>OY282641.1:127169568-127769568 GCA_958299015.1 Tetanocera ferruginea | reverse complement strand
TTCTTTGCCGAATACCATTGACTGCATTGGCATAACATTGACTTGGTTTTCGTTTGTTCTTCTTCTGCTCAAGCGACGAGTGCTCTCTGCAGTGTTATGCTTGATTTAATTGAAGAGAACATAACATAGCAAAGGCTTGCTATCCACTACAAACGAGTGGCTTGAAACGCATTTCAAGTGCACTCATGTAAAGGTTTAGTATACATTGAGCCAATGAACGCGTAATTTAACGCAAATTTAATGATATTTTCATTGGGACAATGAATTTATTTATTGATTTCATGTAAGTTCTCGGTTGAGTGTAGAAGAGCAATTTGTTAGGCATTTTACTTAATTTTGATCTTTGCGATTGTATAGATCATTGATTTTCATATTGATATTGCTGATGCCTGCCTTACATTCAATGACTTACTAAATAGTTTTGTTTATATTTTTAGAAAATATCGAAACAGTTGTTAAGAAATGAGTCATGTGCAAATATGCAAAAACTATTTGTTTATTATTTTGACAGTTGTATCAAGAATGTGTTTGGCAGTTATGTTGAAAAAGTGAGTAATATTGTATTGGTATGAAAATTTTCGATGCCAACTAAACAAAGATTAGCAATATTAGTACGGTCTAGCAAATATTTTAACGAATTGCTCTTTAACAATATTTTTCAAGTAAAACAAAAGACATTCAAGAGCGAGGAAAAAGTATATCTGAATAAAGTTATTGTGACTTAAAGCATTGACATTGCATGGAACATGATGATGATTCAGTAAACATTCAAAAACTACTAAACAACTTAAACCCTGAATATTTTCTTAAAAATGACGGCATAAAAGCGATAATAAATGCGTAGAATGATCGCACAAAAAAATTGCATTTACATTTGTGCACGTTATGCCGTAGCAAGTAAGTGTGAAATATGCCGTCTCACTTGCACTTTTTTTTCGTTTGAATTCACTCGCACCCTCTTGAGTGTTAGTTAGCGATAGTTAGCACGCTTTTATTGCAAAAAAAGAACAACAATAAAATAAAATAAAAATAAAAACAAGCTGAATATTGTTTAGTTGTAAAATTGTTGATGTTTATTGAATTGTTTGATGTGTGTGAATGTTGATGTTTTGCGTTTTTTTCCCCCTCTATATAAATGGCGACCATGTCTGTTTACATTGAGCGGCAGATATTATCAACATTTAAAAAAAACAAACCAGTGCGAGACCCCCAGAAGACAGTTAACGAGGGCGTGATGACCGTCGAGTGCCAAACTATGAACAGTTATGGATAGAAAATATGTGCCGGGCATAAGTGACGGGCTGATGATGATTGTCGGGTTGACATGTATTGTGTGTAAAATTTGAAATGGGACGTGATAAAATGATAAAGTTTGATTTTCCTCATTCATCACACAGCTTAAATGGTGGGTGGCTGACATTGGGCGGTAGCTTATAAACAATTTATGATGGCGCATAGGCGTGACGACCGTCTTTTGCCCAACAACCCTCGCATAATTTATGTTATCTTATTGATAAAATCAATAAAATAAAGTCATAGAATGTTTGCAACAATCTTATCAACAAAGATATCACCACTACTACTAACCATTTATTAAGGTTTATAAACACAAAAAAAGTCCAAAAAGCTATCGGTTTTAATCACAATATCTCTGATAAGATTGAGTGAAAAAATAACCTTGAAAAATTTTTGAACGGTGCAAAAGAATGGACATTATTTAACATAAGACAGGTGTGTACACAGCAATACCATTTATTTTATAAAGTCTTGTTCATTTAAAATTACAAAAGATTCTCTCTCTTTCGATCTGTCCCCTTCTTTCTTTTGGGGCAAAAACAAAACAGTTATATTGATAAGCAAATCAAAGAAATATGAAGTTAAGCAAATATTTAAAACAAGAAAAAAAATTTAAGAAGACAGTTCACTGCATACAAAATAATAGTCAACATGTAGATGATGATCTTTATGCTTCATGCATAGTTACAAAAAAGAAAAAAAAAATGTAGAAATAATATTTAAAAAATCTAGACATTAACCTCAATGCGAAAATAATATTAATGCACAATAACGGTTTTCCGTCTCAGTTCAGCTAACTTTTCACGCATTAAGGTTACTTATAGCTTTATTTTATTTAAAATAAAGGCGCTTTCTTCATGCAATTCAGAACAAAAGTCGGTCAATATTTTACAAGCAATAAAAACTTACAAAAAATTTCGAGTAATAATAAGTCGCTCCAATATCTACCCGGTATTATAGAGAAACTTGCAATTTTCGAACTGCTTTTTAAAAACAGAGTACTTAACGAAAACATCGGCAACCACAATATTTAAAAAATAACTATCCGGTCGATTTTATATTTTATATGATTAATTTCATTAATATTATTCATCAGTTTGAAAATAATTTCGATCATTACTTTTTTTTGATTAAAAAAAATTTTTTTATAAATTTTTTAAAACCAAATTAGTTTTTAAAAAATATGATTTTAATTCTAGAGAAATAATCTCTAGATATACACATGATACTGTTGTTATGCGGCTTTTTTATACACGGTTTGTTTGTACACTTTTCCTAAAGACTGCTTCAAATATTTACTTTACGGCGGTTTTACTTTTTGTACACTTTTTTTCTTAATTGTTTTTTCTTACAACTTAACACACTAAAAACAATTTAGCTAAGATTTGCTTTTTTAATAATTTTTTTTAAATATAAGTTTTAGTTTTTTCCGTGGTGATGATTTTTTTAAATATAAGTGGTGACCGTAGCATGCAGGTTAAGTGTGTGGCTTAGCATGCTCGGAGCCCGGGTTCGATCCCCAGTCGCGGCGAAAAGCTTTTTTCAATAAAAAATTTTTCTAATCGGTCACCACCTCTCTGCAGACAATGGCAAACCTCAGAGAGTAAATAATGCCATGTAAAGCTTCTTGAGAACATGAACTTTAGCCGTTCGGAGTCGGCATAAAACATGTAGGTCCAGTTCTCGGTCAATTGTGTGCAAACATTTAATAACACACACAACACAATTGATCATAAGAAGCTCGGTCAAAGTCCTTTCAAGGGCTGAAATGGCCAATTTGTTTTTTTTTTGTTTGTTTTTAGTTTTTTCATTAAAATTTTTAATTGCTATTAAGTTATTATTTATTTTTAATTTTGGTTAAGTTTTTTAATTATTGTTAATTTTTTAATATTTTTTTTTTAAGTTTTTAGTTTTTTGGTTAGAATTTGTACTTATTTTTAAGTTTTTATTTATTTTTAATTTTTTAAGTCTTTTAATTATTGTTAATTTTTAATTTAATAATTTCTTAAGTTTTCTTAAAAATTTCATAAAAAATAAAATTTCTTAAATATTTTCTTAATTTATATTTTTATTTTTTTGGTTAAAATTTGTACTTATTTTTAAGTTCTTATTTATTTTAATTTTTTAAGTCTTTTAATTATTGTTAATTTTAAATTTTATAATTTCTTATTTGTTTGTTTATTACATTCAGTTTTCATTAATTTTTTGATTTATTAATTCAATTAATTATACCCTAAACCTGAAAGGTCAGGGTATATTAACTTTGTGCAAACGTTTGTAACGCATAGAACGAAGCGAGTCCGCCTACTTCCCATACAACGCGAAAATTGAAAACTGCATAGCTCACCTCATAATTAGCCTACAACAATAAAATTTGATATGTATGTGTTTCATACCAACACAAATATGTCTTCGGAAAATGGACGTCATCTGATCACGGACACGCCTACCTCCCATACAACCCAAAAATTGAAAACGCAATAAATAAGCATGTGTTTAACCTACAGAGCTAAAATTTGGCTCAGAGCACGTATGTCTTTTATGACAAGACAAAGATGGTTTGGAAAAATGGACTTCATCCGCCCACGGACACGCCCATTTACAATTAATTTTTTTTTTTAAAAAGTGGGTTTAGGGTATTTCATAGTCGGCCTAGACCGACTTTAGACTTTCTTTACTTGTTTTTAATTTATTTTTTTTTATTTTTATATTGTTTTCTAATTAATTATTTATTCGATTTTATTTTTGTTTTTAATAAACTTTCTATTTAGCTTCATTTATTTCTTTTGTTTTTGTTTTAATTTGTTTATTCATATTTAATTTTTTTTTATTCGTTTTTTAATTTTTATTCGTAAATTATAGTTTTTTAATTAATTATTATTTGTGCAGTTTTTGAATGTTTTTATTTGTTTTATTGAATTTTTATTTATGTTTTTTAGCTGTTATTGACATAATTATAAAAGTGTAACGAATTCTTATACTCTTTGTTATTTATTAATGTTATTAATATGTATATGAATATTTAACTTTGCTTAAAATACTTGTTTAAAATATTATTTGTATTCAATGATGTTTATTTGCGATATTTCAAAACATATAAAATAAAATTTTCATTCAGATTTTTGATCTCAAAGAGGAGACAAGTTTTTTTGAATTTGAAAATGAAATTTGAATTCAATAAAATATTTTAAGAATATTTTTTATTTAAAAAAACAAACACGAGAGCGACTGGCGTCCCTCGTTACAAAAGTTAATTGTTTACTTAATATTTTTAGATTTTATTTAATTTTGTTTATTTTTTCATTTATGTTTTTTATTTATTTGTTTATTTATTTTTTTTTATTTTTTTTATTTATTTTTATATGAACGGTTCAGATTTGAACTGCACCAAGACAAAACAATTTTTTCCAATGCGATTCTACGTAGAATAAATCCGGAAAAGTAATTCTGTTTAAAACTTAGTCAAACGAAGTTTTTTTTTAAGAAAATAACTGAATAAATATAAGTAAGTTTTCTATAGTACTTCATATAACCATAAACAAAAAAGAAAAAAAAAATGTAGAAATAATATTTTAAAAATCTAGACATTAACCTCAATGCGAAAATAATGCACGTTCTTTCTCAAAAGAAATATTTTTGGTTTTCAAAACATGATTTTGTTCACTTCATCTCTGATATTATCTCATATTATGTACTTCTTTACTTGTTTTTAATTTATTTTTTAAGTGTTCCATATATTTTATTATTTATTTTTTTACTTAATTTTTATTTATTTTTTATTAATATTTTTATTTATTTGTTTACTTATGCTTATTTAATTTATTTAAATACTTTTTTAATTTATTATTTAAATTTTTTATTTATTGGTACTTTTTATGACTTTTTTTACTTATGTTAGGTTTTTTATATATATTGCAAGTTAAATATTTTTTGAATTTTTTCAAAATTTATACAATGTTTGTTCATTTTCTTTTATTTGTTTATTGTTGAATTTTTGATTTTTCATGATTTATTTTTTTATCGTCTCAAATTAATAAAAATATTGTTTATTTACTTTCATACTTTTTAATTTTAAAAGAAACCATTGGTTTAGAATTGGATCTACTCATAGTTTAGTTTTTAGTTAGAACTCTTAAAATTTTTTAAATTTTTTTTAAAAAGGTTTAAGTATAGTTCTCCACAGCATGTAGAAAACAAATGTGGCGATCTGCATTAAGTTTTACACATTTGACTTCTTTTTATTCTTTTGTATTTGTTTTTCAAAATTAATCTAAAAAAAATTAAATTTTTTTATGTAAAATATACATATCTACAAAAAAATATTTAAGTTTAAAAATTAATGTTTTTTTATTTATGTTATTTTATTTTTATTTTTAAAAATTAAATTATTTACATATTTTCTTAATTTTTATATATTTTTTTATACATTTTTAATTTTTTTAACATTTTTTTTTCATTTTGAGATTTTCAAGTTATATTTTTATGTTTTATTTTTTATTTCAAATTTTTGTATATGAAATCACGTCAGATCGGTCGAGAGAAAGTAACATGTTACAGGTTTTGACCAAGCTTGGGGGATTTTTAAAGGAAGTCAAACAATCACAAAAAATAGATTTTTTAATTTTTTTGTTTAATTTAACTAAAATTTAATTTTTGTTTGTACTGTAAAATCAATAACATTAAAAAAAAATATTTAAAAAATATTTTTTTTTTTTTTTTGATACATTAATTTTAAATACATAGTTTGAATTTTTTTATTTTTTTTTTCGAATATACTTTTGTAAATTTTTATTGAAAAAAAAAAAATAAAGAAAAATTTGTAAATTTTTGTAAATAAAGTTTTTAAAAGTATCTACTCGTATGGTTTTAGAATGTTTATAAAATATATTTTATATGGTTAATATTTAACCACAAAATCCAGAGATAAATAACTTTTCGATTAACTTCAAATTTTACACATTTGTTTTTAAAAATTTGTTTCCTAACATGTTTTATTTTTATATATTATATTTTTTTTAATTATTTTTTTATATTTTTAAAAATTATTTTTTGAAAATATATTACTTATTTACATATTAATCAATAATCGGAGTATTTTTTAAATTGAAAAAAAATTGTTTTGTTTTTTATGTTTATTTTAAATTTTTTGTAAGCATTTTCAATTATTTTACACTTTTTTTCTTTATTTTTTTTTTAATTTTATAAATTTTTAAAATTTAGTTTATAAAATTTTTTGTTCTTTAGCTATAAACTTTATATTTTGAGATAACCTGTATTATTATTTAACGGTTGTAATAGAATTATTTTAAAAGTTTTTATTTTATTAATATATTTTGACAAATTGGCCATTTCAGCCCTTGAAAGAAGGACTTTGACCGTGTTGTGTGTGTTGTTAAATTTTTGCACACAATTGACCGAGAAATGGACCTACATGTTTAATGCTGACTCCGAACGGCTAAAGTTCATGTTCTCAAGAAGCTTTACATGGCATTATTTACTCTCTGAGGTTTGCCATTGTTTGCAGAGAGGTGGTGACCGATCAAAAAATTGTTTAATTGAAAAAAACTTTGTCGCGAGTGGGAATTGATCTCGGGCTCCGGGCATGCAAGCAACACTCCTAACACGCATGCCACGGTCACCAAATTTTGACATTATAAACATAAATAATCGAGAAGTAACAATCCGATAGTTTTCAAATAAATTGTAAAGCATACAATAATAGCAAAGTCGGTATTATAGCACGTTTTATGAAATATATTTGAGAATATTCAATTAAAACAAGGCGTCCATAAAATTTCGAGAAATGAAGATGTTATGGGCAGACCATACTTTTCAAATCTAGTACAATTTTATTTAATAATATTATTATCTGAACATCGATAAAGAATTCTAAGTTAATTTGGGGCTTTTAACTCTCTTACAAATGAAGTATTTTGGATTTTCATTCTATTCTAGGCATATTTTTCTAAAGTTTAGAAATGATCCTCGATTATTCTCTTACCCAAAGATCCGTAATTTCAACGTTAAATAGAAAATAAAACCCCATAACAAAACTGAGTGAGAGTCAAGTTTAGCGAAAATTTCTTAATTTATGCCTTTTGCATAAATAACATATTTTCCTGAATGTCAATTGAGGTTATTTTATTGTAAAAACTTATTTATAAGAAGTTTGTAACTTGTAAAGTTAATCGAATCAAGAGGTATATCACGCTTATTGGGCTTAAATTAAATCCAGATATAGATAGAAGAAAATGTTTGTTTTCATTCTTACAAAAATGATATTAAAAGGTGTACATTTTTGAGTAAACGACAATTGTAGATAGTTATATACCATTAACGATGCCGAAAATCGTAGTAAAGATATCTTGTAATTCCGCTACTGGCTGCGAACTTTTCATAAAGTCTAAGTGTGAAAGAAAAAAGTTTATTTTAAATAAATTAAGCTCGAGTTTTGCAAAGCTTGCAGCTGCATACTGGATTTCACTTTCACTCGAATTTGACGTTTCAAAACGCAAGTTGGTGTTGCGCTTTTTTGATTAATTTATTTTTTTTTTCAAAGTCAAATCAAGGGAAATGGCATGTTCCAAATTTGTCAACTATAGTCAACTATTGACAAACTTGATATTTTTTAAAATGATAGTATTTTTTTAATCTATTTAAAATCGCTTTTTGTGAAACGATTTCGATAAAACTTAATCAATCGTTTTGTAGAGCACTAAATCAAAATTCACTCATTTTGAATTTTCGTTTTCGACTTTATTGCACTCGTTTTCTGGCATCTAGCTTATTTTCTTGAATTTTTTTATAATATATTTATTTTCTATAGATGCTTATGAGTTCTTTTTAATAAACGTGTTTCAATAAATTTACTCATGATTTTTCGGGAGTCTGGCTGGCAACTTGTTGCCAAGCGATTTGGCGCACATATCATAATCTTGGTGCTCCAAAAATGGTTAAACAACATATAAGATTAAAAAATTTTTTCGCTGCACTCAAGTAAACTATAAATAAATATTTCCGATTTGAAATTTGCTTTGAAGTTAAGGAGAAATGTTTATAATCGTATTTTGATTAAAATTTATTTTTTTTCGGCCAGCTCAATTAAAACTGTTTTCATTATAAACAATTTAAGTGAAAACAAACGATTTGTTGTAAAACTTATTAAAGCGTACGTTAATACAATTTGAGAAATTTAATAATAAGAAATTGAAGGAAATGCATTTTACATCCAACGCATATTTAATTGAAATTTTCTTGTGTAAGCAATTAAAAAAATTAACTACTTAATTAATGATGAAGTTTGAAATTAAAACCAACGAAGAGTGTACAGCATTGTACAAATATGTTACATATGTAATGAATTTTTTAACGCTTTGCTTTAAAAATTTATTTGCTTTTTTAGTATTTTGCAAGAAAAGATTAAACGTTATCAAAAAAAAAAAAAAAAAAATTCAAACTTCAGATTTTGAAGTTCAAGCTATAAGTTTCATAGCAACATTCATTAAATGCATTCCCATATCAGCTTGACAAGCAAACTTAATTGAAGTTTGCTGATAAGCATTTCCAGAAAAACCGTAACAAATTTTAAGCGACTATCAAACGAAAAAGTATGACAGATAATCGACATATCATAAAAAAAAGAAAACAGAAACAACAACATATTTGTTGATAAAGAAATGCGCAAAGCAGATAAGATTTATTGACATAAACTTTGAAAATAAGCCAATTCAAGCAAAAACTAAACTGAAGTTTCTCACATTTCTAAAACTTTAAGAACAAAATTGAATGAAATTTTTATAGATAGCTTGTTTCTGCGTAACAAGTTTAAATAATAACCGTGGCGGCTATTTAACTTTGAAAAAACTTATAGCTTGAGAATGTTGACGCATTTCACACCCACCTAACTTCCTCGAACTTTAAACTTTAAAGAACTGTGCCGAAGAGGAGTCAGATACAAAAGGTTTTTCTTATTAGATACTAAAGATAACATTGACAAAATAAAAATAATGTGTGAGCCAATCATTTATGTAAGGTTTTAACAGGTCTTGTGGATTTAACCTTATCTTTATTAACAAGCTTTATAGTACTTACGTATAGCTCTTATGCAATATTTTTTTCCGATCAGCTTGAAGTGACATATGAGTAAGTTATCGTTAACTTTTTATGGTGTGTTAAATTTAATTATCAGACTCTTTATTGGAGACTTTTAATAATGATTATCAATAATAAGGTTTTGCAATAAAAGTTTTACTTCATAACTACAATAGTTAGTAGTTGTTAATTTATTTACATTTCCGAAATTTTGAAAGAACATGAAATTTTTAAATTTAAATTTTAATTAATTAAATTTAAAAAAAATTTCGAATTTTAATATTTAAAAGATTGGAATTATTTCTTTTTTTTTATTAATTAAATTTAAATTAAATTAAATTAGTTTTTTATTAATTAATTTCAAAATGTTTAATTTTTCATTTTCAATTTTTAAGGTTAAATTTATAATATTTAATGTTTAAATTTTAGTTTTAAAAGTTAAATGTTTAATGTTAATGTTTAACTTTGAGTTTAAAATTTAAGTTTTAAAATAAATTTTTAATTTTTAACTTTTAATTTTTAATTTTTAATTTTTAATTTTTAATTTTTAATTTTTAAATTTTAATTTTTAATTTTTAATTTTTAATTTTTAATTTTTAATATTTAATTTTTTATTTTTAATTTTTAATTTTTAATTTTTAATTTTTAATTTTTAATTTTTAATTTTTAATTTTTAATTTTTAATTTTTAATTTTTAATTTTTAATTTTTAATTTTTAATTTTTAATTTTTAATTTTTAATTTTTAATTTTTAATTTTTAATTTTTAATTTTTAGTTTTTAATTTTTAATTTTTAATTTTTAATTTTTAATTTTTAATTTTTAATTTTTAATTTTTAATTTTTAATTTTTAATTTTTAATTTTTAATTTTTAATTTTTAATTTTTAATTTTTAATTTTTAATTTTTAATTTTTAATTTTTAATTTTTAATTTTTAATTTTTAATTTTTAATTTTTAATTTTTAAATTTTTAATTTTTAATTTTTAATTTTTAATTTTTAATTTTTAATTTTTAATTTTTAATTTTTAATTTTTAATTTTTAATTTTTAATTTTTAATTTTTAATTTTTAATTTTTAATTTTTAATTTTTAATTTTTAATTTTTAATTTTTAATTTTTAATTTTTAATTTTTAATTTTTAATTTTTAATTTTTAATTTTTAATTTTTAATTTTTAATTTTTAATTTTTAATTTTTAATTTTTAATTTTTAATTTTTAATTTTTAATTTTTAATTTTTAATTTTTAAATTTTAATTTTTAATTTTTAATTTTTAATTTTTAATTTTTAATTTTTAATTTTTAATTTTTAATTTTTAATTTTTAATTTTTAATTTTTAATTTTTAATTTTTAATTTTTAATTTTTAATTTTTAATTTTTAATTTTTAATTTTTAATTTTTAATTTTTAATTTTTAATTTTTAATTTTTAATTTTTAATTTTTAATTTTTAATTCTTAATTTCTAACTTTTAATTTTTAAATTTTAATTTTTAATTTTCAATTTTCAATTTTCAATTTTCAATTTTTAATTTTTAATTTTTAATTTTTAATTTTTAATTTTTAATTTTTAATTTTTAATTTTTAATTTTTAATTTTTAATTTTTAATTTTTAATTTTTAATTTTTAATTTTTAATTTTTAATTTTTAATTTTTAATTTTTAATTTTTAATTTTTAATTTTTAATTTTTAATTTTTAATTTTTAATTTTTAATTTTTAATTTTTAGTTTTTAATTTTCAATTTTTAATTTTTAATTTTTAATTTTTAATTTTTTTCTAGAAATTTTTAATTTTTAATTTTTAATTGTTAATTTTTAATTTTTAATTTTTAATTTTTAATTTTTAATTTTTAATTTTTAATTTTTAATTTTTAATTTTTAATTTTTAATTTTTAATTTTGAATTTTGAATTTTGAATTTTGAATTTTGAATTTTGAATTTTGAATTTTTAATTTTTAATTTTTAATTTTTAATTTTTAATTTTTAATTTTTAATTTTTAATTTTTAATTTTTAATTTTTAATTTTTAATTTTTAATTTTTAATTTTTAATTTTTAATTTTTAATTTTTAATTTTTAGTTTTTAATTTTTAATTTTTAATTTTTAATTTTTAATTTTTAATTTTTAATTTTTAATTTTTAATTTTTAATTTTTAATTTTTAATTTTTAATTTTTAATTTTTAATTTTTAATTTTTAATTTTTAATTTTTAATTTTTAATTTTTAATTTTTAATTTTTAATTTTTAATTTTTAATTTTTAATTTTTAATTTTTAATTTTTAATTTTTAATTTTTAATTTTTAATTTTTAATTTTTAATTTTTAATTTTTAATTTTTAATTTTTAATTTTTAATTTTTAATTTTTAATTTTTAATTTTTAATTTTTAATTTTTAATTTTTAATTTTTAATTTTTAATTTTTAATTTTTAATTTTTAATTTTTATTTATTTATTTTAAAATTAATAAAATCAAATTTCAATTTCAAAAATCAATAGACTTTCTAGAGAAAGGCGCAAGTATGTAATTGTCAGGATTGATAGTTAAGTCTTTGTCCTGACACCATTTATTTGTTATGCGCAGGACATTTCAAATCATCCGCATATTTTTAAATAGCAAAAACCTGGTTGTTAAGATTTTTTAATAGCTTATCAACGATTTTTCTTAAGCATCGCCTCTTTGTTTGCTTGATACTACGTTTTGCCAAAGGCCCCTGAAATATCAATGAAGGCACATAACGATGTTTATTTTGACTCTAAAGTCTTTTCGATAATGCCGTTGAGGACATGGATTGCAATCACTTTAGATTTGCTTGTCTGATAAGCAAATTGTGATCCTATTTAAAGTGCTGCTTTTTAAACAAGCCACCCTTATTGTAAATTCCAGAACTTTTTCCATTGTTTTTAGGACGAAAGAACTCAGAAAGACTCAGAAGTATTTCAAAAAGAACTCACTTTTCACTTTTTTTATCGAATCAATAGAATATCTAAACTTTTCTTTTAAAAAAATACCACATCAACACACTGACACACAAATTTGTTAGAGAAGACCAGAAGACCCTGGCTATCATTACTTTTGAAGAGACACATTAAGCAGACTCCTTATATGGAAGACTCCGAAGGTGTAGGGATAGGAAGTTAGAATGTTGAATCCTTAAGATTTATTATATTTTTGAATTAAAACTTCTTTTGCCGCGTATACAACATACGGCGAACGAAACGGGTAGTAAAACCGATGTTTCACTTTAATGAAACGGTGGCGAATTAAGGTGAATTTAGGTAAATTTAGGTGAATTCAGTTGAAATTAGGTGTTCGCAACACCTTATAAATTCTAATTCGAAAGTTGTTCGGAAGGAAAAAATTATCAAACAATGGTTTAAGTCCGAACTAACTGACGAATTAATCAACAAAGTTTTCGAGCGTACTTTTTGAAGGTGGAATTTTCCACTAGATACGTTATGCTGCGATTCCCAACCGTGACACATTACGCTGGAATTTTCAACCTGTATGATTCAATGGCCAATCGGATGCAATGGGATTTTCTGAGGTCATTCACCGGTGGTCATTGAAACTTTAATGGAGAACATTTTTTTACAAGACGAACTCAATTTATATTGATGATGATGATAAATGGGTTCATTACGATAGTCCTTAGCGCTAATAACCATACAGAACGGGCCGTCCCGTTCTCTATGCTCTGTGTTTAGTATCTGTATTTGGTGGGGCCGTGGTGCACTATAGGCTGTTCAAACTAGGTGAAACTATCACAGGGCAACTCTACCGAACTCAATTGATGTGTTTGAACCGAGTATTGCAGCAAAAACGGCCAGAGTGCGATCGATGGTACGACAAAGTAATTTTGCAACATTAAAAACTCTACTTTTTTGGGTTAAAGTTTCACTTATACCGTGCGTGGCGGCCACACACACATTTTTTTTTTATACCATTATTACTGTTATAGGTCTCCCTGATTAACATGGAGAAAATGTGGTTGAATTTTAGTAAAAAAAAATAACAATTTCGTTATCAATTATTTTGTATCACTTTTGATCATTTTTATCACAAAATCTAAAATTCCCAAAATAAATGACCGAGCACATCAACAACGAAACATTTTTACAATTTTGAACATTATTTATAATAATAAATTTTTCGACAAAAATCTTTAGAGATCCGTAAGTAGAGTAGCTAAGGGTAGTGTGATAGGTCGGGTAATGTGATATACCTACATATTTTGTTAAATATACAATTTTTGACAAAAATAAACATGTGAACATAACGGCAACAGAAAAAGACACGTGCTGCAGCTTAATGCGCGCTCTCATTCGCTGTGTTCGCTCTAATTGTTGTGAAATTGTTTTATCCGTGTAGTCGATATTTTTTCTTGAGTGCGCTTTGCGAGTGAATTTCAATAAATAGAGAAGAATTGTAAGCTGAGATAAATAAATTTGTTATAGTTTGAATTAAGTTTAGCCTCAAATGAGGTGAGATTTTGATTTTCTACAGCGTATTTTTACAAAAATAACCTTATTATTTTGAAACCCGAATTCGGCTATTGTGATATAGTTAAAGTTAGGTAATGTGATATACTATGTATTCATTTGTATTCAGTTGGTGTTGTTTGTATTGTTGTTTTCTTTTATGTAAATTCCACTGAAATAATAAAAGTGTACCAACAACAACATTAATAACACTAAAACGACATGTTTTCTTTTCAATAACATGGTTTTTATTTAATTTTGGTTGAAAAAACAATAGAACACTATTGGGTAATATAATATTGGTATATATGGTATATCACATTATTCGAACGTGGTATATCACTTAACCCGCCCATTTCATTAAGGAGTTACATGACTTTTTTTCATTGTGTTTAAAAAGCTACAAATTGGGTTAAACTATAGAGCTCCAAAGTTGTAAGACACTGCAAAATGCATCAAAATTTATACTTAGCTTATACGCGGTATAAGCTAAGGTATAAAAGTTACTAGTAATTATAAATTTAAAAATACCTATATCACATTACCCAAAGTTACACTCTAACGAGTGTGAGAGGGTACAATCATGCCAAATAACCTCAAAATTTTGTTTGTTTCTAATATTTTACTTTTGATGTCGAAAAAATTTTGTCGTTTCAAAATGCGTTATTTTTATTTTACAAGAAAAGTTTTTTTAGATAAAATTGTTTATTTTTAGAACGTATCTCTTAGCTTTGAAGTACGTGACACCTGGCTATTATCTAAGTTTAACCTCTACATGCCTTCTAGGTCTGAGAAAAAAAAATTAGAAAAACCACACAAATATTTTTTTATGCCATCTAAGTGTTGTTTTTTTTTTTTTAAAGTCGTAATAAACTTTTTGAAGTCATAACCGAAAAATAACAATTCCCTAGAATTCACCAAAAAAAAAAAAAAAAATAGGGTAAAGCTCTAAACAAACTTTGTTCCCAGCTAGACAAACAAATTGTCTACCACTTGAGCTGAATTAAAAAGAAAAAAAAAATTCAAAAAAAAAAGAAAATATGTAAGCAAAATTACAGCACATCAATCAATCAAAAGCTTTTATGGAGTTACAGCAGCAGCCGACAGATAGTTTGTGCGCCTGTGGTTTTATATGTGCCAGCGAACTGTGGCAACCCGGCATGCTTCCACTTAAATTGATTACACTTAGAAGTTCTTAGAATCAATTAAGTAGCAACGATTTTATTACATTTTTAATTAATTTACCTCGCGATAATGGCTAAACACCTTTTTACTACTAAAGTACACATCAGGTGGGCAGGCAACACTGTTAAAGGGTGAACGCTGTTGTATAGCTGTTTATTTGGTAAACTTATTCTTAAGTTTGATTGATTTATGCCCGTTTTGGAATGTGGTTTCGGCACAAGATTTTTTTTTTATTTTTTGCATTCATCTTGGCTTTGGTTTTATTTGAATTTTGATTTATTTTTGTCTTTGGGGGGAACCTGTTTATTTAGTAGCACGCTGCTGCTTCGCCCTTTTTAAGTGTTTTTTTTTTCATGGTTTTTGTAGCGGTTTTGATCACAGTAGTGGTGGTGATGATAGTAGTGGAAGTGGTAAGTTGAAAAAACAACTTTCCATACTGATGCCATCTCACAGTGCATGGGATGTGGCTTATATTTGCAGAATACCGCCCACGCCAATGAATGACTGACGTTGTGCCCTAAAAGTAAAAGCCATTTTTTGACACTAACGACACCCTGAATTTTTTAATTGTAAAATTAATTTATATAAATTTGTTTTTAAATTAAACACTTGATAGGTATGCTTAGTCGAGACTAGAACCAAACCACTTTTCTGAACCAAATAGTTCAAACTGAATCCTGACTTCTTTTGATTACATTTAGTAATCTTTCTTATTAGTCTTAACTAGTTCTATGTAGTTCCAAATAGAACCGTGCTTGTTGATTGTAGTTTAAAGTGGATATAAATAAGTTTTAAGTGGTCAAGACTACATTCAGACTGGTCAGAACACAATTTAGACTAGTTCGGAGTATTCCAAACTAGAGCCAGACTAGTACCTACAAGATGCAGACCAGTTTTAAGTCTTAAAAACTAGTTTCAGACTTATTATAAGCAGTTCAAACTAGATACAGACTAGTTTAAAGTAGTCCATACTACTTATAAGTGGTTCAAACCAGTTAAAACTAGTCCAAGCTAGATCCAGGCTGGTTTTAGCAAGTTTTCACTCGATCCGGTTCTGTTCTTAGTAGTCCAAGCTAGATATAGACCAGTTTTGAGTAGTCAAGTCTAGTTCTTAATAGTCCTTAATAGTCCAAGCTAGTTAAAAGTAGTCCAAACTAGATCCAGTCGGGCTTTGTCAAGTTGAGAGTAGTTCAAACTAGATATAGACTAGCTTTGTGTTATCCAGACTAGTTCTAAATAGACCAGACTTGATTCTTGTTTAACTGTCCCTTAAAATAACTTATGAGCAGCAAGTATGTCTTTTGCATAGTTTTTCTACCTTTTAAGCGTTTTCGTGCCCTTTCTTTATACAATTGAAACCCTGGGTTTTTTATTGTATTACAGCGCAGTTAGACAAGTTTTTTTTAATATTTTTTTTTTTTTATATATTTTGTTTGACTCTCAACATGCGACTTCACAGTGACTCACAGCATGAGTGCGTTTCAGGCCGCATGGACTCAAGGGGCTTTCCTTCAGACTCAAATAAACCCGTTTTATGAGTTCGTCAAACATACAAGCTATACTATATAACGTACGTATTTATTTGCTATTTTTGTTTATTGTTGTTATATTTTGTTGTCATTGTTGTTGTTGTTGTGTGAGATCATTTTCTGCATTTCTGAATTTGCTGTTTATTATTTTAAGGAACTTGACTGAAATACTTTGCCTTCATGTGTATCATTGTAGTGAGTAGCTGCCAGTGTTGCCCCCCTTTTTTGTCGTTTCATAGCCAACATGTGTTGATTTGTTGTTGTCGATTTTATGTTGTTATTGTTGTTGTCATTATTGTTTAAACTTGAATTTTATCATTTGTATCATTCGACTTGTTTACGTATCGGCTTTTATATATCGATTTCATACATATATTATGTTGTGTTGTTTTTTTTTTCACACAAGTTTGTCTAAAAAAATAAAAAAAATATTTTAGCTGTTTCTCTACATATTTGTCTGTGCAACTTCTTATCTCTTTTGTGCCTGTCTGTTTGTCTGTCTTTATATTAAGTCTCTATATTTATCTGTATTTATGATGTCATGGACATTTGTTTCGCCCCCTGAACATGTGCAACAGTTACGTTAGAAATTCACTTTTGTTACGGTTGCTATTTCTGTGGCGGACTTTATGTAGTATTTTTTTTTTCTTTGGTAAGCGTAGAAAACGAAAGTGTTTTCCAAACGTATTTCCTATATTTTCACTTTTCTTTAGCGTGTACTGTGCGCTTTGACCCAAACTTTGGTCTTCTTTTCATTTTTAATTTTTTTGTTTTATTTTTATTATTATTTTTCTTCATTCACGCACTTTTTCTTCAGCTTTTTCCTCATCACTTGATGCTTTATTCATTTCCGCTTAATTATTTGATTTGTTATGTGATCTTTTCTGCAATTCCGTGTGGTTTTGAGTGGTTTTTTTTATTGATTTTAATTTAAATATAAAATTGTAACTTATGCAATCGTTGGAGGTAAGGAAATCCTTTATGAAGCTTTAAGTTTACAGAAAGTGTGGACGAATTTTTTTTCAAATTAATCCTTTGAGAAGCACATATTTCAAATGCAAATTTCGAACACTTACAAATTCGGAATGATTTTATATAAATTTACTTTGGATTCGTTTAACACAAAACGTAATTTTTGTCTATTTTTTTTTTTCTTTTAAATTTTTTTGTAATTTTTTTTATTTTTTTTAATTTGTTAAATTTTTACTTTTTTCAAGTTTTTTAATTTTTTTTTTATTAATTTAATTTGAGTTTTTATAAATTATTTTTTATTTTTTAAAATTGTTTTGAATTTTTTTAAAATTTGTAAAATTTATTTTTTAATTTTTATTGAAATGTTTTATTAATTTTTTTATTTTAATTTTTTTAAATATTTTTTTATAACTTATTTGAATTTTTATAAATTTTTAAAATTTTGTTTTATTTTTCAAAATAGTTTTGAATTTTTCTAAATTTTGTTTTACTATATAAAACTGATTTGAATTTTTTTGATATTATAGAATTTATTTTTTAATTTTTTTTTAATTTTTTTTATTTTAATGTTTCAAAACATTTATTAATTTTTTTATTTATTTTAATTGAATTTTGAAAATTTTTTTGTTGTTTTTTTAGTTTTGTAAAATTTATTTTTTAGGTTTGTAAAATTTATTATTAATTTTTTATAATATTTTTATTAGTTTTTTATTTTAATTTTTAAAAAAAAAATGTTGATATATTTTTTTATGAACGTTCAGTATTAAATTAATTGCAGCAAAGTTGATGATTGAACTTTTAAAAATAACACGTTTATAAATCCGTTGTAGTCTGGAATTAAAAACACATAATTTTTGTGCCTCATTTTTAAAATTAACTTATAGTTTTTTGTTTAATAAGACTTATTTAATTTTTTTAAATATTTTTTTTTAATTTTGGTTAATTCTTTTGTAAATTTTTTTAGGTTTTAAAGTTTTTTATTAATTTTATTTAAATTTTTATATTTTTTTTATTTTTTGAACCTTGCTTTGATTTTTGTTTTTATTTTTGTAAAATTTATTTATTTATTTATCTCTAATTTTTTACAATTTTTCTATTAATTTTTAATTTTAATTTTTAAAAAAATTTTTGGAATTTTTGTTTAATTAATTTCATTTAAATTTTTAAAAAATTTTTGATTTTTTTTTAATTTTGTAAAATTTATTATTTTAATTTTGCAAAATTATTATTATTAATTTTTTTTATTAATTTTGTATTTTAATTTTTCAAAAACTTGTAGTACGTTGTAGTCCGGAATTAAAAACACTTACTTTTTGGTTCTCATTTATTGTTTGATGTTTATTGAATACAGTTTTAGCTATTGTTTATTGTTTAATAAGACTGATGTAAATTTCTTAATTTTATTTTTAATTTAAATTTTTTTTTTTTTCAAAAAATTTCGCAACATATTTTGTGAGTCTTCATTATATAATTTATTGAAGCAAAGTTGTTGAGTGGAAAAACTAAAAATAACAAAGTTTATAATTCCGTTGTAGTCCGGAATTTAAAAACAACAGCTTTATGGGCTTAATTTTCAAAAATATTTTATTGTTTAGGATTAATAAGACTTATTAAAACTTTTTAATTTTTAAAAATTTTTTAAAATTTTTTAAAAGTTCTTTTAAAATTGTTTTAATTTAAAAAATTTTTTTTTAATTTTTCAAAAAATTTGGCTATATATTTGTGAACGTTCAGCTTTTGATTTATTGAAGCAAAGTTGGTGATCTTAAGTTGACTGAACTTACTTCAAACAACAAATGTTCATAGTTCCGTTTTAGTCCGGAATTAAAAACACTTATGTATTGGGCTTCATTTTCAAAAATATGTAATTGTTTTATGTTTAATAAGACTTATTTTTATTTAAAAGTCATACAAATCACGAAAAATAATAAAAGCAATCCAATATAAGTGCTTGTTTCTAATTCCGTGATAGTCCGTAATTGAAAATAATAATGTTTTAGCTATATTAACAAAACCTTTGTTGATTGTTTTATCAAAATACGTCGCTTTTGATTTTGGTGGTTGCATCTCGTTAAAAAAATAACTAAATAATTCCAGACTTTAAAACCTTCAAAAAAAGGATTTGGTGTACGATTTTATCCTGATCACACAGATTTTTTAATCCTATTTCATTACTTCTAAAAAATTTAGCTACAAATTTTGAATGCATTTTTTTATATTAAATGACTTTAAATGCTTAAAACAACAATGTTTATAATTCCGTTGTAATACTGAATTAAAAACTTTTGCTTTTCAAGCTTAATTTAAAAGATTTTTTATTTTTTATGAAATTTAAGACGCAATTTTATTTAATAAGCGTTAAAATAACGACAAATAATAAAAGTAATTTCATATAATTACAAGTTTCTAATTCCATGTTATTCCGTAATTGAAAACAATTCTGTTTTTGAAATATAAGGAAAACTTATAATGTTTAATTTTTAAAAATAAGATAATTTTCATGGCAAGACGCGTTCTTATTAAAAAGGCGTTTCAATAACGAGAAATAATAAAACTTATATAAAAATAATACTTGTTTGTAATTCCGTGATAGCCCGCAATTAAAAAATCGCACTTTTTAAGCATTATTTATAAATATAGAACATATTTTACTGTGAACAAGAAGCTTTTTCCGTTTAAATAACGCAAAATCATAAAATTAATTTAATATTCTCACTAGTTTACAATAACGTGATAGTCCGTAATTAATAACAATAATATTTTAAGGCACATACACAAAAGTTATAGTGATTTATGGCTCAAAATGGTTCACTTGTTATTTTGGCGTTTATAGCATGGCATATAAAATTGAATGATTCAAGATATTAAAACATTCAAACAGGATTTTGTATGCACTTTTGTCTCAATCACACAGATTTATGTAACTTTTTTAAGAATTTGTTCCAAAAACTTTGGTCAAAAATATGTTTGATTTAATAAAACATTTATTAAAGACAAGTTGATGAATTTTAAATAATTCCTATATCAAGTTTATAATTCCGTTGTAGTCCGGAATCACAAAATTATACTTTTAAAGCTTGATTTTTAAAAATAAGATTATTTTTCATGGCAAATAAAACGCATTCTTATTGAAAAGGCGTTTCCATAACGAGAAATAATAAAATATTTAATAAACTACTACTTGTATGTAATTCCGTTATAGCCTGTAATTAAAAACTGTTACTTTTTAAGCCTTAATTTCAAATATATACCGTATTATAATGAAAATAAGAAGCTATTTCAGTTTAAATATCACCAAACAGCAAAACTAATTTAATATTATCACTAGTTTCTAATTCCGTGTTAGTCCGTAATTGAAAACAACACTGTTTTTGACATATAAGCAAAACTTATAATGATTTTTTGCTCAAAACTGTCTGCTTTTTATTTTGGCGGTTGTAACTCGGCATATAAAATTATATGATTCAAGGTTTTAAAACATTCAAAGAGGACTTTGAGTGGTCTTTTATCCTAACGACACAGATTCTTATTTTTAAACATTTGTCTTTTGACAAATAAATAAATATTAAATTTTATTATTTATTTATTTATTTTAATATTAAATTTTATTTTATAAATTACAAATATAATAAATTTTTATATTTGGTCGAAACTTTGGTCGATTTAATATAAAATTTATTGAAACCAAGTTGATGACTTTTAAATACTTCATATATCAAGTGTATAATTCCGTTGTAGTCCGGAACCACAAACTCCTTCTTTTTAAGCTAATTTTCAAATACAAGATAATTCTTTATGGCAAATAAGACGAAATCTTACTTTAAAGACGTTTTAATAACGATATAAAATAAAAGAACTATAAAACTACTACTTGTTTGTAATTCCGTGATAGTCCGCAATCAAAAAATCTTACTTTTTAAGCATTATTTATAAATATATCACATATTTTATTGAAAATAAGAAGATTTTTTATTTAAAATAATAGAAAATCATAAAATAATTTCATATAAATACTACTTTCTAATTCCGTGACAGTCCGTAATTGAAAACAACAATGTTTTAAGGCATATAAGCAAAATATATATTGATTTTCTGTTCAAAGCGGGTCTTTTGTTATGTTGGCGGTTGAAGCTCTGCATATAAAATAAAATAAAATAAAAGTTTTCAAAGTATTAAAACGTTTAAAGACGATTTTGAGTGAACTTGTATCAAAATAACACCGATTTTTTGTATCATATTTAAGAATATCTCCAACAAATTTGATCAAAATTTTGTTCGATTTCATATTAAATGTATTGAAACCAAGTTGAAGACTTACAAATACTTACTATAACAAAGTTTGTAATTCCGTTGTAGTCCGGAATCATGTTATCTTTCTTTTTAATCTTTATTTTTAAATACAAGATACATTTTTATGACAAATAAAACGCGTTCTTATTTAAGAGGCATTTCAATAACGAGAAATAATAAAATTTTGAATAAACTACTACTTGTTTATAATTCCGTTATAGTCCATAATTAAAAACTATCACTTTTTAGGCTTCATATACAAATATATCACATATTTTATTGAAAATAAGAAGCTGTTTTAATAAAAATGACAGAAAATCATAAAATAATTTAATATAAATACTAGTTTCTAATTCCGTTATAGTTCGCAATTGAAAACTCTCACTAATTATGCCTACTTTACAAATATTTATCATATTTTATTGAAAATATGAAGTTATTTTCGTCAAAATAACTTCAAACCATAAAAATACGTGATAGTTTCTTATTACGTGATAGTCCGTAATTAAAAACAGTAAAATTTTTAGTCATACAAACAAAACTTATATTGATTTAAGGCTCAAAACGGTTAAATTTTTAATTTCGACGTTTGTAGCTCGTCATATAAAGTGATAAAATTAATATTAACTTTAAGTTTTATTTCGCTAAAATATGATTCACTTCTTATTGTGTTATGATAACGAGGTCTTTTATTGTATTTCTAACGGAAATATGAAGCGATCTTATAAAATACAAAACTCTGCAATCGTTTAACACAAAACCTTAATTGTTCGACGTTTTTAATAAAAAAAATGTTTTTAAATCTTTATGTTTTAATGGTATACAAAATGACGATATTATCAAATATAGCGGTTACTTATGCAAGACGTTCTGCACATGCACATTACGAATCTTTAAAAATAAAGACATTTGAAATTTGTCAAGCGTAGGAAAAACGCTTAAAGACGACTCATAAGTTAAATAAGTCAACTAACTGCTTCATAAATTGTTGCTGGCATCTATTTTAAATAGCGAGCAGAATTTTGTTTTTTTTTTATTTTTTGTTATTTTTTTTTTTAAGTATTCTTATGCAGAAGTCCATCCAAGTTTTTAAAATAAACATTGCTGAAAAAAAAAAAATATAAAAAACTCTTCTGTGTGTCAAAATAAACAACAATATGCTAAACATAAATATGACAACAATCAAAATAAACAAATTCAGACAATCATGAGGAACAACAACAACAACAACAATAGCACAATGAATGAACCAAGGAAAACAAGCAAAAAAAAAAATGACACTTTAATGTGAAAAACTATTAAGAGATCCACACTTGAAGATAGAGTGGGAATTGCCATGATTTTGTTTGGCTTAAATGAAGTGAACTTTTGGGAACAGTTTTTGAAGTTAAGTAATTTGCTACAGCATTACGTATACAACAAGTATGTAAATTGCAACAAGTTGTTGTTGTTGACTCTGATGTACAAAAATTCAAATTAAAAAAATAAACAAAAAATCTTTGCCGGTGGCTTTACAAACAAACAACGGGTTGTTCTTCTGTTTTGTTTGGTTTTGTAAAAATGCCGGTTAATAGGTTGTTTTTGTTTTTTTTTGTTGTGTTTTAATTGGTTTGCTCTGCTTTGGTATTACGTTTTGTTGACTTACGAACAAATTTTTGCATATTTTTCAAATAAAAAAGCACATTTTTTTATTTTATGAGTTTTTTTAAGAATTTTTCTTGGTAGTTCTAAAGTTGCTAAACTTTCTTCCATGCCAATTAAGCGCTATTTTGAGTTAAGGTTTATGAGGTTAAATATGATATTCCTGATTAATTACTAACGAAAAAGATTATATTTTTTGATTAATTATATATTACTTGTATAAAAGCCCGTCCAATGACATTTATAAAAACGTACTTTTTTTTAAAAACCACAAAGAAGTCACTGATTAGTATCAAATAAATTTTCTGTGCATACATTCAGGCTAAAATTTTTCCTTATGTAAATGTTAAAACGTTTGAAAAGCACTGCAAAATCTAATATAACAGTTTGAGCGATACAAGGCGCGAAGCGTGACACTCGATATTTATGTACTAAAATTTGGTAAGATTTGGGGAAATATTTTTGACATTCCTCTATCAGAGACTTATAAGGTGCGGGCAATTCCAAATTAACCCTGAGTGGACGGTTTCTGTTTCCGGTCGTTGTTCTAGCAGAACCGAAATCTCTCTCATACACCCAATATATCGGCATTTTTAAATATAAATTTTCTTTAGAATGTTTAGGTACATTGTCTTGCAAACTAATTTGTCGACGGCCGATGCAGTCATATAGACCCAAACCATTACACTCCATGTTTTACCGTAGGCACGTTTTACTGTAGGCTTCAGGTGTTTATTGTTAAGCTCTGTATTAGCTTAACGTCACAAATATTGCATTCCGTCGGAGTCAAAAGTATTGAATTTGGACTCCTTCGAGTTAATGTCATCGTTCCCGAACGTATTGTGAATGACAATATTCTATTTGGCAGAGTTCAGTCGGAAAATGTTATTTGTTTTTTGTTTATATTTGGTTTTTAGCGTACTATTTGACTATTAAACTCGTTTGCCCGCAGAAGACGACGAATAGTTTCTGGACAGCATTTATTTTCTAACTCTTACTCAAACTCCATGGCCTACCAAATGTGATAGCTAAAAGCCTCAGATTTTTCTTTATTTTACGCAGAATAAGTAGCTCGTCCGCTTTTGTAAATATTTAATTAGTTGCATTCCTATCCTTATTGGATTTTCATGCAAAAAGCGCTTAAGATTAATGCGTATAATCTTTAATAAGATTAAAAAATCAAGTTATTTGTTATTTTCCCAAAATTTAACTTTCCTTGAATAGGAAGTTTCGAGTCAGTCTGCCGTTGCTTCTACTTTAGTTTTGATTACTTCCTGACATCTCCACTCCATAGAATCAACCAAATTGGTAAAAGTAACCGTCGGTAATAAAGAATACCACAATTCCTTGATTTTATGCCACAACTCTACTTTGTTTGTTTTTTGTGTATCCTACCACTACTCAATTTGACGCTTTAAAACACCCCACATATCTTCTATTGAATTATAATTCGGGAACTGCGATGATTATTCTGTAGCACTAAGGCCCGTTAACTGATCTCCGTAGTTTAAATTCCTTAACCTCAGATTTCGTAAACAGAGTTTAAATTTTAAACTCAGTTAAAATTATTTTCTTAACTAATCTCATTTTTAACGGCAGTTTACTTAAACTCTGTTTAAAAATTTAAACTGAGATTAAAAAATATATATTTGAGCGGCACTGTAGTAAAAATTCTACAACTTTGACGTAGAACATCAAAATATTTCAAAAATTTTTGATAAAATAATGCAAATTGTCAGTTTCATTAGAATATTTTTTTTTTTTCAAAACTTAATAATGTTTTTTTTTTTGTTTATTGTTTTGAATTTTTTGAAGTATGATTTTTTTGAAGTGAAACTTCTTTGGCGGCGAGTGAAATTTCAAAGTCTCTTATTCGTGACGCTAGGCCAACGTTTTCAATTCATATGAAAATTTAAAAAAATTATTGCCGCTGCCGAAAATTGAACCCCGAACATCTTTGCCCAAGAGTCGGAATCTATACCATTACGTCATGTAGACACATAAATATGATCAAACAAAATGTAATTAAAACTGAACGCCTAACATACTGAAAATAACATAATTAACATTAACATTACATTAATATTAACATTACATAAATAACATAACCGTAACATTAATTTTCATTCTACAAGTATGCACGGAAAAAAAAAATAGAAAAATAGCTAAAACAGGAGCAGAACGCGTTCGTGAATATAGAGAGCGAATTAGAGCTCTTAAGAATACAACCGCAGCTGGGTCTGCAACTAATGATGAAGGTCAGGTGATTGCAACAACGGCTGAGTTTCAAAATGCATTTTTACAAAACATCAGTGTATTTTGGTGAATCTACAAAGAACCAATCCCCAAAAACCACACTGATGCATCTCAACAAAATTTTAAAGCCATCCAAGTTGATGTACTCAACAATCAACGTTCGCTGCTTTATGAGGCCCTCTATCAACATAGCAATTATTATGATCAGGAAGCAAAACACAATAATCAAGAAGATTTGTCTCTGCTTTCGGAGGCTCCTTCAACGAGTACAATGCAAATGCAATCTAGCATTCAAAAAGTGACAATGTTGAGAAGACATTCGAAAGCAACTAAAACATCAACTGAACTAAAACAAGGAACGAAAATAACTGTTATTTTACAATTTTCAAATGAAAAAAAATGTCGAAAGACTTTTTCAAATATACCATTATGTTACAAATGTCCTTAGCCTCATGAATATTAAGTTCCTTTTAAATTTAAGACTGATTCTTTAAAAGTTAAAATTTAAATGTTATTTTTTGCCTTGTATTTTTCGAGGAAAAATAAAGGTTCTTTTGACTTTTATTTTATCTTTAGTTTTTTCGGTCGAAATTATCAAGCAATCTGTGTTTCTTTTAGAGGCCGCTTGACAGATTGAACGGTTGACACCATGTGTAAAATGTCTCACCGATGAGATGAAAATAATGGTATCAACATTTTTTTTAGTCGGTAAAATGACTTGAACAAATATAAACTACCTGATATTTTTGACCGAAAAAATAAACGGCAGAAAATAACTGTTATTTTCGACCGATAAAATAGAAGTCAAAAGTAACTGTTATTTTTGCCCAAAAAACTATAAGGCACAAAATAACTTTTATTTTTGTCGGAAAGAGATAAAAGTTAATTTGTGACACTTTCGATAAAAACCATAGCCGATACGGCCCCTGGATGCAAATATTGAATCAAAAGATTATTATTCCATTTCGTATTGATTGAATTTCTTTTCAGATACTTTCTCTCTCTATTTCACACTAAAATCTTTCTTATATCTTTCTGTTAAAGAAGTTTCACTTCTGCCACGTGTACGTTGCTACACGCGAGTTTTTTATTTTTATTATACCCTAAACCTGAAAGGTCAGGATATATTAACTTTGTGCAAACGTTTGTAACGCATAGAACGAAGCGAGTCCGGTATAGAAAAGTATATATATTCTTCATCAGCGTCACCACGTGAGTCGAGCTATCCATGTCCGTCCGTCCGGACAAAGAGCTAAAATTTGGCACATATGTTTTTTATGACAAGACAAAGATGGTTTTGAAAAACGGACGTCATCCGCCTATGGACACGCCTACCTCCCATACAACCCAAAAATTGAAAACGCAATAAATAAGCCTGTGTTTAACCTACAGAGCTAAAATTTTGCACATATGTTTTTTATGACAAGACAAAGACGTTTTTGAAAAATGGACGTCATCCGCCTACGGACACGCCTACCTCCCATACAACCCAAAAAGTTTAAAACTCAATAAATAAGGTTATGTTTGTCATAGAGAAATTAAATTTGGTATGGATGTATTTTATACCAAAACTAAGGTGTGTTCAAAAATTGGAAGTAATCCGTCCATGAACGCGCCCACCTCCCATAGCGAAAGCACAATAAAGGCATTAACTGTGAGCTACACGAATAAAACTTGGTATGTGTAAATTTTTCATCAACATTTAAATGCATATAAAATATAGGCTTCATCCGCCCTTGGAGACGCCCATTTACAATAAAAATTTTTTGTTTTTGAAAAGTGGGTTTAGGGTATTTCATAGTCGGCCTAGACCGACTTTAGACTTTCTTTACTTGTTTTTTGTTTATAATTGAGAATATTTCCAATGTTCTCAGAGAATTTTTGACAAAATCGAAGTTTAAATTTTTTAAACCTAGAATTTCTGTGTTTAAATTTAAACGTGCCTCACCAAGTTAAACTTAGATTTTTTGAGATGAGGTATCGGCGTTAAAATTTAAACTGATGTTACGGAATTTTAAACTTTGTTTAAAATTGAGATCAGTTAACGGGCCTAACTTTACTTGAATGAAATCATTTTTTAACGTTTTGAAGAAAGTTAGGGTTATCCTTGTGTCGTATACTATATTCTTTGGTCGTTTCACAAATTTTAAGCCTGCGAATCCTATTAATAACATCATCCTCTGTAAAAGAGAGAGAGATTCAAAGTCAATTTCAGGTAACAAATTATTGTTATTTTCAGAATCTACACTACTAACTTGTTAAAAATTAAACAAAAAAATATCTGCCAAATAGTTAAGCAATGGAAGACGCATCATTACAGATATTGTTAATTAAGACATCGCCATGGGAATATTTGAAAACCTTCTGTAGATTAAACGAACAACCAGTATCACAGAATTACTTCATATACACTTGAATATGAAGTTATATAATCACATATAACCCTGCAAGCATTTTCAATCGCTTCAGAATCGCTTGAAACATGATAAAATCGCCCGCGAGCTTTTATGAAATTCATCAGGGTATCGCGTATCAGGGTATGTAAGGAGCTGAGGCCATAAAAGCGATTCGCCGGGGAAATTCGCAGACGAATCGCCGAGAGGGGTCTCAAGCGATTCGCTAGAAAGAGTACCAAACGAATCGCCGCTGACAAAAGTGGCAAACGAATCGCCTTTAGGGGTTCTCAGCGGTTTATTTTTAACTAGTTCAACTTTTTGATTAATTTCAAAATTTTTTCACAGCCTGCTTTATATTTCACTGATAGATTTGGAAAAATTTTCAAAAAGCTATTTTCCAACGATCACCGGAATAAGCGAAGGAAGATGTAGAAAATTTTTCGAAGATTATGAAACCTTTTTTGTTAATCGCGCCTTCATCGCTTGGGCGATCTAAAAACGATCCATCTTCCAAAGATCACCGGAATGAGCAAAAGAAGCTTTTGAAAATTGTTCATGAATCGAGCATTCATCGCTTGGGCTTTCGAAAAGCGATCCATCTTCCAAAGAACTCTTGAACAAATGGTGCATCGCAAAATAAACTTCTCATTTTTTCATTAAAAGATCGCAAAATTTAAATTTTATAAAAATTTAGGCACGATTACGATTTCCGGGGCGCCGCGATTTGAAGATGTTTTCTGGTAGAGAACAACAAAAAAACATGATTCGCCGAACAAAAAATCGATCACTCTATTAGTTATCGAGTTATCGATTTCTTAAAAAAATTTTTGTTAAAAGATCTGTTCAAAAAAACATCTATATCTTTGCCGTTACTCAATGGATCCTTAAGATTGATATGTCATTTTAAAGGTCATTAAATGACCTTGCAAATATATATCGCACACTAAATACAAAACAGTCACAACTCAAAAAACATGACTTTTCAGGAAAAGCGAAAAATAAAACTCTTTGGTTGAAACTGCAGAAGAAAAACAATTTTCATTTAACACAAAAACTTCATTCTTCCAGTTAATGAAGAAAATAACGAAAAATATAGTCAGATATGTGTTTTATAAATTGATTTATAACAAAAATTCGATATAAAAAATTTTGAGTTGTGACTGTTTTGTATTTAGTGTGCGATATCTTATAAATATCATTGCTACAATATTTTTAATTTTATAAGCGAATTTATTCCAAAGTTGAATTTTTTAATAAAAAGAACCGTTATTTTCTAAAAAATGTACGTTATTAAGTTACTAAAAATATATTTTTTTTGAATAGCTAACAGTTCAACCTTTTGTTTGACATATAAAACTATACATCTTTTATTTAATTTCACACTATATTACATAAAATTAAAATTTTCCAAGTGTTTTCTTTGTTAAAAAATCTGTTCACAAAATTTTCTATATCTTTGCCAATATCCAATGGATCTTAAAGATTGACATGCTATTCGAAAGGTAAGTAAATGCCTTTTCAACAATATATAATACAAATAAAATTTCAAAAATGTTTTTTAATTTATAAGCGAATATATATCAGATTTGAATTTTTTAATTAAAAGAACCGTTTTTTTCTGCAGTATTTTCGTTTTTAAGGTACTAAAAATATATACTTTTTGATAAGCAGAAAGTTTTACTTTTTTTTCGATAGATAAAAATATTTATATTTTTTTATTAACTGCTCGACCAAAAAATACAAATTTTTTTAACTGACTCGAAAATCCCGTTAATTCATATAAATATTGTATTGTAATGGCGATATTCGTAAATATGGAGTAAGAAAGCAAAACATCTAAGGTAAATATGAGTGAAATAAGCAATTTTCCGTACAAGGGCAAATCATTGTATCATAAAAAACACGACAAAAAGTCAAATAAATTATATATATTTTATACCAAATGAAAGATAAATTTTCAAGCTTTAATAATTTACTCTTTAAAATTCATAGTAATAACGGTAATTTTTGAGAAAATAACGGTTTTATGTAAGAAAATATTCTTTTATTGCATAAAAATACCTATAAAATACAAAGTACTCAACAGATTTCATTAATTTAAAACTTTTCTAAAAGCCTTATATATAACCTTTTAAATTTTATCTTAATCATTAATATCGGTTATATATTAAGAATAATACAGCCGATTTTCTTCATAGACCTTATAGAAAAAAAAAATTTTTTAAAAGTCGATAACTCGGAAACAAATCGATAACACAACATTTCCTTTGGCTATTCTTATTTATATTAAGAGTACTCTTCGAATCCATCGTCAAAACGCGGCGCCCCGGAAATCGTAATCTCCCCAAAATTTATAAAAACATATTTGTATCGAAATGTATTTAATTATATACATGGGAATCTCTTGAGAGAGGAAGACTTAACCATATGCTGGAAATTAATGAATTTTTTACGGTGTCTAATTTTCAGCATCATCTATTAATTCATAAATTCTTCAACAGCTTACTTTGCAAAAATAACAGTTAAAAAGTATTGCTATAGTTCTATTTAGACTACTATAGTTCTATTTATAACTACCAGATTTGATAGTTTTCCAAAAAGTATCAATAGTTCAAATTTTGATGCATGTGTAAACTTGATTTCACCGTGTAAACAGCAAAAATAACTCTTTCAAATTAGCTACACGTATGTAACTGTATAAATTATACAATTATTTTCGAAAAATTGATTTGAGACTGAGTTCGATGGCGTAGAATAAATCACAGTTTGAAATTCAAGTTTTCATAAATAAGAATATATAATATAAACAAGATTTTGATAAAATTATTAATTTTATTTTTAAATGAAGTTTCATATAATTAATCATGCTGTGGATTTCCTAAAGCAGCTGTTTGTTTGTGCTCATGTTGCTTTTGAGATGGAAAAAACAGCTTGTTTGTTTATTTATGGCAGCCTTGAACTAGACCACTTAACACAAGCGAACACTTAACTCAAGCAGCACTTGACCACACAGCAGACTTAACAGGCAAACCCAGTCCGGCACCACCACACTCCATCCCTACGAATCTAGTTAATGTTGGAACAGAGTTTCGCTACCGTTCACTTACCGTTTCTTCAAGTTGTCCATAAACTTCTCCATTGTAATCTCGTCCAAGAGCACAAAGTCTTGGACACCAACTTCACGCTGTTGCAAGGCCATTTTAGAGTTGTTGTCGTTTTGTTTGTGTAGTTTTTGAAAATGTGTTTTTTTTATGCTGCCAACTTGTTAGCTTTGGTTCTGAAACACTTTTTCCTTCTTATTTTCCGTTTAAATTTCACTGAGCTAATTAAGTAACAAGACAAGAAAATTTAATTTTGGTCAAAATAAACACACTAACACATACACACACTGAAATTAAAAAAAAACAAATCTATACACATATTTTGACAGCTGGTTTAAGCCGCGTCTGCAGCTTGGCAAGCACACGCAGCGTCAGCAGCGTCGTCTACAGTTGCGACCACATCAACCAACTGTTGACACAAATAAAAGCCAAAAACCAAAAAAATTATAACAAAAATAAAAACTAAAAATAACAAATTATGTATAAAGAAACTGTCAATCCATGGTGCATAATATTAGATTATTTTTTATGCGAAAATTGATTGCCTTTTTAAAGTTTTCTTTCTCAAAAAATTTATAACAGTTCCGATCACTATATTTTTTTAAAGTTTACAAGAATCTGCCGTTTAAATAAAAATTAGCGCATATTTGTGAAAAATTATCAACACTTCTATTTTTTTATTCTTCAATTCGTTTTCATTTTCGCGGTTATGTCGAATGTCGTTGCTTTTTTTTTTTTTTTTTTTGCCTGTTAACCAATGTTATATGCGGAATGTTTGCGGCATGATTAATTAAAACAAACTTGACAATAAGAAAAGGAAAAAAAATAAAAGCCAATCCGACTCAGCACTTCACCTTTTTTCAGTTCAATTTTAGTTTGTTATTAAAGTTTAGAATTATTTACGCGCGCACACAACCACTCTACACAAAATCCAAAAACAAACTGAAGCGAAGTCGAGTTGAGCGAAATACGGCGAGTTCCAAGAAATTAAATACTTGCCAGAGCTGCCATCTCATTTGATTTTCGTGCCTTATGGAATGCATTTATACCACATAGAAAATGTTCGTATATTTTCAGAGCCTGCTACAAACAGGAATGTATACAGCTGCGGTCAAAATAATAGTAGTGCCCACAACGTTTCCACAAAAACTTAGGCACGATTACGATTTCCGGGACGCTGCGATTTGAAGATGTTTTCTGGTAGAGAACAACAAAAAAACATGATTTGCCGAACAAAAAATCGATAACTCTATTCGTTATCGAGTTATCGATTTACAAAAAAAATTTATTTGTTAAAAGATCTGTTCAAAAAATATCTATATCTTCGCCGTTACTAAATGGATCTTTAAGATTGATATGTCATTTGAAATATATACCTTTCAAATATATTTGTTATATATATCATTGCTACAATATTTTTAGTTTTAAAAGCGAATTTATTCCAAAGTTTAATTTTTTAATAAAAATAACCGTTATTTTCTAAAAAATGTACGTTATTCAGTTACTAAAAATATATTTTTTTTGAAAAGCTTACAGTTAGACCTTTTGTTTGACATATAAAAATATACATCTTTTGAGTGAGTGCGGAACGCTTGATTTTTTTGAAAAATTTCATAGCATATTTTTAGGCATGTTTTGTTTTGTGATTTATTGAAACTTCAAAAACTTTTATATTTTTTTTTAATTTTTACATTTTCGGTTTTACAAAAAATTTTGAAACTTATTTCGTCGAACCTACTATAGTTTCCGTTTTTACTTTATTTTTTAAATATTTAAAACTAAAAATTGTTATTTGCACAACTTAAAATCGAAAATGTGACCATCGTTGATTTCTTATTCACGTTAAAGAAAATCAATATTTCAAGTTTATTCATTATTAAAACAGGGCCCGTCATTTTTGACGGGAAAGAACTAGCATTACATAAAATTTTAACTTTCCAAGTGTTTTCTTTGTTGAAAAATCTGTTCAAAAAATTTTCTATATCTTTGCCAATATCCAATGTATCTTAAAGATTGACATGCAATTCGAAAGGTAATTAAATGCCTTTTCAACGATATATAATACAAATATAATTTCAAAAATGTTTTTAAATTTATAAGCGAATAAATATCGGATTTGAATTTTTTAATTAAAAAAACCTAAAAAATTTGAGTTTTAAAGATACTTAAAATATATATTTTTTTTGAAAAGCTGAAAGTTGTACCTTTTTTCGATAGATAAAAATATGTAATTTTTTCGTCTAAAAATTAAAAATTTTTCTACTGACTCGAAAATCCCGTTAATTTATATAAATATTGTAGCAACAATGTTGCCTTAAAAACAATTCTTTATTGTAATGGTGATATTCGAAAAGATGGAGTAAGAAAGCAAAACATCTAAGGTAAATATGAGTGAAATAAGCAATTTTCCGTACAAGGGCAAATCATTGTAACATAAAAAAACAGCTCAAAAAGTCAAATAAATTATATACCAAATGAAAGATAAATTTTCAAGCTTTAATAATTTATTCTTTATAAGTCATAGTAATAACGGTAATTTTCGAGAAAATAACGGTTTTGTGTAAGAAAATATTTTTTTATTGCATAAAAATACCTATAAAATACAAAGTACTCAACAGATTTCATTCATTTTAAATTTTTTCTAAAAGTCTTTACATAACCATTTAAATAATACCTTCGGTTATATATCGGTTATATATTAAGAATAATATAGCCAATTTTTTTATAGACCTTATAGCAAAAAATTTTTTAAATAATCGATAACTCAACATTTCCTTTGGCTATTCTTATTTTTATTAAGAGTACTCTTCGAAACCATCGTCAATTCGCCGCGCTCTGGAAATCGTAACCTCCCCAAAACTTAAAATAAGACTCGCACGTTATCGGATTTAATAATTTTTTTACAAAAAATCTTTAAATATTTACCACTTGCGTCATATTACAGCGGTCAAAAAATATGTGATTATAAAAAGTCCAACAAAAATAAAAAAATAACAAACAATTTGGTAATTAACCTTACAGTTTACATAAATTGTAATTCTTTCTTGCAATTAATACTTAGTTGTATGACTTTTGTAAGTATTTATTGGCTTGCAACGACGAGGCATATTTCAAAATATCCGGACATGTCTTGATAGGTATGGAGTACCAAGTTCGCCCAACCTCTTTCCAAAGCTGCTGTTTGTTTGAAGGTTTAGAGTCAGCAATAGCCTTTTTAACATCACACCACAAATTTTCAATCGGACTTAAATCGAGTGACTAAGTAGGCCACTTGAAGAGCTCGATCCAATTGTGCCAGAACTACTTCTTGGCAAGTTTTCTCGTATGTTTCGTGACGTTGTCTTATTTATAAACCCATATTAGTGGCAACTCCTTTTGGGCATACGGGAGCATAGTTTCCTATAACATTTTGGCGTAAAGATGTTGATCTAATAATGCTTCTATACAATAAGTCGTACCAACATCATAAAAAGAAAAGCATGCCCAATCCACAATTTTCAAACCATGGTGCTTAATAGTTTTTGTGGCTTACTTCAGGTTGTACTGACTATTTTTGGGATGTCGAACATATTGACGAGACCCTTTACCACCGTACATTACAATTTTGGACTCGTCCAACCATAAAATGTTCCTTCATTTTTCATTTGGCTACAAAGAATGATCTCTTACGAACTGAATCCTTTTTTAAACATGCTTCTTGGATAAAAGTGGCACTTTACGAGAACCATGCGTACTCAAATATTGTTTCGTAAGAATTCTACGTAAATTACGAATACTTGCGCTACATTAAGCTCTTCTTATATTTGTACTGCAGAGGCAAATGGAATATCCTTATGGTACCATACCACTCGTACAATCAATTTCACCGTCATAACTTTCTTGCGTCCACGTGTCTCTAGTTTTTTTATTATGTTTTATGGCATTAAAAATCGTGGTTGGTGAACATTTGAGCAGATGTTTCAACCTCTTGGTATGTTTTGCTCTCATTAATTAATTTTTTTATCAATTCCCGCTTTTTAACAGAATAATGTTTTCCTCGTACCATTTCTGCAAAAACACGGCACAACTAAATTTTTTTTTTACATAAACTGATGGAAAATAACTCAATACTTACGTTTTTATGTATTTCTAATATAATTTAGCGAAATTTTTCAATGCTTTGTATGTATTAATAAAACGCTACTATATTTTTGACCGCAAAAATTTGCATCAATTCTCAATTAAAGTGAATTTACAAAAACAACAAAGAGTTGTTATTAACAAGATCAGGTCACCAGATTGTATACTTACCATATAACGGTATATAACAGCTGGGGCGAGTAAAAAAGGCTCGTTTACAAAATAACGTGCTTGATCACTTTTCATATTTGGCACTACTATTATTTTGACCGCAACTGTATACTATAAAATGTGATAAAAGTCAATTTATTCATCCATATCAATAGATAAGTATCGACTCAAACATAAGTCGACTTTTTCTTAGCAACTCGTAATTTTCTGTATGAAATATGTCAAAAACATAAAAATTTTATTTGTTCAATGAAAAAAGAACTAAAAAAAAATGTCTACTTCAAAATCAGCTTGAGCTGAAATTATTTACAGAATCGACTTTTGTGAAAAAAACCTACCTATTTGTTTAGTGATTGTAATATAATAAAGAAGTCAGCTTCTTCTGAAAATTAAGACTTTTTCTAAGAAAAATTTGATTTATTAATTAATAATTTGTATGAGCTTAAAATTTTCAAATTCAATGCAAAATAATAATAGTTTTTTATTAATTGTTTTTTTTTCGATAAAAAATATTTAGTTAACAACTAGATGTCGTTATAAATATAAGAAAATATTAAGTTAATAAAAATCACATGAACGAGTTAGTTTGTTTTTAAACCATCATAAAATACAATTTGTTAGAAATATTAAATCCATCACAAGCAGAAAAGATCGAGTTAAGCGCCGAGCCATGATTAATTAATAGCCCACGACTTATGGAAGCCAAAACAACAGTCAATTCATGTGTAGACTACAAGTCATATTGCTTTCGTATTACAATATGAGCATTCCAATCTAATAAAGAAATCATGGGTCTTTTGCATAGTGTACAGGCTTTCCTTGTTGGTTGACGTTTTCAGCATATGTAACATAAGACGTTGGCATCGAAAGTTCAACACCGATTCTCGATATTTATCGAACAAGAAACATCGATGGTGCCCCACATAGTCATGAATACAGAAAACAATGTAGAATCGCGGGATTTATTTATAACATGATCATTTAGCTGGCTCAAAAATAATTAATTACTTCGAATCTTATATATGTTGAGAAAGCTGTATTCAAGAAGATCCTACATCCAAAAGGATTTCGGGTTTAAATTGAAGTTTTTTGTCAAAAATCATCCGTTTTTAGCTATAACTTAATTTGGGAAATACCTACTGAAACCTAGGTTGCAAACAAAAGGTTTCCAAGACTGAAGGTGTGGAGGCTTCAAAGACGTAAAATTTTAACCCAAATTTTGGATAGATATTTCGCCTTGAAAAGAATCCACGACGAAAAAATACGAACATTTTTAATGAAAAAATTAATTTTTTCAAATCAAAACCACAAGACAAGATGTTAAAACATCGATTTTTGTCTCTTAATATCGAAAATCGATTATCATCGAACATCCCTATTTTTAAGTTTCTAGCCACCAAAACAAATATAGACAATTTTTGAAAACAACGCCGTTTATTTTGAAAATGTTTCTGTGTTTGAAGCCTTAACTCAAGAATTCTTAATGATTTTATATATCAGCTCAGATAAAAAGTGTAATAATTAAACTATCTAAAAGTAGTATAATTTAGTTGTTTAAGTGTACTTGAAGCGAAGGATTGAAGATTATTTAAATTATCGTGAATGATATATGCAGTTCATTATCAAAAATTAAGGTTTTTTTACAAGTGAACATACCATTTTTTGGCCTGATATTCTATTGCAATGTAAAATATATAGAAATCAATTTTCCATCAAAAGCAGTTCATTAACATGAAGTACTCTGTATTAATTTTCCAAGTATCTGAAATTATCTGCAAAACATTCGATGTGGCAGCACCACAACAGTGCGGCGAAATTTGTTGTAAATTTATGAACCAAGTGGTTTGTGCATCGGCTTAGTTTGACTATAGGGTGATTGTCGAAATAGCTAAATATAGCTTAGACAGGGTGAACCTTGAAACATATTCATATGTATACAGCCATGCAAAAAAGTTTGAGAACGCGTTTAATAAATTGAGAAAATATAGTTCTACAAGAGATAACAATATTTTTTTATATAAATTACCGATTATTTATATATAAATACCGGCCTCTGAGTATGACGAGCAAATACTTAATCAGCCCAATTATGTAAAAATGTTTCCCTTGGAATTGGTTTTTTCCAGGCATGCACGTTAACTTTAATTTTAACGATAGCCGAAATATTTTTTTCGTTTTGTTGAAACGAAATCAAAAAATAACGTTAATTCAAAAAATGAAAAATATTTATTTCGTTTCGGAGAAAACGATATAAAATTTTTTCGTTTTTGTTCCCAATCAACCGTTGAAAATAACGTTAATTTCAACAAAAAAATTGCGTTTTTTTTTGTATCAGAAAAATTTTTTTTTTAGTATTGGAGAAAATAATATAAAATTTTTCATTTTTCAACTAAACGAAATTTGATTTGATAAATTTTTAACGTTATTTAAAAGCGAAATAATTTTGATAATTTATTTTTCTGCTTCAACGAAACGAACAAATTTTGTTTATTACGTTGTGCATGTCTGGTTTTTTCTGATTTTTGTAAAATATAGTTTTTTTTTGAAAAAAGTAATAGCATATTGCACTAAAAATAGATTTCTTAATTGGTAACATTTTAAAGAAATGCCAACGAACTTCAGAAATTTTACTTGATATAAAAAAAAAACTCAATTGATATTCAATTAGATTATATTTATTTGTTGTGTAGAAGAGATCAATTAACATTCCAAAGTTAAGAAAATTTTTTTTAGCAATCTAGAAAAGGCTTGTTAAGATTTAATACTTCGTTTTAAATTATAAAAATTTATTGAAATGTAGCAATTATGAATTGAAATATAGTAAAAAATCAATGGAAATTAAAAAATTCAAAAATTAACAAAGAAGTTCTTGGATTTTGGCAAAGATTTTTTTGTAATTGTTTTGAACTTTTCGATTATTACTCCTTAAATATTATCTACTCCTGTTTTCATAATCAAGAAATTTATGAAGATTTCCAATAGTGAGTTTTTGCGAAGAATGATAAATTTTCTATTGAAAAATATTAAACATTTAGCAAAGTTCGAAAAGGAAATTCTAAAAAAAAGATTTAATTTTTTAGTACATATCTATTACTTTATTTTCCTAGCTTTCTGGCCTGGTCGTCTTTGTTAGATTGAATAATGTTTGTTACCTCCCATACAAATCATGTTCAAAATTAATATAGCTCAAAGGGAGGTACCCATAGGATCTAATAGATTTTGACCATTTTTAGTACACATCTATAAGTTTATGTGTATAGCTTTTAGAGGAAGTTTCGATAAGATCGATCGAATAATTTATATACCGACCATACAAAATCATGTAACAACCTAATAGATATCCAAGTGCAATACTCTTAGGGTGTAACCAATTTCAATAAATGTGAGTACAATTCTATAATAATAGCTATATTAACCTTCTGACCGAGTTTCATTAAGATCGTTTAACTTTTATGTACATCTCCCATATGAAATCATATAAAAAAAATAATATTTTCCCAGGGAGGTCAATAAAGTCAAATCTATTTCGATCATTTTCAGTCCACACCTATTACTCCAGGTGTATAGGCTTCTGACTGAGTACCGTTAAGATCGGTCAACTATTGTAGGTACCTCCCAAACAAAATCATGTAAAAACTTAATAGATGTCCAAGTGAAGTTCTCCTGGATCTAACTGATTTCGATAATTTTTTGAACATATTTATTATTTTAGCTATCTATGAAGAACGAAGCTTTTTTTATGAACGAGTTTTGTTAAGATCGGTCTACTTTTGTAAGTATCTCCCATACAAAAGCGTGTAAAAAATGAATAGAGGTCCAAGGAAGGCACCCCTAACGACTGACCGATTTCAAGCATTTAAGAAATTTTTCTTAGGTAGCTTAAAAAAAAAAATTATGATTATAAAATTTGATAATCATAAGTGCACCGTGCACTTCTATTTTTATTCCAATTTTGTATGGGATGGGATGGGATGGGATTTTGTATGGGATAAGCGGGACCAACGGTTCTTAGAATACCGAAGTTCGAATCAACATGTGACACAGAAGAACTTTAGAAAGTAAAAAATGCCATATAAAGCTCTTTGAGAACATGATCCTTCACCGTTCGCAGTCGGCATCAAAAATGTATCTTGTTTCATGTATTTTTTTACTTTTATCTTGTATTTGTACATGAGTTTTATGAATTTTAATCACAAAAATTATGAATGATTCGTGTTTCCCTTGTACTTTTTCATAGAGTTTACGACATTATTGGTTAATCGAATGTTCATGTCCCAGTTTTTCTTTTTTTTGTGATTTTTGTACATTGATATTATGAATAGTTCATGTGATTCATGCAATTGCTTATTGGACCAAAATGCATGAATAACATTCTTAGAGATTAAGTTAAAATTCATAAATATTGCGTACTTTTTTCATTCAATAGAATGATGTTTCTAAAAGATTTTCGAATAGAGTGCCACACCTGCTAGAATTATACTAAAATAACAAGGCTATTCAAATTATTAAAAAAATATCACGTAAAAATTTATTCCATACAAAAATTTTCCATCGGACATACTAAAACTAGGATAGTTACAAAAAAAAAAAAAATACATTGATATTTATTTACTTCTTATTTAAGAGCACTTTTTCAACACGTTCCTTGGCCGTTGACGTGGTATGTGGACCACCAGCATGTCGCGGCACACAAGCCTTCATCGTCACTTGTCGATTCATCCAAGCATTGGGCGCATGCGGGAATTCGTCCTTGCGATAATAGCCCATTAGGCCAGATTTACGTAGAGAGCCCAACTCATACGTTATCAGAGGACTAAGCAGCGAAGTTGCGTGTGCATCGGGCAATTTGCCAACCTTTGATTTTTCAATGGTGCGCATTACACATGTTGTGTCACACGAGATACAAGCCAGATCTTGCAACACTTTCATGCGTGCACCTGCAGCAGCACACTCGTCATCTGTCGAATCGATATATTTCTGCAGCGTTTCCTGTAGCGTTGTCAGATCCTGTTCGATTTTCTCCTTAAACTTCTTTAAAATACCTTCGATGGAATCATAACCCAACGAAGTGCGCAGCTCACTGATTAACTTTTCAATATTCTTCTCGTTGGCACCCATTAGATTGTGTATCTCGCAAAATTGACGCTCCAGCTGACATTTGATCTCCTGTATCTGCTCATGTGAGACCTTGCGCTGCAGCTGCTTGTAGTCCACCTTGTTGGCCAGCAGAACGCCTATCTCACCCTTATCAATCTTATCCTCTGTCAGCTCTCGCAACGTCTTGTGTATCTGATCGATGTTGACAATGCTGCTATTCTGCCGGGACTCCATGATATCCATTAGTTCTTTTAGAGTGGCTGCAAATGCCTTCGATTCGCCCATTTGATGTTGCAACTCCTGCAGACCTTGCATTACATGCTGGCAGTCTTGTTCCAACAAAGAGGCCGATATATCATTGACTTTATTGTTAAGCATGCAGAACTCAGACTTCAGCTCCAGCAGCTCATCCAGCAGTTTTTGCGGCGAGTAGCAGAGATGCAATTCCATGTCAAAATTGTCATTCTCCCTTGGATCTGGTTCGGGTAAGGGTGGAAATTTCTGTGATGAATTTCTGGAAATGTCCGTGACTTCTTCCTCTTCACCAGCCTGTTCCTCGGAAGCTTGTTCGGAACTTCGCAAGCTGCCAGCTTCTTCGTCAGTTACAAGATGTAGCGTCGGAATGTAGGGGTTGTGTACCTGTGCTGTATGCAGTCGAGCCGCCTTTATGCGCAGTTTTTCCCATTTACGTGGAGCAATTTTTGCCTGTTCATTGTTGCTCAACGTCAGTCTAGTGACAGCCTGCAGTTGATCCATTGTCAGCTCCAACTGTTCTCTCATGATGGACAGGCCTTTATTTAGTTCAGTTGAAATGGCTCCAGACTCTAGCTCAACTGCCGAGAGTCGTTGCTCAATATTTTCCAGTGAGTCTTTTACAGTTTCATCAGTTGCGGCAGCATCTTTTGGCAGAGCAGCTGCTTCGCTCTTTGCCTCGGCCGACTTGTCAGCTTCTGCAGCATCTACTGCAGCAGCTGGCACTGGAGCCGGAGCTGCCGTTGTTGCCTCTTCGGCTGGCTTATCACCTTGTATCATGCTAAGATTAAGGTTCGTATATTTGCCACAGTCCACAGTCTTCTCGATAATATTTAGCTCCTCAGCGAATGAGTATAGCAGACAGTGCAATGCCTGGAAGTTGACATGGCCGGGCTCTGGCGTGCCAATGGCCAAATCGATAAGTTGTCTAAAGTTAAGTGCAGTCATTTTTTTTTTTGTTTTTTTTTTCTTAAATTAATTAACTTCCTAGTAGAAACAAAAAACTAAGAAATAATAATAAATATACCGAATTTTGTTTATTGATAACTGTCAAACTAGAAATAAATAGTTGAAGTTATTTTAAAATTGTTTTTGATTTCAATAATATTCGAATAAAGCAAGTGTAGGTAGTAGCGAAATTCATTCCCAAGTCAGATCTCTAGATTTAAGAGATCGCAGTGTCATTCTTTTTAAAGAGAAGAAAGCTTCGTGTGCAAATAAAGCTATTTCCAAGTCACAGTGCTTACAGTGTCATTTACTTGGCAAGCGCTTTTTTGTTAAAATCTGCCAGGGGCTTTCAAGTTTCTCGCTGGTTGCGCTCTTTACAAAGGCAACTCTCTGATATTTTGCAAAGACCACATTTCTAAGGCTTGAAATCAAACATATTATTAATTATTTAAGCTTATTTTTTGATTAATAGTTTCAAAAACTTTTTCTCGCATGACATATATTTTGTACTCTCATGAAATTTTTTGATAAAAATTCAAGAAACAATTTTTTAATTTCAAATTAACTTTCTTAATTTTTCAAATTCTTTTTTATTACATGACATATAATTTTTACTCGCATGCCATTTTTTAATAAAGATTTTTTTTTATTATAAAGGCAATTCTCTGGCATTTTGCAAAGATATCAGCAATAAAATTATTATTTATTTATGCTTCATTTTGATTCATGGTTTTGAAAATTTTTTTTCTGGCATGACATATATTTTATACTTGCATGCAATTTTTTGGTTTAAATTCAAGATATGCTTTTTAATGATAAATTAGCTTTTATTTCTTGTTAAAAAATTTTCTTGTTTCTTGTTTAAGCTTTCATCTCATCTTAATAAAGCCAACTCTGACATTTTGCAAAAACGTATGAGAAAATGTTTCAAAGGCTTGAAAGTAATCAATTTATTATTCTTATAGGCTTATTTTTTAACAATATTTAAAAAATTTTTCTTGCATGACATATATTTTATACTTGCATGCAATTTTTTGGTTTAAATTCAAGATATGCTTTTTTAATGATAAATTAGCTTTTATTTCTTGTTAAAAGATTTTGTTGTTGCATGACATGTATTTTATGCTCTCATCTCATTTTTAATAAAGCCAACTCTGACATTTTGCAAAAACGTATGAGAAAATGTTTCAAAGGCTTGAAAGTAATCAATTTATTATTCTTATAGGCTTATTTTTTAACAATATTTAAAAAATTTTTCTTGCATGGCATATATTTTATACTTGCATGCAATTTTTCCCCTAAAAATATGTGATGAACTTTTATTTTAATGACAAAGTAACTTTTAATACTATTTCAAACATTGTTTTGTTGCATGAATATATGTCATGGTCGCATGCTATTTCATAATAAAGATTTTTTTTTTATTAAAAGGCTTAATAATAATAATAATAATAATAAGGCTGCTTGCATGAAATTTTTCCGTTTTAAATTCAAGATTAAGATTTTAATAACAAATAAACTTTTCTAACATTTTAAAAAATTTCTTGTTGTATAACATTTATTTTATACTTGCATGTCATTTTTTACATTTTTGCAAAGACAACATTCCTAAGACTGGGAATTTTGGCAATCAAATTATTATTTTTTTAAGCTAAAGTTTTGATTAATGGTTTTAAAAAATTTTTTCTTGCATAATATATACTTTGTGCTCGCATGTTATTTTCCGTTAAAAGTTTTTGATAAATTTTTTTTAATGACAAATGAGCTTCTCTTATGTTTTTTTAAAATTTTTTTGTTGCATGATATTTATTTTATGCCCGCATGCCATTTTTGAACAAAGCCGACTCTCTGATATTTGCAAAAACGTATAAGAGAATATTTCAAAGGCTTGGCATTAATGAATTTATTATACATTTTATATCAATTTTATACTAGCATGCAATTTTCCGTTTGAAATTTGTGAAAAGTTTTTATTTTAATGATAAATTAACTTTTCCTACTTTTTCAAAAATTTTCTTATTGCATGACATGTATTTAAAGCTCGCATGCTAATTTTTAACAAATATTTTTTTACTAAAGAGCCAACTCTCTGACATTTTTCAATGACAAAATTTCTAAGGCTTTGAATGGAACAAAATTTTATTTATTTAGACTGAAGTTTTGATTAATGGTTTCAAAAATTTTTTCTCTCATGACATATATTTTATACTCGCATCCATTAAAAATTTAAGATACAATTTTTTAATGACAAATTAGCTCTTCTTACGTTTTTAAAATTTTTTTTGTTGCATGACATGTATTTTATGCCCGCATGTCATTTTTTAATAAAGAGTTTTTCTCTCTGACATTTTGTAAAGACAACATTCCTATGGTTTGGAAGCAATCAATTATTATTTATTTGGGCTTATTTGTTGATGTATGGTTTTAAAAAATTGTTCTTGCATGACATATATCGTTTGCTCGCATGCAATTATATTGTTACAAATTCAATATACACTTTTTTAATGACAAATTAGCTTTGCTTACGTTTTCAAAAATTTTCTTGTTGCATGATATATATTTAACATTCACATGCCATTTCTTAATAAAGATTTTTTTATTAAAAAACCAATTCTCTGGCATTTTACAAATATAACATTCGTAAAGCTTGCATTCAATCAAGTTATTATTTATAAGTCTTTATTTTTGTTTCAAGCTTTTAAACAATTTTTGTTGCATGTCATATATTTTATGCTCGCTCTCAATTTTTCCGTTGGAAATTTGTGATGAACTTTTATTTTAATGAAAAATTAAATTTTCTTACTTTAACAAAAAATTGTTTTTTGTTGCATGACATAACTTTTATACTCGCAAGCAAATTTTTAATCAGGATTTTTTTGTTATAACCTTATATTCCAAATATCATTTAGTTAGCGATTTAAAAATCTGTTGGTTTCTCATGACATAAATTTGACACTTAGATGAAATTTTTCGAATAAAAATTAAATTTTGCACTTTTTTTTAAAAAAATTATTGTTTTCTAGAAAAGGTTTAGAAAAACTTCTTCTTGCATGACATATTTTTTATACTTTCGTGCAAGTTTTTTAATGTTTCAGTGTGATTAATTTGTTACTGTTCTAAGATTTTTTAGTTTTTTATGTATTGTATGATTATGTATTTTCAATTTTTTACTCGCATGCAATTAATTTTACTCGCAATAAAATAAACATTATTTTGTATGTTTTTAGAAAAACATGACATAAATTATTTTCTCGCATGCAATTATATTTTGAGATTAACTTGAATCTTCAAATAATTTTTTATTTTCTTCTCGCATGTCATTTTTCGCATCAAGATTTGTTTGTGATATATATTTTTATTTCAATTATTTCAGTGAAAACAAATATTTTTCTCTCATGATACTCATTTTATATTGCCATGCAATTTCTCTGATGAATGTTTTTTATGTATTTAATTTTATTGAAAAATAATTTTTTATAGAAAATTTTTTAGAATAACTTCGTCTTGCATGACAAACTTTATTCCCCTAACGATTTTTTTACGATTAAGACTTTTTTCTATAAACGCTATTTCAATGACAACCATTTTTTGTAACATTGCTTAAAAACTTTATTTTTGTTTTATATACATTTTTTACTCGCAATTAATTTTTCGATAAGGACTTTTGTGATAAATAGATTTTGTTACGGATTTTTCTTTTAATTTTCTTGTTACTGGACACATGCTCGCATGCTATTCTTTCAATGAACATTATTTTGTGAATAATTTTGATATCAATTATCAAATATCTTAGTAAACCATTTGTAACCAAATATTTTTTCTCTCATGAGACACATTTAAAGCACGTTTGCAATTTCCGTAATGAAATTTTTATATATATTCAGTTTATTGACAAAATATTTTGTTCTAACAAATCTTAGAAAGTTTTCGTCTTGCATGACACTCACTTTATACTCGCATGCAATTTTTCAATGAACATTTTTTTTTAAAACATTTTCTTTAATGACAAGTTATTTTCTTAGAAAACTTTCTGCTTCCTTGACATAAATTATTTTGTCGCTTGGATTTAGAAAAGCTTTAGTTTGCTTCTTCTTCTTATTTATACTCGCATGCAATTTTTTGCAATGAATATTGTTTTTAAAATAAACTTGTACAAGTATGTATTAATGAAAAATTAGATTTTCGTGCTGTTTTTGCAAATTTGTTTGTTGCTTGATATACATTTAATACTCGCATGTCAGCTTTTTGTTTTGAATATTTTTTTGTTATTAACTTCTATTTCAATTATTTTTTATTAAACGATATTTAACCAAATTTGTTTTTTCTCACATATATATTAAATTTGCATGCAATTTCTCTGATGAAGTATTTTTTATAAATTTATAAATACATTTTTTTTATTTCGTTCATTTTATGGACTTACTTTTTTTATAGAAAATTTGGTAAAAAAATGTTCGTCTTGCGAAAGTGTGTGCCATACTTTATAATCGCATGCTATTTTTCGATGGAGTTTTTTTTTAAACGTATATATTAATGACAACTCAGTTTTTTAATGTTATTAAAAACTTTCTTCTTACTTGATATAAAGTTTTTACTAGCATGCAACTTTCGAGTGAAAATTTTTTGAAATAAGCTTTAGTCAACTTTTAACTTTTTCTCAAATTCTTTCATGACATAAATTTTACACTCGCATGCAATTTTTTCCATTAAGGCTTTTTGTAAAAAAATTAATTTTATTGACTAATAATTGATAATTTATCGATAAAAATTATTTGTTTTTTAAATCTTTCGTGAATTATTTTCGCTGATGATATATATTTTATACAGTAATGCAAGGTTTCATTGAAATTTTTTTTGGCAAATGATGTTTTCTGGAAAATAATTCATCACATTTTTTCTTGCATATAAATTTTACACTCGCATGAAATTTTTCCAATGAAGGTAATTTATCATAAAATTTATTCAACGATTATTTATTTTAAATTTCTTTAAAAATATTTTTTTCATGAATAACATTTTATATTCATATGCAAGGCATGCCTGCCGAAAAATTTCAATTACATTCCTAACTCTAAGTTATTCATTTCCGAAGATTACTTTTTAATTCAAGAGAAACAAGATGATACTCAATAAAAAAGGGTTAATGCCGTGATGACTGTTCAGTAAAGAAAAGAAGTACAATCTGTACAAATTAATGGATTGCTATTTAATAATGACATGGGTAACAAGTAAGCATTTTGGATAAACAAACTCCAAAGCAAGCTTCTTAGCATGCTTCAACATTTAGACTTTAATTTTTAATTTTCATTCTCTTCCTCTGATTTACTTAAATAACATAACTCACTTTCCCAAATCAATTCAATTCAAGGAAAAAAATAAAAAATATTGTCATTTTGCTTTTAGTTGATTAGATAAGCGGCTGGAATTCATGTACCATGAAGAAATAACAAAAGACGCCACTTGTACGACGCGCGACATAATAAAATTTGGAAATAATACTGATAGGAAGAAGTTATAAACTTGAAGAAAAAAAAAGAAAGCAATTAATGCGCACTTGCAACGCCATCTGCACAGCGAATACAACTTTAGGAAATTACCAACAAAAATTCAAAGCTGGTGTAAAAAAAAATGGAGTACAAAATAAGAACACGGATGAAAGACGAAGTAAGAAATAAGAAGTAAGAAGTAAGAAGTAAGAAGTAAGAAGTAAGAAGTAAGAAGTATGAAGTAAGAAGTAAGAAGTAAGAAGTAAGAAGTAAGAAGTAAGAAGTAAGAAGTAAGAAGTAAGAAATAAGAAGTAAGAAGTAAGAAGTAAGAAGTAAGAAGTAAGAAGTAAGAAGTAAGAAGTAAGAAGTAAGAAGTAAGAAGTAAGAAGTAAGAAGTAAGAAGTAAGAAGTAAGAAGTAAGAAGTAAGAAGTAAGAAGTAAGAAGTAAGAAGTAAGAAGTAAGAAGTAAGAAGTAAGAAGTAAGAAGTAAGAAGTAAGAAGTAAGAAGTAAGAAGTAAAAAGTAAGAAGTAAGAAGTAAGAAGTAAGAAGTAAGAAGTAAGAAGTAAGAAGTAAGAAGTAAGAAGTAAGAAGTAAGAAGTAAGAAGTAAGAAGTAAGAAGTAAGAAGTAAGAAGTAAGAAGTAAGAAGTAAGAAGTAAGAAGTAAGAAGTAAGAAGTAAGAAGTAAGAAGTAAGAAGTAAGAAGTAAGAAGTAAGAAGTAAGAAGTAAGAAGTAAGAAGTAAGAAGTAAGAAGTAAGAAGTAAGAAGTAAGAAGTAAGAAGTAAGAAGTAAGAATATAAGAAGTAAGAAGTAATCATTTTTACACCATATTTTGAGAAGAGATAACATTTTTATGGTTTCTTTTTAAAAGGAATAATTAAAATATAAACAAAAAAGTAGCGGTTAAATTTTTATTAATTTTTTCAGTAAACTGTTAAGACTTAAATACAAAAAAGAAATAAATGAAATCTATTCAAAGATGACGGAGATATTGGCTTCTCAATTTAGAACATTAAATTTATGAGTTTTTTTTCTCTTTCTTGGTATTTGGTTGAAATTCACGCTAAATAACTAACGACAATATTGCGAAAATTCATTAAAAATACTTTTGGTTAGAACTTTACAGTGATTGTTTTCACATTTGAAAGAAAATTTCATAAACTTTCAGAAATAATTAGAAAAATTGAAAAATCGTTAAAATTCGACCAAGATATTGACATGGAAAGTTGAATTTTTGAATTTAAAACACATTTTCTTACAAATTTCACAATTAATGATGAATGAATGAAACCAAATTTTTTTAAGAAATTGTTACTTTTGAAAATAACTTAAATTCGACAAACTCAAGAGCTTTTTCACAACCAAATTTCATATTTATAAATATTTTTGATTTTTTAATAGATTTTTTTATGGTTCTACTTTTATTTTAAGTTTTTTTTATAATAAATACTCAGGTTTTTCACAATACTGTACATGCTTTAAGGTGGGACATAACATTCGCGGCAGAGAAAACAGACCTTTTTTTAACTTCATAACTCTGTCAAAAAGAAACATTTTTAGAGAATTGACCAAATTACAAGAAAAAAAACATTAAAAAAATATATTTTTCACACCGACATGGTTTTATATCAGGGACAGTACCGGTTATGGTTTTTATCAAAAAAGTTACATGTTAACTGTTATTTTTTAACTTTTGTTTTTTCCGACAAAAATAAAAGTTATTTTGTGTCTTATATTTTTTCGAGCAAACAAAACAGTTACTTTTGACTTAAATTTTATCGGTTAAAAATAACAGTTATTTTCTGCCTTTTATTTTTTTTTTTGTCAAAAATATCAGGCAATTTGTGTGTTTTCAAAGGCCATTTTACTGACTAAAAAACTATCGATACCATTATTTTGGTCTCATCGGTGATCACCTTTTACATATGGTATCAATGGTTTTTTAATCGGACAAGCGGCCTTTAAACAAACACAGATTGCCTGATATTTTTGACCGAAAAAATAAAAGTCACAAAATAACTGTTATTTTTAACCGATAAAATAAAAGTCAAAGGTAACCGTTATTTTTGTCTAAAAAAATAAGAGGCAAAAAATAACAGTTAATTTTTAACTTTTATAGAATCAGTTGAAAATTTAAAAGGCACTTAATATTCGTGAAGCTAAGGCCATTTGTATCATAATGGTGTATATGAAAATGTCCTTCGACAATTTTTTCATTGTGTCTTTTTCATTTAAAAATTGTAAAATAACAGTTATTTTCGGTCCCTGTTTTATAGAACTCCAAACTGGCGGCAGAAAAAAAACGGGGCCTCGTGGTTGTAGCGCTGGAAAAAAATTTTTTTTTTTAAATCTTAACAAAATTGGTTATCTTATGACAGAAGCTTTTTTTCAAAAATTTTTTTTCCAATTTATGGTGATGTTCCAAATTTGAAAGTGTGTTTTTTCGAAAAAAATATTGACTTTATAAATTCATAAGAAATCGAAAGAAAATTTAAAAAAAGCTCGTGTCATACGATAGCGAATCAAGTTTAAAAAAATACAAAAAAAAAACAATTTCATCAATAAATGAACCCGCTAGTGCCGCAACCAGTACGAAAAACATGGTTTCGAGATAAACGCGTTGTGAACAAAGAAAAATGCAAAGAAAAATAAAAATGCGCTCTCACTACACCGGCTGTAACTTTTGAACACGTAGGAATTTTTTCATGAAATCCATGTAAGAATCTTAAGAATATTAAATACAAAATTATAAAAAAAGTCTATTTAAAAACACGGCCAATGTCATGTCCCTCCTTAAACACACTTACTTAAACACACTTAAATTAAACAGCAAAAAAAATTTAAATTGAGTTAACGTGTCTTTTTCAATAAAATGACATAATTCCGAATTTTTGGAAACCATCTTAATGGCTAAAAATGGCTAGAAATGTAAATATTGACTTTGCCTTCATAACTTTTAACTTAACTGTCTTGCGTTAATATCCTGTTTATTTTTTTCTTTTTTTTTGTTTAGTTCTGGAATGTCTTAATTCTGCACTCCACTTATTATACCACCCACATACAACCAACCCGCTCTATATTTTTGCCTTCTATGCTGTCTGTAGAGCAGTATTGCTTCTATATTACCTACTTTTGCTGCTGCACCCAGTAAAGTATTACCCACAACGAAATGCAAATACAAACAAGTCGTAGTTGTGTGGGTCGTAGTTAGTTGTATTGGTGTTTTCTACCCATTTTTATCGTTCACACACTATTCTTCGCACTTAATGTTTAGGTGTTTTTTTTTGTTGATGGTTTTTTCGTTTTCTTTTTATTTTCCATTTAGTTTTTTTTTCTACATGTAGTTGTTATTGTCTTGTTGTTGTACTACGATCAAAATATTGACATTTTTGTTAAAGTGTCACAAATAATAATTGATTGCGTCTCGCTGGGTGTTTTAACGACAGCGTTTATCGGGTGGGGGCTTGAGTTGTGCAGCGTTTGAAATTAACCGTCAGTCAGTCGCTGATAAGTTGGAACATTAAATTCCGCACTTTATGTGCTGATCGAGTGTCAAACATTATTTAATTCTGTGGATGGCTTCATTGTATTTTTCAAATTCAGTTTATTTTTGCACAGTTCAAGTAGGTCAAAAGTTCAAAAACTGAGCGCGGCATTTTTGCTTGATTAGTCAAGGCAATTAGTAGGTGGGAACGATGTGAATTAGTGCGAATAGCAGTGATTTTTGTGTGATGCAAATAAAATATTCACAAAAAATTCCGGCAGGCAAAAAAAATATATATCGTCGGCCTAATTCTAATACTAAGTATGTCAAAATTTGACGAAATAACAGTTATTAGCAATTTAGGTTGTTTGAGCAAAACTACATATATTAAGTTTTTTTTTTAATTTTTAAATGTATGTATGAAAAAATGGGAGGCCAGGAAATTATCGTAGTATTCACTTCATTAATATCATAAATAGTTTTCTTCGCCTCCTGAAAAGTAAATAACCTACGTTTTGACCTACGTCGTATTACAATTGTATCGACGGTATGTATTTTAATCAAGGACCGAAAATAACTGTTATTTTACAATTTTCGAATGAAAAAGACACAATGAAAAAATTGTCGAAGGACATTTTCAAATATACCATTATGATACAAATGGCCTCATCTTCACGAATATTTAGAGCCTTTAAGATTTTTGACTGATTCTATAAAAGTTAAAAATTAACTGTTATTTTTTGCCTTTCATTTTTTCAGACAAAAATAACGGTTACCTTTGACTTTTATTTTATCGGTCAAAAATAACAGTTATTTTGTGACTTTTATTTTTTCGGTCAAAAATATCAGGCAATCTGTGTTTTTTTAAAGGCCGCTTGTCCGATTAAAAAACTTTTGATATCATATGTAAAACGTGATCACCGATGAGACCAAAATAATGGTATCGATAGTTTTTTAGTTAGTAAAATGGCCTTTGAAAAAACACAAATTGCCTGATATTTTTGACCGAAAAAATAAAAGGCAGAAAATAACTGTTTTTTTTGACCGATAAAGTAAAAGTCAAAAGTAACTGTTATGTTTGCCCGAAAAAATATAAGGCACAAAATAACTTTTATTTTTGTCGGAAATTATAAAAGTTAAAAAATAACAGTTAATATTTGACTTTTTTGATAAAAACCATAACCGGTACGGTCCCTGAAAAATATTTATGTTTTCAAAAGCTTTCGATTAAGTTATTATATTTGCAATTTTTGGAAGATTGAAGGAAATATTATAAATAAAAAAAAGTTTTATTTTCGTGAATTTTTGTATCAAAATAAAAATAAGAAGGAATTAATTTTTTAAATTTTAATAGAAAAAAAATTCATTTTTTTAAATTTAAAAAAACAAAAACAGGGTTAGCCATTAAACGTTTTGCAAAGTGCAGCCCTGAAATTTGGCAGCTGTTAAATATTCATGTCATTCAAACTGTTTTTTGCGTAGCAATAATTTTAATAAGCAAATTTTCTTCAGTGTTGAGGTCTATTTCTCTAAAAATCTCCAAGCGATTGTGAAGAAACTATTGCATCCGCACAAAGTGTCAAAGTCTGGTGTGCACTATGGTCTGGTGGTCCGTACTTTTTTGAAAATGATGAAGGAGTTACCGTTATAGCCAATTCGTAGCGCTATCTATGGTCGTATTTTAATTGATTTTTTTGGTCTGAAATTAAAGATATGGATGTGAACGATATGTAAAGGATGATCCAATACGAGATCCCTTTTCAACTGGGTTGCTTCGACAGCTGCTATGTGTCAAATGGCTTATCCATATGAAGGTTGTGTTCAGTGTTCAATACGACTATTCAATGATGAATACCCTACAAACATTTTATGAGGCTCTCCAAAAAATGACTCCAAAAAGAGTGTTTTCTGTACGTGTTTTATGATGACTTATTAAATTGACTCATGAAAGAGTCTTTAATATGATTGTTAAATGATTACTCAAAAATAAGACTCATACAAAAGTCATAATTGTATCTGATTTATGAGTACTCATAAAAGACATTCATTAAAGAGTCCTTAATAAGACGGTGATATGATTGTTCATAAAAAAGACTCATATAAGGATCATATATTGATTCTTGAGAAAATATAATCGGATTATTGCAAAAGAACCATATCCAATAAATAAATAAGAACTTAATCGAGTACATTCTTTTTTTAATTGTATAAAACTTTCTAACTGTTCGTTATGAGTACATGCTATTCAGGCGTCGCTTTTCGGAGAATTGTTTGTTTATGTCGTTAAACATGCATTAAAATTAAACTACATCAAATGTTCGTTGCAAAAAGACTTCTTTTATGAGTCTTAAAAGAGTATTAAATATGAGTATTTAAAGGTACTCAATATGAGTCTTAAAAGCGTACGTAATATGAGTCTTATATAGTCTTGTAAGAGTATCAAATATGAGTCTTAAAACCGTCGTTACTATGAGTCCAAAGATACTCACAAAACAATTATTTTTATGAATCATATTTTGGGGCCCACAACATACGAAAATGTACTCATAAAAGAGTCTTTTTTGAGCGCATTATGATGTTAAATCCTCATTTATATGAGTCTTGAAAGAGTCTTTTAAGAGTCATAAACTTTGTGGAAACTTACTATCAAAATCAGTCATCAGTCAGAAAATGTTATAGAGTTCTTTAACATCAATTTGGTCGTTATTGGCCACTAAGATCATGTGATTTGACGCTATTGGATTATTTTCTTTGGGTATATGTTAAATCGTTTATTTTTGTCGACAAACCCGAAACTATTGACGCTTTGGAAACCAACCTAACTCGTGTTATTCAAGGAATACCGGCCGATATGCGATATTGTACCCACAGAATGGACCATTTAAGAGCTAGTCGTGGGCAATATTTGAAGGAAATAATTTTTAAACATTGAGTTGTAGGAACGGAACTATCATTCTAAATAAAGATATGCAACAATACATTGATTTTTATGTATTTTATTTAAAAACCAAAGAAGGAATCTCTTATCCTTTCGTTCCAATAAGATGGGTCTACAAGCCCATTTTTTTTATTTTGCCTATAGGCCGCGTGCATAGTAAACGCCGACTCAGACAGGCAGGCAGGCATAGTATGTGAAAAAGCGAGACAGAGAGCTATTTGTGTCTCGTTTGGTCACACAGTTTCAGCCTGCCTGCTTGTCTGTCTGCATCGGCGTTTACTATGTAAGCGGCCTAAGGCGAGTTGGTCTAGTGTCCATGTAGGTCCATGTACGAGTGTGACGCAAAGAGGGAAGATGACGTTTCAAGTGCATATTCTTCTAATCATGGTCAGCTTATCGCCAATTCGCATTAATCGTCATTAGATTTGGAGGTTAATTCTTTAATTTTTTTCTTCCTTAGATTTACTGCATAGTACATAAGCTTGGTGGTCCTTAAGCCCGACGTACAACATTTTTAAGTCAGGCTGCTTGCTGTTCAGCTTTTCATTTCTAGAAAATGCGTGAACAAAGAGTTGTGAATTGAGTTGAGAATTATTTTTAGCATATGTCTAGTACTATTCTCAACAAGCTAAGGATGAGAGACACGTTTTCATGTGAAGGTCGTCTCCAACCACAAATTGCCTTGTGAGGATCAGCTTCCCACAAAAAAATAAAACAAAACAAAAAACAAAAATTGCAAGCATGCACAAAAATTTACAGTAATTTCCTTAACTTATAGCTTTACTTATTATAGTCCATCATATAAGCTACAAATCAAACTGATGTCCAGGATTACATATAATCACCTGGTTCTTGGTAAGCTTATTTATAAATTTTTTATTTTTTCTCGACAGCCACTTGATTTGCATTTCGTGGAAAGGACTTTTTATAATTATCCTTGAAAAAAAAGGTTTCTGAATTTCTACAAAGTTGTCTACACAATTTGTAACTAAATTCTTAAGACATTCTTATCATGAAATTTGACTTAATATAAACGACAAGCTGCCCTCGTTACAATAGAAGAGACGCACATGAATAAAATTGGTATTTATTTTATGAGTTTGTTCGACAGAATTTATCCTTTGGGCACTAAGGCTTAAGTGTTAGTTGTAAGGTTTGCTTAAAGGGGGGACATGACATTGGCTATTTTTTCATTTTTTTATTATTTTGTATTTTAGTAAATATTCTTAGGTCCGTTAACTGATCTCAATTTCAAACAAAGTTTAGCTTAAACAAAGTTCAAAATTCCTTTAACTCAGTTTAAATTTTAACGCCGATACCTCATCTCAATATATTCTCAATAATAAACTAAACTTAAAAAAAAAATCATACTTCAAAAAATTCAAAACAATAAAAAAAAACTTATTTTAAGTTTTGAAAAAAAATTGTCCAATGAAACTGACAATTTGCATTATTTTATCAAAAATTTTTGATGTTCTACGTCAAAGTTGTAGAATTTTTACTACAGTGCCGCTCAAATATGTTTTTTAATCTCAGTTTAAATTTTTAAACAGAGTTTAAGTAAACTGCCGATAAAAATGAGATAAGTTACGAAAACAATTTTAACTGAACAATTTTAATGTTAATTTTAAATTTTAAACTATTTTTAAATTCAAAATTTTTTGGAAAAACCACACTTTCAAATTTGAAACATAACCAAAAATTGAAAAAAAAATTTTAAAAAAAGCTCCTGTCATACGATAACCAATTTTGTTAAGATTTAAAAAAGTAATTTTTTTTCCAGATCGGACAATTTTTGCGACACCCAGCGCTGCAACTACAAAGCCCTGTTTTTTTCTCTGCCGCCAGTTTGGCGCTCTATAAAACCATGTTGGAGTGAAAAATATATTTATTTTTAAATTTTTTTTTCTTGTAATTTGTTCAATTCTCTACAATATGATTTTTTGGATAAAAAAATTTTGGAAAAATGTTTGTTTTTGACTGAGTTATGAATTATTAAAAAAAGGTCTGTTAACTCTGCCGCGAATGATATGTCCCACCTTAAATTTTATTTTGTACATGTATGAAAATAATTTAAGAACCCTTGAGGATATTTATGCGTGGTAAAGCTAAGTCTTGGTAAGCTAGATATGTCATCACAGGAGGCTTTGCATGCTGTCCAAGCCTCAGGCAGCTACGATTTTTGCTTACAATAAAATAACAAAATAGTATAATTTATATTTAATTTATATTTAATACGTGCTTTGAAATGCTTCTTAAAAATAATAAATTCAAGCTTTCATTAGCTTTCAACAAATTTCGCAGAACATTAAATCTTGTTAGGAAGTAGATCTCTTAGCAATCTCCAAGCTGCCTTAAAATTCATAGAGAACTATTTTTGCTAAATTTTTGAAAGTTACTGTTATGTTGAACTACAAGTTTTGATTGTTTTAATGTTTTGTATCAACAATAACGCATAATTATGCTAGATAATTACTAGATAAATATGTATCTGCCATCTACATGTGAAATTTTTCATTCGTAGTTGTAAAAATGCCGCTTTATAACGCAATAGTTTTTACTTCGCTGGACATTTTTTTACCTTTTTTTACTCTACGGTATCACATAAGTATCTAGATAGCCACCATGAAACAGCCAAACCTTATTTTTATGTTTATAACTTACCATCAGAATTGAAAACCAAAAAATACGTGTTGAAAACTTAACTTCAAAATGACATACAATCTACCAAATTTATATGTAAACAATAAACTGTTATTGTTTTTCTATTTCTTCGACATGCCAAGCTATCGTTATGACGCCATTATTTTCAGAAATTCTATAAAATAAATTTTAAATACCGCTAAACTGTAATGTTTTGCACATAAATCAACAGGGTGTTATGATTGCTAGCGAATAAACATAAACGAGAAATGTACATTTTTATTCGCAGTTTCATGAGATTTAATTAATTTTGTCTTATTTCATGGGAAAAATTCGACTCTAGACGAAATGGCTACGTTTTGTTTGATTTTTCTACTAAATATTATTGATGCCGCAAAAATGAGCACAAAAAGCCAAACAAATAAAAAATCTGCGGTCAAATAATGTGTGGAGGAAAATCTAAACAGCACTAAATTTTTTATTGATATTCATTTGTGAGACAAAAATGATGTTTGTAGATTTTGTATGAGTATAAAATTCATTAAGCTCGCAAAGAAAACATGCCGATATTTTTATTTTATAGTATCATACCTTTTCGGGGGCGTTCAATACGCGCTGTGGGCTGATATTTTGTTTACATTTTTATTGCGAAAATATTTCAAAATAATTTGATATAAATTTTTAATTGACATGCAGACACTATAACTCAATCATAATTGAGTTGGAAGATTAACAACTGTAATTAGACCATCGTTTAGTAGATGAAAGCAAATTAATGTGATTTGAAAATTTTTTAAAATTAAAAAAGTAATTGAAATAAAAAAACCATATGAAATCTAACAGAAGCTACAGTGGTTTTTCAGTACCAAATAAGAGTTGACTTAACCCTTTAAGTCAAAATGGGAAGCACACTTTCCAACTTTCAATTATTAAGCTTTAAAGAAATTTATTTTGAAATGATTTGAGCAGGGGCTTTAAGGACCTATCTGGAGCTTCTGGACCGCATTCAACGTCGTGTGATACTTCTGATAGGCAATGAATATTTTTCAAACGGCTTTCCCAGTACATTCCTACAACATTACCTTGATGCCCAACAGAACCAAGCATTCCCGAGATAAATAACGCGTTCTTCGGGCGCACAATAAAATTTTGAAATAATCTCCCTGTGGACTTTCTCTGAGAATTTTGGCTTGTGAAAGTTTAAACAAAAGTTCATAATGACAACTCCATTTTCCTTAACCTCCAACTAATCTATTACTCGTCTTCCGATTCAATTTAATGCTTACGTATTTCTAGGAAGCATCGCCTTAGCCTGATTTAGTTGAAACTAAAAATTAGAAAACTACATTCAGAAAAAAATCATCTATCTTTCTGCTATAAAAAATTTCTTTATATTCGACAATAGCAATTTTCTCTTTTTCAAATAAAATATTCTTCAATTAGAATAAATTATCACATTTTCGAAAAAAATATATCTTCACTTCTGGGAAATGGAAATATTTCAAGGACTCTAATAATGATAAGTATTTTTCTAGCACAAAAAAATTCTCATTTAAAGAGAAAAATTTATTGAAAATGAAAAATTTTTCCTATATTTTGATAAAAAAATGCACTATGCAAAGTATTTTCTTCAATAAAAACAAATCTTTTCTCAAAAATAAAAGTGTCTTCTTCACTAAAACGATACAATTTTCTTTATTTCCCTTTTTCATGGAAGCTTTTAATAAGTTTTTGGAAATTTTTAGTATAACATTTAGAGAAAAGCTAGTCTAGACCATTTTTCTCTAACTATAATGCCTTTCTTATCATACTTCGAGAAACTTTTTTCTAAGTGTACAAAAATATCTTTGGTTATTTGATGGTTTTTAATATCCATAGCACTGGGTACAGGTTTTGGCTGGCACCATCTTCGAGTGAAATTTTAAAGAGCCCTGCTATTGCTTCTCACACAAGTAGCTGAGCTGCTGGGAAGTTTTCTGGTGCTTTGCTTATGAATTTATGGAGCACCTTAGAGGATACATAGACTGCTTTCAAAGGATTCGCTATCACACTTAAAACGTAGCTCTCATAAGCAATGTATATACAATATTGCTTAGAAACTTACTGTAGCTTCGTCAAATCCTTTACGAAGAAAGTACTTACGAGGCTAATACGAGGTTATACTATCAAGACATCTCTCGCTGGCATGCCAAAAAAGCACTTTTCAAATTTTGGAGGTCTTTTTATTATATGTTTTTGCTCAAAACCTCGATAATGACTTCGTAAAAGCTTCAATCGAAGCACTCAAAATAATCTCTTTAGCAAAATTTTGATTCTTGCCATCAGAAGCACATTTGTAGTAAGTATAATCCAGGGAGAACATTTTTAAACTGTATTCACAAGTTTCTTAAAAGTGATATCGAGGTGGAAACCTATAAAAATATCGAAAATAGCACCTTTTAGAAGTTTAATATTCAGTTGGGCGTCAAGGTGTGTTATATGTGTTCACGTGCATTTAAGAATTTTCATAGCAACTAATAAAGTAAGTAGTAATTAGGAACGGGAATGCTAGAAACTAATAACACGTGAAGTTGCAAAAATACGTACTCAAGAGTTCACATTGACAGTGAATTTCTGGTTCACGAATGTGAATTTAACGTTGATAACCATAGATTTCAAGTGTCATTGGAGCTTTTTTGAGCCATATCACTCTTAACTTGAGAATTATTATTGTGAAGAGTCTCAAGTTATGAAAAAAGAATCCTTCTTACAAGAGATTTTAATACGTTGAGTCTGTCTAAATTTGCTTTATTAGTACTTCTGAGGGCTTAACGCACACTAGTCTTACGATTTATTGGGTTATATGGATGTCAGGTCATAGGTGGATCATAGAAGTGTTTATAGGTTTTACGGATCTAGCCAATGGAGCCTAATTAATTCGTTGTTCTTCACATCTGAATTTAAAAACAAAGTGACTTATACCACTTTCAAAATTAACGACTCAAATATACCATTTTAACAGATTTGCTGCCCAGAGATTCAAATTTAAAAAAAACCATTTTGGTCCCATATGCAAATACTAAATGTATTATTTTTTTTTGCCTCCATTTTGGATTTATTGTGGAATTCTGATTTCAGATTTTTAATATAGGTACACTCAGGGAAAAAATGCTGTTTTATCAAACAAATCATGGGTTGAAATAACAGATTTCACTGTTAAATACCATCTAACAAATGAAACTTTCAAATCAACAGTCGGTTGACTGTTGGTCTATGGAACACGAAACCCGTATAAAAACTTATTTATTGAAATTTGATCACCGGTTTGAAAGTTCATGTATGGCCGAGTGTGCTAACGTGTGCGTCTAGTACTCGAGTGTCCACGGTTCAAATCCGGCAAGTCCAATTACAATTTTTTTTTATTAAAATTTTTTTTTTAAATAAAAAATGAAATTTGCAATTTTTTTTTTGCAAGATTGTAAGCATTTTATTTTGAAGGTTATTTTTGAACAAACAATTAACGAAATAGAATTATTATTATTTCAATTATTAATTACAATTTTTGATACTTACACAGCTAGTAACGATAATATAAATATAGCAAAACACATATAAAAACTATTGCTTAGAAAAAATTGACGATTCAATATAAGCACAAAAATATTTCAACAGATGATTTTAACAGCACAAAAATACTTTGAAACGTTCATTCAACAAAGAAAATTGTCTACTTAAACGCAAATCATTCAATCGAACAGTGTTTAGAAATAACAGCGGCCGACTGTTAATATTACAGTTGATATTTTTCTGAGTGTATCCAAATCTATATATAAATAGTCGTTGGGAAAACAGTTAAGAATAATTTTCTCACGTCTTTCTCAACCGATATTGATTTTTTTTTTTTTTAAAAAAATCAGAGTGCGTAGACGGAGTGCACCGACTATTTTGAAAAGATTTTTGTTGGCAAATTTTTATGAAGAAAATTTGTTTTTCTCATTTTGTCTCCATTGGGATGACTGCATCCAAAGTGACATTGATAATAGTTCCAACAAATTGATCGTCTCTATAAAGTGCTTACTTGAGTGGTTTTTTTTCGATATCCACAAAGTTCGTTTTTCCTGTCAGATTGATGTTGTTTTAGTAGATTACCAGGGCTGCTTTCTCAATCGCAAAGATTTCTGCTAGATAACCAATAGAAGTTGTCTATGTAACAGAGATATTTGTGGTGCAAAATAGTAGACTTCAGATTCAGTACCGTAATCTAATTTGGATTCATCATTGAAGTTCTGGATTTATATTTTGCGAATATAAAAGTGTACCGATATTCTTTGTTGGAAAGTTGCTTTAGCTGTTATGATCTTCCGGAACACGTCCTGAGGAAGAAGGATCAGCATAAACTCTATTGATGATTCTAGTTTTCTAGAGGAACTCAAGTCAGAAATAAGTTTTAAGGACTAAGGAAGTCCCTTCTAACGTCAAAGAAACTTATTAACTCTTACTTGTACTTTAACCAGGGCCGCCTTAATGGACTCCATTTAAATGTTAATAAACGCTCCTTTTATGACAAAGAGGACAGCTAGTATGTATTCTTTACCATGCTAGGTTCTTCTCAATAACCGATACAACCTAATACAGTGCTGTCTCCACATAAGTTGGGATCTGCCTCCACTTTGAGGAGAGACAAAGAGCGCCCACTTCAAGGAGATATGTTGCCACTATTTTCTGTTGATCTAAAACCCTTTATAATGTTTTCAGTAAGAAAGTGGTTTGACTAATGGGTCCATTAACTTTTGCGGTGGATTGAGTAGCTTGATCAGGTTTTGAAATGAAAGCAACGTTCGCCACTCCCTAATATATTGGTACATAACCTAGCTTTTGGGAATTATTAAACATACTTTAACTGGAAACTTACTTTAATTTTTTTGGGAACTTTTAAAATAAAGGTTTTGATAATACTATGCGCCCAAATCAGAAAAAATTTCTGTTCATGGCATCCCAATATATTTTTCAGATATCAAGGATGTTTTTTTTATAGGTATGGACCTTTGAAATGAAATAAAACAAAGATGAATTTTAAAAATTGATATGAAATTGACTTAATTCAAAAGATAATCTTTTGACATTATAATTTAATTATAATTTGTGGCATATGGCCGCCACGGCTGGCTCGGATGTAATATAATCTGGAGGTCCAATTTTCAGTCAGTTTTTCCAACATTTGTGGCCATATATCGGCAATAACGCGGTGAATGGTGTCCTCCAGCGTAGACTAGCGACTTCACATATCCCCAAAAAAAATTGTATAGTGGCGTTAAACCGCACGATATTCGAGGCCAATTCACGGGCCCAGAAATTATGCGGTTACCAAATGTTTTCTTCAGTAAATCAATTATGGCACAAGCTGTGTGACATGTCGTGCCGTCTTGGTGAAAGAGACTGGAGACGGCGCGCGCGAAGCAGAGACGCCTGGCGAGAGCTGATGAAGTCGGCTATAACCCGACAACGGGTTGTCATGACCACCTAAGTAAGTAAGTAAGTAACGGTGTCTGAAGATATACTTGTGTATTATCTTTACCCCAAATACGGCAGTTTCGTTTATTGACGTGCCATTTAACCAAAAGTGAGCTTCATCGCTAAACAAAATTCTCTTATAAAAATAGGGATCAACGAAAATCTTGTTTTGGGCCCATTCATCTAGGTGATCTAGGAAAAATATTTTTATCACATCTATTTTATCAGTACTTATATAGCACTTGTTGTATAGTTTTCAGTTGCTTTTTTATTCAACTCTGAAATTACTCCTAATTATAGGTTAAATCAAACATTGTTTTTGTTCTATATGAAAACAAGGACCTTTATGTATTCATATTCATGATGAGATTTTCAGTTTTCATTAGAAACATTTTAAGTCCCTTGCCTAGGTTTAATGAGAAAGTACTATAACATTAACAAATGCTCTTAGTAAGATACAATGTAAAAATAAAGAAATTGAAATATGATTGTAATAAGCAAAAATTCACAGAAAATCTTAACTTTGAAGAAATGAGTTGTTGAAACATAGAAAACAATTTTTATTACTTTGAGTCAAAGTTGAAAATTTGAAGCCAGAGAAAATTAAACTTGACTTATATACAATTTTATACAGGAATTTGTTGCTATGGTAAAAATTGGTCCGGAAATGGATAATTTTGGGAATGGGTATTAAACTTGTGCTTTCTTAAGGCAGAAAGTTGAAAATATTTGCAGATTTAAATGATACAACAGCATAATAATGAACAATAGTAAATGTAACAATAATAGTAACAATAGTAATAGTAACAATAGTAAATTTTGCTGGTTAATGACCTTTACAAAAATCATCATCTCAAGCCATTTGAGAATGAGTTGAATAGAATTATCAAAGAAGCAACAACATGACATAATATATAAAACAATATTTGTTAAACAGTTAACAGAATTTTTGAACAAAGAGCAAATAATGAAGATATTAGTGTGAGTTGTCAACATAACTACACAGTCTGACAGAACAAAAAAATTTAAGATAGACCATCAGATTTTAGTAGAAATCTCAATTCAACAATTCAACAAAAATAAAAATTAAGATAACTTCTATAAACATGCGATTAAGGTAGCCATTATGTTTACTTATCTGTAGCAAAATTTGAAGAAGCATATTTTTGTAGAATAGTTTAACATTCTAGCGCGCTTTTCGATGTGTATTTTTTGAAACTTTTCAAAAAAAGTTGCAAAAAATGCTTTTAGAAGTAGTCGTAGAGCTTTCAAGTATTCTATGAAAATATTCCTTGTTAAATTTTACTATAAGTCACTTTGGCCAAGAATTGTCTACAGTTTACGGTTATAGCTTAAACTAGTGAGTTTTGAATAACTGTCTATAAAAGGCTTATCATGTAAAGGCATTGCATACTTCAAGGAACTATTTTAATACGGTGAGTTATTTAAAACTGGTGAGCGTGGCATGCAGGTCAAGTGTGTGGCTTAGCATGCTCGGAGCCCGGGTTCAATCCCCAGCCGCGGTGAAAAGTTTTTTCAATAAAAAAATTTTCTGATCGGTCACCACCTCTCTGCAGACAATGGCAAACCTCAGAGAGTAAATAATGTCATGTAAAGCTTCTTGAGAACATGAACTTAGCCGTTCGGAGTCGGCATAAAACATGTAGGTCCAGTTCTTGGTCAATTGTGTGCAAACATTTAATAACACACACAACACAATTGATCATAAGAAGCTCGGTCAAAGTCCTTTCAAGGGCTGAAATGGCCAATTTGTTTTTTTTTCTGTTGAGTTATTTAAAAATTAATATTTTTCTTTAAAGAAGTAAGCTGTAGATAAAACTTGTCCAAAGTGACTTATAGTGAAATTATACTGACAACATTTTCATAGAATATTTTGAACCTCTACGACCACTACTAAGCGTATTTTTTTAGATTGTTTTTTGAAAAGTTTCAAAAAAGACACATAAAAAGTCTGGTTTGAGGGTTAAAATATTCTACAAAAATATTTATTATAAAATTTTACGAAAGAAAAGTGAAAAAACAACCATGACATAGGTCAAAAATAATAAGTTTTCTAACACTTTTTGATGATTGTGCTTTCAAAATTGCTGTTTTAAGTGCTTACTTAAAACCCGGTTTAAAAAACTACTCAGACCTTAACTTTTAAGATACCGTTACACATGTGAGTTTTTCTGTTTTTTGTATCAGCATCCGTTGGTCGAATTTTGCAATTTTGTCAGAAGGTAAAAATTGTCATACGGTGTTGTCATAGCTATACGTTTTGAAAACCATTAAAATAATATTTTTGTTTTCTTAAAGACTTGAGGCTATTTCCAGCCAACAGTTGTTTCGTAGAACACTTCAAAGGACTTCGTGGAAAATAAAGAAATATCTGTCTGACATCTTCTCATGCTGAGTGGATTGATAACGACATTAAACGACCACAGCACATACATTGAAACCCACAATCAGCTGCTTTATGACGTCACTGCTAAAAGAGAGAGAGCTCGTAAATTAAAATTGAGCATATTCGGTAACATTATTGTTTAACAGTGCCATCGAGTTCGTCCATCATTTCGCGCCATTTCACTTTCAGTTGTGCGAGAGACGTGACTGAGTACGCAACGCATCGCTAACAGACTGTCTTTAAAAGTCTTTAAAAGCAAAGAAACAGCTATTTTCAAAAAGTTAAGACTACACACTTGTAGCTGAGAGTGAAAGACAAATTGAAGTTTGTTGATTAATTATTTGTATAAAAATATATAAGCGCTGCTGAGCGCAGCGTGAGCTGCCAGCGTTAGCTAAACTTAAGTTATTTGCAGCGAATGTCTAAAATAAATGTTACGCATACGTCGTGTGAGACCAGCTAAATAAGCGTTTGTAAACAGTGTAAATAAATGGCTTCTAGTAAAGTGTTTGTTTTAATAAAATAATATAACATCATCTCATTACTTCTAAGTAATGCTATTTAAGCAAAATTTTAAAAAAAAAAATAATTAAGGCTTGCATTAATGAAATCAATGTATCTTAAGTGCCCAAGTGTCAGTGGATTTTAGCTAAAATAATATTATTTTGATTTCATGCCGCAAAATTGTAAATATTTTCGTAACATTGCGAACAACAAAAATCAGCACTTCTAAGAATGTAGAATTTTAAAAACATTTTTAATAAAAACAACAACTACGCCAATTAAAGTGTGTCTCATAATTAAACAAGATAAAATCTACAAAAAAAAAAAAAAAAAAAAAACAAAAACAAGCAAATATTAAGCAAAAGCTTTTTAATGGATTAATGCTGAAACATTGACAGAACTAAACCGTGAGTAAATATTAAATAAGTCAATAAAATGATTACACTTAAAAATAAAAAAAAAAAAAAATATAAATTTATAAGGTTAACCAGTTATTATTTTGTTTGCACTTTTAAGTCGCAAGACAGGTGCTGCAGTTGCTGTTGTTATTTTTAAGCTTATCATTAATTTTGAAATTATTTTAAAATCAACCAACTTTTCGCTTGTTCGAAAAAACAAACCTCGACAAAAATGTTTTCTCGGGGTTTCCCTTTAAAATGCAGTGTTAAATCAAAAAGATTGATTTCAACTGAATTATGCTAAGTGTTTTATCAGTTAATCCATTAAAATTACGGCTTAAAAAAATTATGAACGCATTTTGTTTCATAATTTTGTAAACAATTTTTTAAGGCTCTGATGAATTTCAACCATTGTTTTTGGCTAAGGCTGGGGAGCCTAATAGCTTGCCTATAGAAAGATAAACTTTCGTTTAGAGTTATGTTATTTAAGTTAATAAGGTTACCAATATTTATTTATTTTAAACATTTCTAATAAATTTCAGAAATTAATTTGAATCATTTTTGAGCATTTGTGAATTTGAATTTGAACCATTAACTTAATAACATAAAGACAAATATCCTTTTACAATATTGTTTAAATATTAAACAAGGTTTTCAAGGAATATTCGTATTAAATCGCACAGTGCTTAGAGCAGTGAAAATAAATTAAAAAAAAGCCACAATCTCTCGCAATATTTAAATAAGAAACGAAGTTCCTTTTTTGGAACATATGACAAATTAGAAGCAACGGGCGGAAATTTTTTTTTGAAATTTCACTTTGTCTATATTGACTATGACTATATTTCGTTCATTTATATACCAAACCATAAAAAAAAGAAATATCAAAGCGTTCAGCTTTTTTTACGCTTCACTGCAGACGTTGATTTCGCCTGTGTTACGCACGGAGAAAACTCAAATCGGAACAAAAAGGCATGAACGTGTAACGTTAAAGACCATCAGCTTGGTGTGAATTGCGAATTTTATAAAATTATCTTCACAGTTGCCAATAGTTGTAAATAGTAAATAGTTGAAAATTTCAACTTCTTACCGGACTTTTATCTTTACATATAAGCTGAAACTTTAAGGTTTCTGGCAGCATTATTCAACAGTATAAATATTTTTCTAAGCGTGGGATAGTGCACAAATTTTCAATTTTGATACCCAGCAACCCCTCAATTTTGTTAGGTTTGACAAAAAAATGGTTTTTAAAAAAAAATTCGGTGTGCCGTGGGGTTAAGTTATGCCGCATCGGGGTAAATGGTTGGTGAAAAGTGCAAAAATTTGACAGAAACCACCATAAATACCTAAGTGTTACCCTTAGAGAGGTACAATGTTCAACCGACTCCCCTTCAAATTTGTTCCCCAAAACTTTTCGGCAACATACCTACTCTTATCTCTACACTCAGAAAAAAAAGTACATTAAACAACCGTAAAATTGACATTTTTAGTTGACAAAAGTCGTCCGACATTAAAAAATGTTAAAATTGATATTATCCTAATGTACTTTTTACATTACGAAATCTACATTTAAAAATGTATACTGTCACATAATAATGTTATTTTAACACTTAAAATATCAAAAAGTATCAGTAAATTAATGCAGATAAAAAAAATGAACTGAAAAACAATTTGCCACGAGTGGGAATCGAACCTGGGCTCCGGGCATCCAAAGCCACTCTCTTAACCTGTGTGCCATGGTTACCTGTATGTTTGAACGGCTCAGCTCTTAAATAAACATTACATCTGCTTGTTGTTGACATCTACATTTATAATGTTAAATGGATATGAAATACTATCAATTGTACAGTAAAAAGTAATGAACTAAAAACATTTTAAATGTTATTTTAACATTAATAATTGATATTGCAACGTAAAACATTACATTATCAATTTTATATTTTTCTTATCAATTCAACACAATGCATGTTAACTTAATATTTTCTTACGTAAAATCCACATTTTCTGATTTACATTGGAAATAACATTAAAAAACGTTAATTTTTCATGGCAGCTTTTTTCTGAGTGTACTCTCTAGAGGGGCTACCATAAAAAATGTATCTTTTAAGGAATTGCACCCCAACGTTCCCAGAATGCGCCTAGAAGGGTAAAATGTGCGACTGACCCGCATTGTTTCTTTCTTACCAACATTTTATTTTATTAACCCTCTTTGTCCAGCCCTTAAGGGGACTCCTATACAAATTTTTTATTTTTATTTTATTTTTTATTTTTAAAATATATTCTTTTTGAAATTTTTCCGGAATTGGACTAAGAAAGTGTTAATACATATATTCCACCTAAAATATAATGGAAATGTTGAGTTTCTGTTTATCTTTAATAATTAGAGATGGGATTCTACCCGGTATTTACCCGATGTATGGGTAAATACCGGGTAAATACCGGGTAAATACCGGGTAAATACCTTTTTTGGGTATTTATTTGGGTATTTATAAAATGCATTTGAAATGCAGTATCTGGCATCACTGGTTGTCAATCAGCTGTAACGTTATTTGAAATGAGTCATTTGCTTTCATGTGTTCAACACCACGTGCGTTGTTAAAAATAAAAAAAGCGGATTAATTGGAATTAATTTGGTGGACCTAGCAAACTATAAATCTAGAGAGGATTTGTGGGCTACAAGTTTTGTGTGGAGCTGCATACAAGAAATATCTCCTTGTACATGGTGGAAAAGTATTTGCGTGACCACAGAATTGAGCAGGATAGCGGTTCGTATCTTGACTGCTCCATGTACTTCAGCAGCCACTGAACGCTCATTCAGCACTCAAAGTTTCATCCACTCAAAAAAACGAAACAGATTAACTGCAGATAATGCCGGAAAAGTATGTTTTATATCACATAATTGGAATCTCCGGAATAAAGCCATACGGCGAAAGGGTACTTCCCAAAACGTTTTACCGGCTGAGGATGAAATCATCACTTCTGCAAATTTATTTGAAGAAGCACCTTCCACTTCCACTGGTATCACCCATTCTACACCTCACTCTTCTTTTAATTATTTTCAAAGTAAAACTTATAATGACAGTGACAGTGATTTCGATTAATGTAAAGTAATATTGCAACAATAAATGTGTCTATATAATATAGTTATTATCTGAAGTTGTTAAAAAACTGAAACTCGGTATTTGTGTGTTCTATGTCAAAACTTAGGTGTGTTAGAAAAATGGCCGTCATCCACCCACTAACACGCCCACCTCCTATACAACCCCCAAAATTTAATATTTTATAAAAAGGCTTATATTTATGCTTCAGGAAAACAATTGATATGTTTGTATTTTAGACACATAAAAATAACAAAATCTTCTAAAATCTCAAACAAAAAGCTCTCCAATTTAAGATTCTTTAACCCTTAAGAATCGGTCGTGGGGGTATTTGAACTTCGGCCAAGTCGAAGATATACCTTACTAGTTATTACTATTTATAAAATTTATTATAAAATACACCAAATTATGCATCGCAAAGTGTTTGTTCACCAAATTTTCTACAACATAGTTTATACCCACCTTTTAGGTATATACCTGGGTATTTACCCATTTTTACCCAATTTACCCATTTTACCCGGTATTTACCAATTGGGTATTTACCCTTTTCCCATCTCTATTAATAATGCCAAAAAAATATTTACAAATGTAAATAGTGCCAGATTACGTAGTAAAAGATTGGTGCCAAAGTGAGGGTTAAACCGACTTACATCGCTCCAGGTGCCTTCTAGAAGGAACTGAAAGACCGACTTTCATTCATTTTTTTCCACCTTAAATAAAATTGAAGAAATTTTGTAATTATAATTGTGAACAAATTTCAATAAAATTCATTTTTTTTGTCATGGGCTGGATATTTTTTTTTTTAAATTTTAATCGACGATTTGTTGTAAAAATATTTTTTCCTCTTCATTTCGGCATAACAAATTGTTGCAGTCCTCTATTTATCTCGTACAGTACTTTGAGTCCATACAAAAGTGATGAATAAATGAAAAAAGTCGCTCGATTTTGAAATTAAATGATACGATGAAATTTTGCGTGATGATTCACTTATGGTCGCTGATTTGAAAAATGAAATCAGATTTAACATAGATCTTTTTCGAACCTAGAAATAAGGCTTAAATATCGAAATTTCTCCGATTTATAGGGCATATTGAAGTTAGTAAAAATATTGTTTTTAAAAAATATATACATTTTTGACAAAGTTTAAATCTTTATCATTTTAATATTGAAAACCGTTTGAAAATATATTTTTTCATTGAAAAGATTTACATGTATTTTTCTTTGCACTTTTGCCCACCAAACTATAACTTCCTTAAAAAAAAAAATGCTTTTGCATACAAATTCTTATTGAAGTTGGTAAAAAAAATGTTTTTATAAATTAAACTGAAAATTTTAATTATATGAAATTTATAAGATACCTTAATATCTCTCACTTTCAATATAGAAGGAAAATTTTCTATTCTTTTTTCATTTTCATTAAACAGCCTTTCACCAATTTTGTCTTTAACAAAAATGTTTAAAATCAAAAATTTATCCCTTGGACCAGCAAAAAAGCAGCAATCAAATAAATTTTTATTACTTAAAATTAAAGCTATTTTTTAAAGCTTTTTTGGTTTGTTTTTTTTTTTTTTTTTTTTTTAGCTTTGAATCAAGGATTTCAGGTGTCAAACCTATTCAGTCAAGTCTGCCTTGGTTCGGAAAATGGGGTGATAGATAAGCAGGAGTGAAAGGGAAATACTATCGAATTTGAATCTGAGGCAAGTGTTATGCCTTTACCTCAGTCAACTCGAGTTATTGAGCAACCTCATTCTACAAACATCTCTACCACCAACTACAATTTCTAAAGTCGTTTATATTGATGAATTTTTAATTTCAGTTGATTAGAAATGAGGAAAGAATTAAAGAAAGGTAAAAGCATAGGACCATGGCTAGACCGGGATTCGAGCCCGGAACCTCTGGGTTGGTAGTCAAGCACGCTTACCACTCGACTACCGAGGCCCCATTACAACTCGATTCGTCAAGAAAAATATTTTTTGTTGGTTTTAAAGATACTATGATCGTGATACCGGTACCTTTATAAAGTGGTCTCTGACATATAAAAAAAAAAATTTAAATTACACCAACTTTGGATATGACTTAAAAAAAAAATACATTTCTTGAGGTTTAACCTAAGAATAATAGTCATAACCAAGCTATAGCTAGACAAATATTGCTCGGGGAACTACAAAATAAGAAATAATAATAATATAACAATAAAACTAATAACATTTGGAAGGGTTTTAAAAAAAAATGTTTTCTCAATACATATATTTAAAGTGTTAATTGGATAATTCTTAATTTTTGGCCGATTTGGTTCCTTTTCGCACCTACTAGTTGTTTCTATAAAAGAATTAGTTGTACCAAATTGCATTACTCCCGGATGAATTTTTGGGAAAATATACCAGTTTACGATGTCTGTTATATGAGAGCTGGCGATATTATTTGCCCGATTTGGTTATTTTTCGCACCTACTAATTATTTCTATAAAATAACTAGGTGCACCAAATTGGAATGCTCTGGTATCTGTTCTGGTTATATGAGACGTGGGCGAATTAGTAGGCTGATTTGGTTCTTTTTCACACCAAGTAGTTTTTTTTAAATAAAATAAGGTGTACGAAATTGTATTACTCTGGAATGCTTTTTTGGGGAAATATTTCCCAAGCTTTAGTTTACCGATTTAGTTTATATGAGAGGTGGTTGAATTAGTTTAGCAATTTAGTTCTTTTTCATACCAACTATTTGTTTCTATAAAAGAACCAAATGTCCCATATTATATTGCTTAGGGCTGCCTTCTGTCTAATAATTTTCTGTCATATAAATTTATTTGTTTTGGTTGAACTTGTTATTCGTTTTAATTTGATTTATAAAAACAAATTTTGAGTTAAGTCATTACGAGTCAAACAGCAAATCAACAAGCTTAACATTTGTCGGGGGAGTTTTTCGAAAAGTATATGGTGCATTACGTTGTGACGGGTGTTACATATGCACGCTTTAAAACATAAATATGTTTGCAAACATAAAATAATTTAAAGTTTTTGCAGTCATCAACAAACTTCTGAAATCACGGGCAATGTTTGTATAATTTTTATTAAAATACCTGTGACAAATAATTTCTCATTGAAAAATCTGACTCTGAACGTTTGTGAACTTCAGTCAAACAAGAATTAATAAAAACAAAAATTAATTACCGTCAATTCAATAATGCTTTTCGAATGACTTTGCATTAAAAAAAATAGATATGCATTTCAGAAAGTTTTTATGCAATATTTTAATGTGTGACGGGTGTAAGACAGATTGTGACGGGTGTTACTAAAATAAAGATGTGTTCATCAATCGTGTTTTTAATGTCTATTCAACAACTACAGTTTTTTGAAAGAAATAATAGAGTTTAAGCTTACTTACTTACTTAGGTGGCAATGACAACCCGTTGTCGGGTAACGGCCGGCTTCATCAGCACTCGCCAGGCGTCTCTGCTTCGCGCGCGCCGTCTTCAATCTATTTCACCAAGCGCGGTAAGAGCTTCCTCGGCCTGGTCAATCTATCGGAGACATGGTCTTCCTCTTTGTCGTCGACCCTCGGCTTTCGCATCAAACACCTTTTTCGCTGCAGCTTCTTCATGCATACGAAAGACATGACCCAGCCAACGTAGTCGCTGAATTGTTATATGCTGGACTAAGTCAATGTCGTCGTATAGCTCGTACAGTTCGTGGTTAATTCGAATGCGATAGTCGTCGCCAACTCGAACAGGACCAAAGATTTTGCTTTTGCGATGAACTTAGAGTTAAAGCAGTAGAGTTTAAGCCATATCTTAAAATATTAGATTTTTGCCTTCGTAACGATTATAGTGGAATGTTCCAAATATAATTTTATGTGAAATATGTTGATAGGATATAAAGCTGTATATTTTTTTTTTCAAAACACGCTTTGAGTATAAAAAATAAATAAGAAGTGGGAACAGATAGAAGTCTAACCTTAATCAACACCAAACATTAATTTTCTTCGGGTACAATGAAGACTCTGCATAGGGCTAAGGATCAAGATCTTCTCAAATGCAACTATATTGCTAATACAGTATAAGTTTTATCGCTTAAGAAGATTTTTTTGCCAAAATTTAAATCTGGTTCCAAATGTTTCTAAGCTATTTCAGCCTAAGTTCGACGAACTTTGTGGTCTTGACTTCCAGTTCTTTAGAATTCAATACCATATTATACAGATGAGTTCGCAAAAAGGCCAAATCATTTCCCAAATCCTTTGAAAATTCGTTATATTCTTTAATCGGTTCATTTGTATGATCACTTTGGCCAAATTATTGTAATAAATTCGAAAAATTTCCACCCGTTGTTGACCAGTAAAATGGGCAATGCTTGAATGGCAACTATGATAATCCATAAATGTCAAAGAATGAAAACGCAAAAATTGCCCGATCTTTAAAAAATTATTTTTTTTTAAATCTTAACAAAATTGCTAATCGTATGACAGGAGCTTTTTTTTAAATTTTTTTTCAATTTTTGGTGTTGTTCCAAATTTGAAAGTGTGTTTTTTCGAAAAAAATATTGACTTCAAAAATTTTTAAATTCGAAAAAAAATTTAAAACAAGCTCGTGTCATACGATAGCGAATCAAGTTTAAAAAAAAATACAAAAAAAAAGTTTCGTCAAAAAATGAACCCGCTAGTGCCGCAACCAGTACGAAAAGCATGGTTTCGAGCTAAACGCGTTCAAAGTTTGTGAACAAAGAAAAATGCAAGAAAATATAAAAATGTGCTCTCACTAATCCGGCTGTAACTTTTGAACCCGTAGGAATTTTTCCATGAAATTTTTATTTTTAGAATCGATTTCAAAAACAAAAAAAAAAACGGCCAATGTCATGTCCCCCGTTAATTAAAATGAACGCATATTTTTTTTTTGTTTGAGACAAATTTGCTGAAATTTTTTGATTTGGCTAATTCAATTGAATCTTGTTCGAACACAAAGTACAAGAAAAAAAACATTAGTACACTAAAAAAAAAATTGCACTTGAAAACATCACAAAGACATTTTTGACACACACAAGAGCTTTCAATATTTAAAAATTTTTTTTTGTTTAAATTAATTAAATTAATATATTTATTGATTTGTTGTCGCCTCTTAAAATAACGCAATATTTTTTTTATCATGTTTCCATGTTAGAAATGTACACATGTGCAAAAAATTTAAGTACAGTACAAACTTTTAATTTGTTTTTTTTTTTCCAGCCATTTAACAAAAGATAACGATTAAAAGTACAGCAACAACAAAAAATGGTAAAAATTTTAATATAAAAGCAAAGTAGTTAGACAAGTAACGTTGGCAAGCAACTTCTGCTGAACGATAAGAAATGAAAATAAAAATAATAATATTTGTTATCTATCGATTGTAAGTTTAAAAGAGAACATGAACATAGAAGAACAAATAAAAACAAATGGTAAAATATGGCGTTTTAGGTGCGGTACAGCACCAAAGATATTTCTTCAAGCGAAGGAAGCATTCAAGCTAAAACGACTTATGCAGGTTTTTAAAAAAATGGAAAAGGTGCAAATTATTAGCCTTTTTTAAAATTTTTAAAATCACTTATTATTTTTTTGACTCATTTATAAAATTAAAATTGAAAATTCTCAAATCAATAAGACTTACATTCAATATATGATATGGAAAAATCGTAAAGGAATGAATATCTTATCAAAAATATTTACACTTCATTTTAAGATAATGAAGTATATGACGTCTAGGTATATAAAGACTGCTTAAAAAATACAATTGTCTGTCTTAATAGAAATAATAGATGTCTTAACTCAGATTTGAAATAAATTCATGTCTGGGCTCAAACACACATATTCAAAGAATTCAAAAAAAAAAAATCAAAGATATAAAAATGAAATTCCGGTAAATTAACAAAATTCTATCAAACTTCTTATCAACTTAAGTGCAACATCTAAATCAAAACAGTTCCGAGAATGTTTATTACATCTAACCGCTATACTAGATGTATTTGTTAAATTAAGGGGGTCCTCTGGTAATCAGAAAAATTTTTTTTTTCTATTTTTTTTTTTTCATATTTCTATTGCTCAGATACTGAAAAACATTTTCCCAAAAGGATTTTTCAAAATTCGAAATAGTTTAGGAGATACAGGCATTTTTGTGTAGGTATGTTTTCGTCAAAATAACGCATCAGCAAAGTTGTTTATTTGCCTGCAGTCATTAGTCGAAAATTCTGTGGAATTCTTCCAAAATATGTATTGATATTAAAAAAAATTGTAACGAATCGTTCAACTCGCTTTTGTGGACCTTTGCGCCGAAACATATTCACTGTGGTGCTACCACAGTCGAAATCGCAAATTTTCTGGCAACCTGCATTTTCAACGAAGGCTTCACAAGTATTTAAAAATAATGTCAACAATGGGTATTGTCATCGGCCCACAAGCCGAGATGTATGCTGAATCTCGCGACGGAAAACGACTTCAACGCTCAGAGCTAAAAACGTACGCATCATCGAAAGAGGGTCGCACAGCCCGCAGAGCCCAAAAAGCCATGGAAAACTCGTTTTATGAGATGGAGGAAGGCACACTTTATGGGGCTGGAATTGCCGATTAATATTCGTAAGTATTGTATTAAAAAAATATGTGTTAATGTCATTTGTGTGCCTCAAAATTGAAGTCAAAACTTTAAACGCGTTTTTCTCGAAACCATGTTTTTCAAAACTTTGCGCACGATAACTCAAACAGTTTTTGACCGATTTTGATATATGAGACATGAAACGACGCAGAATTTACGCCGCTATAGCCCCTACCTCAAACTTGCCGAAAAAAATAATGTTTACTATTTTTTTTCTACACTAGACTACAAAAAAAAAGGTCGAAATTCGATTTTTCATTTTCAAAGTGGCGGCTCCCCCCCTAAAAAAATTTCGATTTTTGTTTCCGAGGTAGGGGCTATAGGGACATTCATTCTAAGTAACTGAATTTTTTTTTTTTTTTTTCAGACGATGTTTACTCTTGGAATCGTGCGCAATTTGGACCCACCTTTTTTCCGGAGAACCTCGTTACCAGGCCGAGAACTTTCTGAACGGTCCATAAATTCACTTTTTCAAAATTTTGTATTTTTTTCAATAAATTAAGCTACCCAAATCAAAAAACGGAACTTAAATATCTTTACTCGTTCTCTTTCCACAATATTTTGAAAAAAGGCTAAAATTTGGCATAAATTACCAGAGGACCCCCTTAAGGCGGCCAAATAATGTTGGTGGCGCACCAGACTGCCATATTGGTTTCCTAAAATTCGCCAATATTTACGATCAATAGTTTAAGTTGATGGTTTTTTTCTTCATACGTCTATCATTCTGACGTGTTGACTGCCACTGGATACCGAATCGATTAATTTTTTGCTAAAGCGTAATCGTTCGCCCTCTCGATATGATGACGACATATCCCGATATCCCGATGACGACATATAGCTTGTAAAGATCGAGATTCCAACGTATTCGGTACACGCCATTGTATGGTTGGGTTTCTGTAAGTAATTGTCAATTTTTTTGTGGAATCATAGTATTTTTTTTATTAATTTATTCATTGAAATAGATTGAGAGGTTGATTCAGGCACATTCATAAACTGAGTATGTATTTAATACATGTAATTATGTCCTAAGAATATGTAACGAGTAAATCATGAATGTACTTATTACATAAAAATACAAGTTAAATTTTTTCCAAGTATTATGGCATTATTAGTAAGAGTTAACATTCCCTTTAATAATGGAACAGAACGTCGTTCAAGTGGTTGCCTCGGCTGACCTTGTTGATGGTTTTGGGCTGTAGCTCATGGATTGCTTGGGTGATTTTTGCCTTAAGTACTTGAATCGCTTTCTGAAGGTTGGCATTGCATCGGTCCTTCACGGTTCTGCACAAAGAACTCTCCAAAGGAGTCAAATCGCAGCTCCTAGGCTGCCAATCGACATCACCAAGACGGCTGTTAAGACAATTTTGAAATCTGATGCGCAAAAGATAGATTGTGGCATGGCTTGTGTGGCATGGTGCCTCATTCTGTATGAACCAAAGGTCGTCCAAATTCATGTCTGCAATTTCAGCAAAAAAAGTGGATTAACATGGCTCTGTAACGCCCACCGTTGACCGAAACGTTGTTCCCAACCTTATTTTCGATGAAAAATTATCCAGTGATGCCACCTCTTTACAATACGCAAAAAACTGTCATTCTCTGTGGATGAATTGGCTTCTTGACGATAACGTGCGAGTTTTCCAAGCCCCAGACGCGGAAATATTTTTTGTTAAGGAAAGAAAAGATGATTTTACGCCCAAAATCGTTGTCTAATTCAAGCTGCTATATGGCCCAAAATGCGAAGCGATAACGAAGTGGTTGGTCGTGCGCCTTCAACTGCTGAGTCAATTGAACCTTGTAAGCGAATAATCCAAGAACTTTGTGAAGAGTTCTCCTTAGGCGTGAAATGTTGAGCATTTGAGATAGATGGCTAGTTTGATGTTCGTGAATTGAGTCTCACACTCTCGGCTACAGCAGCCAGATTCTCATCTGAGCGCACTCGAACGACGACGAGTGTTATGAATGTTGTCCACCAGCATACCAGTCTCACGAACTTTTTGCATAAGCTTTCATAGAGCAGGCGCGGTGGGTGCTTCATTTCGATCAAAACTTTTTTTTACTGTTATATGCGTTATATATTATGCATATAACAGTATATATTATATATTATGCATAAATAAATAATGCTCTGTTTGGACTACCCATCACTCACTTTGGAAATAAGTTTTCAATATTTCCTAATCCCTATCCCTATCCCTATCCCTATCCCTATCCCTATCCCTATCCCTATCCCTATCCCTATCCCTATCCCTATCCCTATCCCTATCCCTATCCCTATCCCTATCCCTATCCCTATCCCTATCCCTATCCCTATCCCTATCCCTATCCTTATCCCTATCCCTATCCCTGTCCCTATCCCTATCCCTTTCCCTATCCCTATCCCTATCCCTATCCCTATCCCTATCCCTATCCCTATCCCTATCCTATCCCTATCCCTATCCCTATCCCTATCCCTATCCCTATCCCTATCCCTATCCCTATCCCTATCCCTATCCCTATCCCTATCCCTATCCCTATCCCTATCCCTATCCCTATCCCTATCCCTATCCCTATCCCTATCCCTATCCCTATCCCTATCCCTATCCCTATCCCTATCCCTATCCCTATCCCTATCCCTATCCCTATCCCTATCCCTATCCCTATCCCTATCCCTATCCCTATCCCTATCCCTATCCCTATCCTTATCCCTATCCCTATCCCTGTCCCTATCCCTATCCCTTTCCCTATCCCTATCCCTATCCCTATCCCTATCCCTATCCCTATCCCTATCCCTATCCCTATCCCTATCCCTATCCCTATCCCTATCCCTATCCCTATCCCTATCCCTATCCTATCCCTATCCCTATCCCTATCCCTATCCCTATCCCTATCCCTATCCCTATCCCTATCCCTATCCCTATCCCTATCCCTATCCCTATCCCTATCCCTATCCCTATCCCTATCCCTATCCCTATCCCTATCCCTATCCCTATCCCTATCCCTATCCCTATCCCTATCCCTATCCCTATCCCTATCCCTATCCCTATCCCTATCCCTATCCCTATCCCTATCCCTATCCCTATCCCTATCCCTATCCCTATCCCTATCCCTATCCCTATCCCTATCCCTATCCCTATCCCTATCCCTATCCCTATCCCTATCCCTATCCCTATGCCTTTCCCTATCCCAATGCTTATCTGTAATGTTTATTCTTCATTATCGGTCTTCTTTCCTATTATTTTCCTTTTCCTTGTCCTTTATTATACCCTAAACCTGAAAGGTGAGGGTATATTAACTTAGTGCAAACGTTTGTAACGCATAGAACGAAGCGAGTCCGGTATAGAAAAGTATATATATTCTTGATCAGCGTCATCTCGTGAGAAAAGCTATTCATGTCCGTCCGTTCGTCCGTCCGTCCGTCCGTCTGTGTGTTGTCCGTAAACACAGGATAAGAAGAAGGAGTAGAGATAATTGGATGAAACTTGGTAAACATGCACCCAAAGATCTGTACTATTGAATATTTTTGGAATCCGCCTACGGACACGCCTACCTCTCATACAACGCAAAAATTTAAAACTGCATAACTCAGCTCATAATTAGCCTACAACAATAAAATTTGGTATGCATGTGTTTTATATCAACAAAAAGATGTCTTTGAAATATGGATGTCATCCGCTCACGGACACGGCCACCTCCCATACAACCCAAAATTTAAAACGCAATAAATAAATCTCTGTTTAACCTAGAGAGCTAAAATTTGGCACGTATGTTTTTTATGACAAGACAAAGATGTTTTTGAAAAATTGACGTCATCCACCTACGGACACGCCTACCTCTCATACAACCCAAAAAGTTTAAAACTCAATAATTAAGGTTATATTTATCATAGAGAGATGAAATTTGGTATTTATGTATTTTATTCCAAAACTAAGGTGAGTTCAAAAATTGGGAGTAATCCGTCCATGAACACGCCCACCTCCCATAGCGAAAGCACAATAAAGACATTAACTGTGAGCTACAGGAATAAAACTTGGTATGTGTAAATTTTTCATCAACATTTAAATGCATATAAAATATAGGCTTCATCCGCCCACGGACACGCCCATTTACAATAAAAATTTTTTTCGTTTTTGAAAAGTGGGTTAAGGGTATTACATAGTCGGCCTAGACCGACTTAAGACTTTCTTTACTTGTTTTTTCCTTATGCCTGTCCTTATACCTGCCTTAATCCTTCTCTAAGTCTTTGTCATAAGATTTTCCGCATCCTAATCTCTCAAGTGTTATTGACTCAATTCTTGTTCTCGTCATTGTGAAAATCATTGAAAATCATTATACGTCACCTGGTATTGTTCCAATTCTTGTCCTCATCGTTATCCTTTATCTTTTCTTATTCTTGATCTAATAGATTAATGTTTGGAGCTTAATGCTATGCAACGCCGTTTCAGATTTGTTATATTTTCTTCATAATCATAGATTTTTTCCTCGCTTTTCTAATGAAACAGTTACAAAACAATCTTTATGACCACAAAATAAGCCTTACCGTAGCTCTTTAAGTTAGCTAGTTATACTTCCATGCAACGATATTGTATTTTTGTTGCTTAAACTGCCTTTGCGGTGACCTGATGTTAACAAACGTCATTTGGACGACAGCAAATGATTAATTGTTTTTTTGGTGGTTAGACTGAAATTCCAACCGTTTTTATTTAATAAAATTAGACGTGTACTCACGGAGTAAAAACTCCATGCAACACCGTTGCATTTTGTAGCATATTACTTCTTTAAACGAGTTTTTTCGTGGTTTCATGACGTCATAAATTATGTCAGAGAACCAAACTATACTGTCGTACCATAACTTTTATTGTAGCACTTATACCCTGCGTGTAATAATTTCATGCAACGCCGTTGCATTTTCGTTAGAGTTCCTTGCATAATTTTTTTGAAGAATAGGCGTGGTAAAACCTTACGTTGTTATGCCAAAATGGTTCGTAAAGCTGCCAATATTGATTTATGGAAAAAATAAAACTTTTGACAAAGGACAAAATTGTTTTTCCAAAGGAAAACAAGCTCCAGAAAAATCAGACTGAAAAGTAGAACCAAATGATGTTCAGGCAATGGAGTGCAAATGACGCCATCTAAAAACTAAAAAACATCTCATCATCGCGTCAACAACCCACAACAACCCACCTTTACAAACAACGATTAAAATGATTTAAGTTCCGACACCAACGTTATTTATATTATTAATACTTTTTTAAATTTATATATCGTTATTTATTTCTTTACTTTGTTAATAAAAACAACAAAAATAAACAACCTGCACTGTTAGTCAATGTTGACACTTAATTTTGGTTCTCAATGCGTCGTGTTTAAACAGTTTTTTTTTTCTATTTGCACTACTCTTGGGATAAAATAAGCTTTTTGATTATGATGTTCCTGACCTTTCTCTCGCCTGCATGAGATACGAAATTGCGTTTAATTTTGTGATGATAAACTTTCTTCTTAGTAACCGTCGCACAATTATGTGTTGAATTTTTCTTTTTTCTCAACTCATCTAGATACACTCATAAATGAAGTGTCTCTGTGTATCTGTCTGGCTTTTTGGCAATTATTCTCTAAATCTTACATGAAATACGAAGTTTTTATTGTAGTGCCGACATTTGTCCAACGCCTTTTATCTGCCATTTCAAATGCGTATTTAATGTGCGATTAAAACTTTGATAACAAGTTGAACGATAAAAGATTTTAAGATAACTTCAAATAAACGTTGTTGTATACTTTCGTCTGTGCGGGATGATTTTACATCAGTTTCCTAAGTGAAGTGATGAAGCCCAGAAGAATAAAATTGCAAAAATTCAAAGAAAATCAGTTTTATTGATCAGACATAAGAGTTGTGTATTCAAATTATAATTTAAATTCATTTCTATTGAACACGGCAAAAAAGGCAAAATGTTGTGGAAGTTTTGCAGTTGCAAGTCCACAGGCGTGTTTCAGCCAGAATTCCGCAATCAGCTGTTGACAACTTTAAGCGGTAAAAATTTGTGAAGTCCATGTTTCAAATTTTTTTTTTTACTTCATAATTCAGGATTTGAAGTCTTAAGAATTCTATCAAGAATTGTAAACCTGATTTTCTATTTTTTGTTATCCAACATTTAATATAGTTACCATTATAACCTTATGTCATGGCATTAACCTTGGCTGGCTATCGCCTATGTTGCCCAAACTGCAGGAACTATCGGAGACTCCTGTGAATTTTATTGTTAATGTGGAGGAAGCATCATGGATTGGCTCACTTTTAAGCGTTGGTGGTATTACAGGAAATATATTCTATGGTCTGTTATTGGAACGTGTAGGCCGCAAAACTTGCATATTCTTGTTGGCCTTTCCAAATATGGTAAGTCTAGAATTGTCTAAACCAAAGTCGTGAATATAAAAAAAAGAGGTTTATTAGACCTCATCGAAAAAGCATTTTAGAAAGAGCTTTAAAGAAGTAGCCCATCTAGAACTAATGGCTGAAAACTTTATTGAAAGGTTTAGGTTAGGTTAGGTGCTTCCGTGGGGCCTTTTGGTTCATTACGAATACCATATTTGATTATTTTTAGCCCATTTGGTTGTAGTACCCAACAAACCTGCTTCCTTTTTATGCTTGTTCATCAAAACATCCTGTGCTCTTAGTGAACTTCTATATGTCTAACAATGGTGTGCTCAATGGTTGCTTCAAATCTTTGAAAAATATATTTCCTGTATAACGGAGTCAACGATTCCTTACATTTCAGCATTTACACAGAAAGTGGGTGATGTTTCCGTTCTATTAAAGCTTTGAAAAAATGCTGGTGCTGCAATACTATTGGTCATCACACCGATAGGGCAGTGACCTGTTGTAATACCCATCAGTATCCGTCTTTCACGTTTTGCCAAGTTCCTCTTAGTTCTGTTTTTGTCTAGTTTTGGCCAGAGCCGTCTCGATATAACGCAGTCACTTATGGAAGCCCAATTTGCATTGCCATTGTGCCTGGCCTTGAGGTCGACGTCTATTGGAATGTATACGTCTGTAAAGGTTCTGTTTGTCTATATCGTTACTCCACCTCTTGCCAGCTCAACTGTTTTGTCATGTCCTTCTACATTGCTGCGTCCGGGAACCCATCAGAGAGTGACATTGTGTGTATGAACTGACACTCTTCAAAACTTTTTTGCAGTTTAGAACCATTCTTCACTGCTATGATAGGCGCTTGACTATCTACAAAAATTACTACACTTGAGGGGGTTAGATTTTTTGCTGTTGACCTGTGTAACTTTTGAAAAAAGTATAGTAATCAGGAAGTTTGTAAAACTCTTCAAACCGTAGCGTTTCGCAGTATACACCTGATCCTCTTCCGTTTCCATTTTGAAGACATCAGTGAAGAATTGGAGATTTCTATAGGGCTCTATGGTCGTATCTTTTCATTCTTGTCTTCTGGGAATGGATGTGGTATATGTGTGGTATATTTTGTACAGAATAATTTCACACGAGATTTGATGTAGTCGGTTGTTCCTTTTGATTTCTCAGTCCCAAACCAAGCAAATATTGATACAAGCCCGACATGCATTCTAAGATACACTGCTTCCAGAAGATATTTTAAAAATTCAATTGTACTTCTCATCCTAATCGAAAACTGCTTTCAGGAAGCATTCTCATAAACTTCTAAAATGCTATTTGAATAGCTTCCAAAAATGCTTTCATGGCATGTCATGTGCAAGGCAATGGTTATATATTTTCTTAGAAGCATTTTGTCGTATGTCTTCTGAGTCATGGAATGCCTTCTTAAAGTTTTCCTGGCAAATACCTACTAGAATCCTTTCGTTTAAGGCCGCAAAGAAACCTTCAATTGAAAAATTCTAGAAGCACTTCTAGAGAAGACTAAGCATTCCTTCCAATGACAAGCAATGTTAAAAGAATGCCTTCTGGGTATGAAAGTAGAAGGGAAGGAACTCACGAATTTCCTTTCCACTTTAACTTCTTTTGGAAGGACTTTTTTTTCTAGGTAGAGATTCAGAATAGATGCATATCCGAAAGTGTTGTTTTTCCGGGCTTATGACTCACTAAGATGTATCGCTCTCTTGGTTGTCGGACACTTAAGAAACTCCTCTATAGGAAGAAGATGTAGCATAACTACTAGACTCGTTTATGGCGTAGATCTCATGGCTTCTGTTACTCCTATGCATATCAACCGTTGGTCGCCTGTTAGATAGTCAAGGTAGCTCCTTTAAGCATCTACAGAGGTTAGTATCGTTCAGAGATTCTTTTATATTCTATTGTCTAGATCTATTGTTCCTTCCAGCGTTTTCGTTAGGAATGATGATAAATTTATAGGCCTGCATACCTTTGGCGTAGAATGTATCGGTTTCCCTATCATGGGAATAAAAACTACTCTCATTTCTCTCCAAATTTTCGGAACATAACCTATTCGGATCCAAAAAAGTTCGCAAATATTCTGCATTTATATCTTCATATCAAACTTTTTCTATGGGTTTTTTCAGTTCAACCTTAGTTTTGGGCTTTAATTTGTTAATTTTGACTCCCATTAGACCCAAAACGTTTTTAATTGCATTCAGGTCTGGGATGTTTCTTGGGCAATCCGATGAAATAATGACCTAAGCATCCTTTCATTTTGCAATCTGAAACAAAGAGAGGAGCTATAAATTCAAAAACGTGGTGAGGATCTAAGGTATTTAAGTATTTACTAACTGGTTGAGTTCTATGGCAAGGAGCAGAATCGTCATGTAAAATGGAACTAGCTAACATTTCTGTTATCGAATCTAAGCTTGGGATAAGATCATTGAAAATTAGCGCTTGGCGCTTACTGATGCTAGTAAGAAATTCCAAGTATCGTCAAGTTATCCAATATCTGGGCCTTCCAACTGAAATTCTGTTTTCTTCCGTTCAATTTTTATACGCTTGACTATAACAATGTCGGCATATAGCTCATACAGCTCGTGGTTCCATCGTTCTCGGTATTCGACATTGACGAAGATTGGACCATAGATCTTGAGAAGGATTTTTCTCTTAAACGCTCCCAAAGTCCGTTCATCAGAGCTGCTCAACGTCCAGGTTTGTGATGCGAATAGTAGGACGGGCATGATTATTGACTTATAGAGCGTCCGTTTTGTTCGTCGAGAGAGAGCTCTGCTTTTCAAATGCCTACAAAGTAACACCTGTTGGAAAGAGTTATCTTTAGTTTAATCTCAATACTGATATCGTTGGAGGAGTTAATGCTGGATCCCAGGTTAATAAAGTCCTTCACTACCTAAAAGGAGGTGTTGACACCAGTGACGTGGTTTCCAAGACGCTGGGACTGTTTGTTTGTTGATACAAGATACTTCGTTTTATCTGCGTTCACTGCAAGGCCCATTCGACTCGATTATTTTTCTAGCCTGGAGAATGCTGCACTGACTTTGCGCGTATTCTGGCCAATGATGTCAATATCATCACCATACTTCAGTAGCACTCTAAAAGAATATTGTGCCACTGCGTCTCAGATCGACAGATCGAATGATCTTCTCCAATACTAGATTAAAAAAGTGGTATCTAAAGAAGGGAAGAGATCCTACCCGATTTTAACTGTGCTGCTGGTGTTGCTCTCTGTCATCCTGCAAAGACGCATAATTTTTGGAGGAAACCCAAATTCAGACTTGGTGGAATGTAGGTGATCCTTTATTGAACTATCCAAGGCGTCTTTGAAAGCGACAAAAAGATGATGCGTGAGGATTTGTTTTTCTGGGGTCTTATGCAAGATTTGTTGTAGATTTAATATCTGGTCGATGGTGGATTTGGCAGTTCCGAAGCCATACTGATAGGGTCCAATTATGGGCTTCATATGGGCTTCAGTTTGTCGCATAATAACCGCATCTTAGATACGATATTAAGAAGGCTTATCTCACGGTAGTTAGCGCAAATGGTGGGATCGCCTTTTTTGAAGATTGCGTAGAGCACAATGAGATTTCAATCATCTGGAATGCATTCTTCCTCCCATCGGGTTCTTTGGGATTTAATTTAGATTTAACTGAGAATGTGACTTTTGACCGTTCAGATCGATTTAAATTTATTTTGTTTTTTTCCAGTCAAATCCTTTATTTCTTTTTGGTTAAAAGTGGTTTATTGCGGGTTTTCTGGTCAACATTACAATACCCTTCAGCCTATATTAGAATCTACGTGTGGTTGTATTAATCTGATGTGTTTGCTGTTGCTCTGTTCTCATACCACCTACATTTTTGAAGCGATCTGAAAGACATGTTTTGAATATAGTCCGGTTTATCCCCGGATTTGTACACTTTTCCGTTCAGAGTCTTCTATTCTCTCTAAAAGACCAGTTTTCCGGTATTTTTTCAAAAAGTGGCGCACTTAGCTCTAATTTAACTGCATTAGGCCACAATCCTACGAATAGGAACATTTTCACTGGCTAGACCAATAATGACGCCCGCCTTTCTGAATTTGTGTCAAATGTGCGCTTCTAACCATGATGATGAGGGGGAGATACCTTTAGACAGCGTGAAATTAGTCATGTTGCATGAATTTTTTTCAAGTTGATAACATAATTGGATAATGTTTTTATTTCCTAACTTTTAAGTAGACCTTCAGTGAACTGTAAGAAACATTTTAATTTCTTTTCTTACAAAATGGTGACTCTGCAGAGTTTCCTTCTCGGACGTCTGCTACGAGGCATCTAAAAGTGCTGCAACTGTTAAAATTTTTCCGCTTATCTGAAATGAAAGAGGTTTTTCTTAGAATTCTGATATGTTGAAGGAAAGGATTAGCCTGTAAAAGTATAAAAAAGTTAGAAATTAAAACTTATATCGGCTGTTTAATCGAAGGTCCAGGTTTTCGACAATTTTGTAACAATTTTGACCCAACAAATTATTTATTCACACGAAATCTTTCAACTTGTAGGTAAATCCTTCCGGTACTACTATAGAGAGAAAAGTGTCACAATTTCAGCCTGATCGGTCAATGGCTTTTTCATTTACAGCATGAGCATTATTTTGAAAAAGTGACTTCGAGATAATCACGTTTAAAGTTTCGATATGGTATAACTATAAGTTTAAGTGACTTACGGGTCAATCTGCGATTCCATGTCCATACAAAAGCTTTTCGACCTACGCGAATAAATCAACTTTATACAAATCTGTGTTAATTGGAAGAAGATGTTCTTTCATTTCATCGCCAAGTAATGGAGACCAAGAAATTGAAGACCTTATTTCAAGTTCAGGATCTTTGTATAAGGCGACAGCTTTGGACTTTCACTATCTCTTACAATCGGCTTGAAATTCTTCCCATCCTTATCGGTAAATTGGTTTCATTGATAATGTATTTTTGTCAATCTTTTTCGAACTGTATTACTTCGTTCCTTCAGGATACGTACACCAGCTTTTACACACTATATAGATAAAAAGTCTTCCCTTCCAATTCCAACTATGGAACGAATTTACAATCTATTGTGACAGTAGTATTGCTTTGCCCAAACTACTCCGATTACTTGAAAAGTGAGTGTTACGGACTCGCACGTGTTTGACCATAACTCCGTAAATATTCAATATTTCGGTTTTTGCTTTTGATAGTAGGTTTATTCTTAACATGTTATACATTCAAAATATGAAGTAAATTAAATTTTTCATCGTCCAGCTCTCCATTATCGACTAATTTCTCGAGACTAGCTTATATCATTTTGAAACTAAACAAAATTTCTTTTGGCAGTGTTTATGGATAATGATCTATTTTGCACAATCTATAGAATACCTCTATATAGCACGTTTCTTTGGTGGTATGACCGGTGGAGGTATCTATATAGTTATACCTATATTCATAAGTGAAATAGCCGACAGCACGTAAGTAACTTTTGATAAAACTTAACAAAATCATAAATAATAAATTTATTTTATTCTTAGAATTCGCGGTCGTTTGGCTTCAACGTTTTCACTCTCTTTGAATACGGGCGTTCTTGTGGGCTTCATTGTCTCTTCACATGTGAATTACCATCTTGTGCCATGTATTATTATAGCTTTGCCAATACTTTATCTGGTTTTGGCAATTCTCTATCCGGAAACGCCACAACATCTATTGCGTTGTGGACGCGATGAAGAGGCTAAGGAATCTTTTAAATTCTATAAAAATTTCAAGTCAACATCGAAGGAAGATTTTCATAAATTCAATGCAGATTTTATTGAGCTACGCACAGCAGTAACCAAACAGAAATCAGAGCATCAAGATGTTGGCATCAGAGATTTTTGTTAGTTTAGCTACAATATTTTCAGCCTACCTTAGATATTTCTAATTATTCCCAAATTATTTCACTTTTTTTCCATTTTATTATTTAGGTTCCAAACGTTCATTGAAGGCATTTTTTTCGGGAGTCATTCTTCTGGCGCTGTGCATGTTTGCAGGTCAATTTGCCATTCTTAATTATATGTCCAGCATTTTTGCTCTAACCAGATCGGAAATACATCCGGATACTAATACTATAATTATTGGAGTTGTTCAGATTATTGGCGCCTATGCAGCTATTAGTTTGGTCGATCGTTATGGTCGCAAAATTCTATTGATTGTTTCAACTGGTGGCATGGGTGTGGGCATGGCTGTATTTGGCATGTACGCCTTCTTTGCTGAGGAGACTGATGTTGATCTATCAAGCTATAGCTGGTGGGTGCCGCTGTCACTGATGGCTTTTATTATATTCATTAGTAATGTTGGCCTTAATTCCATAACATTTGTGGTGCTCATAGAAATTATGCCGCCAAGGGTAAATCTTGTCAAAATATGCTTTTTATATGAATTGATCTATTTCGACATGTTTTTTTTTTCTTTTTTCTTACTTTTGCAGATTCGCTCCGTTGCTGTTATGCTGTGTTTGTCAATTTTATGCTTTTTTGCCTTCATATTGCTTAAAATTTTTCCCATATTTATGGCAACATTTGGTTTATCGGCTACTATGTGGTTTTGTGCCACTGTCTGTGCATCTGGGTTATTCTACATATCGATTTTTATACCGGAAACAAAAGGAAAATCCATGGAAAAAGACGATGAAGAGTGATTTTACTGATAAGAACTGAAAGATAGTTGAAAATTTTAATAAAATTATTTGTATTTGTGATAAATTGTAGATAAATATTTAAAAAATTGGTCGAATTGAAATGAGCAATAGTTTCTTTCAAAGTGTAAATTTCCTCGAGAAAGTGTTTATTTCACTTGTATCACTTGTATACTTATCGATCTCTTTTTTAACACTTCCTTGAAGAAATAGTTTTTGTCCTTGTGAACACTTTATGAAAACTAATGGCGTTTTCGTTTCTACCAAAAAATGTTGCCCTGTCGCAGTGCAAAATGTTTTCAATGTTGCCCGCAACCCTGTAAAAGTGCATGTTTTTGCCTACTCGAAAAATGTCAACTTAAATAAACGAATATAACCATCCTTGTCTTACGCACGTATGTCATAATATTATCGTTTTAAAAACAGCTGATATGCAGGGCAATCATCTACCCTGAGAAAGTTTGCAAGGCAGAAAATGCGCCTTTTTTGCCCTCTGTGAGTGTGACATTTTAAGAAACGAACACAGAATTTACTCACCCGTTTGCACTTATTTTAGAATCGAACACGAAAAAAGGCAAGGGCAATGAAAAGGCAACATTTTTTGGTAGAAACGAAAACGCCATAAGTTATTTAAAACTATTTATGTATGTCTTTATTTTAATTTATCTGCTAAATTGGTTAATTATAATAATTTGTAAACTAATAAGTTAAATAAATTACAATTACAATAAAATACAAAAAAAACGTACAACTGCATACATTTATTTCGACTGTGTGGCACACCGGAAAATTTGAAACTGGAAACGTATGAATGTGTAACGTTAAATATCATATACTATGGCTCCTAGAAGTGCAAGATAACAATTCGATATACCTACTTCTTTAATTTATACTACTTCTTTTAATAATTCTTTAATCTTAAACTATTTTTTTAAATGCAGACCTTCATTGAAACTCACTTCCAAAAAATGTAGCTTTAAAGACCACGTAAAACTGGTTAAAGCTATAAAACAATATTAGTTACAAGGAAAGTTTGATCACATAAAATGTAAGTCTTGAAGCCTACTTTCAAGAACACATGCAACATTACTTAGATTCTTGAAATAATTTTGATATATTTGCAGATATGCGCGTTCGAATGTAACGTTAAAGAGAAAAAAATTACCATATGAGCCCTTATTTTTCGAACACCCCTTTCGTCATTACAGATTTTAAGATGAGAGAATGCATAGGAACTCAAAACCGATATTTGGGCTCTTTTGCTCCGTCATATTCGTAAACCTTAAATAACGTCTTTGCGGAGTATACAAATGATGGTATCTGGATAATTTTAAGACGAACATGTTGATATATTGTTCAATTGTCTCAGATAACTGGTTACCGCGATATCAATTTTTTTAAAGAAAGAAACCAGAGAAATTCTTAATTTTAAAACTTTTGCATTTTCGCATTTAAAGCGGGAAAACCATTTGAGACAAGTTATTGAAGTGTTTTTTACTATTTGACTTATAAACGTCCACCTAGTTTTATTATTAATTATATAATAAATGGTAAAAATACATGACTTTCGTGAGTATATTTTTTATCTTTTATTTGATTTAAAATTTTAAGTTTCGGTTGAAAAACACTGTCGGTTTAAAATTGCTGCATGGTGGTGAAAAAGGCATTTTGAGAAGATGATGAAGTTTTGCGATGCCTTGAGGCTTCTGTCACAACTATAACATATTTTTGTAAGGCTTGTGAATGATATGGTTAGTCATATATTACAGTGCATAATTTTGGGACTCAGGTTTGTTAATCCCCCGTGAAAGTCCTGGCCTAAACTAGAAATTCTGCATTATTACTTTTGCCTATTTATGTTCAAATTTTAGATTCACGATGTCATGCATTTTGCGTAAAATTTGCAAGTGGGAACCATGGCCTATACGTAACAAAAATCTGAATACTAAATTTTTAAGATCTTACAGCGCGATCTGCTCGTTTTATAACATTTTTTCAAGGCCATGAAACGTTTTTGACCAATACTTTAGGGTATACCTACAGCCTTTAATACTCATCGCTCAAAGATAATATTTATGTTAAAATATCAGATATATCATGCGCTGAACGAATATATAATTTTTGAATTTTCGAATATATAATTTTTATATAAGAAAATCAATCATCAGCAGCTTATGTTGTGCCTGCTGCTTTTTTTGTTCTTGTTTCGTTGTTTTTGATGTATTGTTTTTGATTTATACCAACTGATGCGCAGCATTGATTCCCTTCTTCACACTAAGAGGGCTTGGGTTGTTGTATGTACTACTTCTTTAGTGTACTGAGTGCTCTATTTTAACACATGAGGTCAATCACAACCTCTTTTCAACTCAGTCAATGAACTCAAACTATCAAACTTAACGAAATGGTTCTGTGATCCGATTAGAATGAACTCTTATGAAAAAAACGACGTGGGTCATGTCTCGTTTTAGGCTATTACCCAATAGATGGCGCTGTCTATTCGGCTGACATGATATATGCTTCCAACAGAGCAAGCGTTAGTAAATGCTTCAAGTAGAAAGTAGTAGAAAAAAATATGTGAAATGAACACATCTATTTTGGATTTAAGAAATGATTCAGGTTTCTTTCTGGATCAATTGTTATTTTTGTTTTCAATGCAAATTAATTTGGATCTTACGTCCCACTACTCATTTCAGTGTAGTTCGCAAACTATACATCGGACAGAGATGAAAGTGTCACAAATGGAAAGGGTATTTGCTCAGCTTGGAATATATTCAACACTCGATTTTTTTAAAGCTTCTTCACTTCACTTTATTTTAAAATTAGAAGTAATATTGAGCGCAGCTCGTAAAACATACATACATCGGACACCGACCCATTGTGTGAATATTAAAAGTGTAATATTATTTCCAATACTTAATCTTGCTACTAACTCCACTGAAGGTCCTAAATCAAAATTGAGCTTAGTTTAGGATTTAAAGGATATTGACTACGGCCTCATAGTATAAAATGTGAACTTGAAAAAATCGGTTTGAGCTAACCTAAAAATCTTTGAGCTAACATTGAAGTTTTTGCAGATATTGCAAAAGGCCCTCAAATTGTCGCACAGTGTTATTTACCTACTCTTTTTGAAGCAGTTGGAGCTATTAATACAGATTAGTAGTCTGTAGACCGAAGATTTTGAGAGACCGTCTAGGTTACTATAAAACTAGTTGCCCGGAAGAAGGTGGCGGTTTATACCTAGCGCTGGGCATATGCAGAGAAGATGTGCTGTAGATTCTCCTCTTGCTCATCTCTACAGCTTCTGCAGAAATCATTGTGGAGGATCTTTAATCTTCGGGCGTGGTTACCAATTAAGCAGTGTCCTGTTAGGACGCCGATAACAGCCGATTTGAGCGTCTAGTCTGGTTCTGGTTGGTTATTTTAAAGGATATATCATTTGTGAGTACACTCAGAAAAAAGTTTCTCGGAATATGATTAAAAAGGCATTATATTTAGAGAAAAATGGTATAAACTTTGCTCCAGAGAACGCTTTTCTCTAAATGTGATATTAAAAATTCTATAAAAATGATAAAAAGCTTCTCTGAAAAAGAGAAATATATAAAAATATATCGTTTTTAGAGAAAAACTATTTATTTTTGAGAAAAGATTTGTTTTTATTGAAGAAAATACTTTTTATAGTGAATTTTTTATCAAAATATAGGAAAAATTTTTAATTTTCAATAAATTTTTCTCTATAAATGAGAATTTTCTTGTGCGAGAAAAATACTTATCATTATTAGAGACATTGAAATATTTCCATTTCCCAGAAGTGAAGAAATATTTCTTCGAAAATGCGAAAATTTATTCAAATTGAAGAAAATTTCATTTAAAAAAAAAGAGAAAATTGCTATTATCGAAAATAGAGAAATTTTTTATAGGATAAAGATATGTGTTTTTTTTTTTGTGTGTTGCTTACATGTGGAAAGAGATACCAATTATTTCCTTTTCTCTCGATAAGGTGTTGGTAGCACCATTTCGAGCGAATTTATCTGCCGTGCAGCTTCCTGGAAAGGCTCATGTCCGGGGATCTATGTCGGGGAAGATTTTTAGCTGCTCTGCCATCACATTGAGAGATTTGCAGCCTCTTAGGACTGTTTTTGATGTCATTTGAACAGATTTCAGGTTTTTCAAAGCGGCTTGATTATCAGATAGAATACAAATATCCTCGGTTGATATTTCATAAATCTGAAGCCAAGTAACAGCTGCATGTATAACAGTAACTTCCGCTTGGAAGACACTACAGTGCTCAGGGCGCCTAAAGGCGAAATTGATATTTAGTGATTCAGAGAAGACTCTTCCTCCTACTTTGCCATCCAATTTTGATCCATCAGTGTAGATTTGAATTGCATTGCTATAATTGCTTCCAGTATCTCATTCATTTCTGGAGGAATGTATATATCAAACTTTTTGCAGAAGAAAAGTTTTTGTGTGATATAGTCTACGGTTTTAGGTATAGGAGGAAAGAGTTTCCTTATGCTAAAGTGCCGTGTTGTACCAGTCCTCCATTGAGAGTTGGCTTCCAGACGTATTTCTAGCCATCTGTTTTGTAAGGATATCAAGTGGTATAAGGTGGAGCATCGTGTCGGATGCATATGTAGGAGTGGTTCTCAGTGCTCCGCTAATGCACAGCACAGCTGATCTTTGAACTTTGCGAAGTATACTGAGTTGTGTTTTTTTTTAAGTGCAGGTCACCAGAATAAAGCACCATATGGCAATATCAGCCTTATAAGAGCTGTGTAGAGCCAGTATGTAACACTTGGTTGAAGTACCCATTTGTTACCCACTGCTTCTGTGCATGAATATAGCTTTTTAGCTATATTAGCTTTTTTGCTCTCTCGAGGAATTGTTGGGTTTCCAATTTAGATTCCTATCTAAGATGAGACACAGGTATTTTGCTTGATCAGAGAAATTAAGTCTTGTATTTCCCAATTTTGGAGGACTGTAGTGGTAAGTTGTGTTGTCTTGTAAAGATCACTGATTCAGTTTTGTTTGGGTTAACGCTGAGTCTACTGCTGGACACCCAATTTACGAGGGTGTTTAAGGAATTTTGCATAACATCCCTAAGAGAAGATATATATTTTCCAGTGGTGATAATAGCTAGGTCGTCAGCATAGGCTATCACCCGGCATCCCTTTTTCTCTAGTTTAACCAGTAGTTCATTCACCGTTAGATTTCAGAGTAGAGGCGAGAGAATCCCTTTCTTCTTGTGTTGGAACATTCCCTGTCTTTGAACAGCCTGGAAAGTGAGTTTCGAATAATAAATTTAGAGATCCGTTACTGCTGGTAGCCCATGTTCCGTCTTCTTTTATTATGAAGGTCGGGTTAGGAGGGCTGGTTGCGAGAATTTTCCTTAGTCTAGTATGGTCAGAGGCAAGAGTAATGTCTAAGACTTATTGCCTGTTACTAATAATAAAAGTAGGTTCATTCCCTACATTACTTATATTAAGGTTTGTAGTAAGGATGAAATCGAAAAGAGACTCACCCGGTTTGTTGGTGTCTGAGCTTCCCCAGATCATATGATGAACATTGACCCAATTATCAGGTTTTTGGCTTGTGCCGCCGCTGAGGAGACCAGGTCTATTATGTTGGATTCAGAGAGTACTTCGTGACTGCTTGGGACCATCTCAAAGCTTATCACCACAGTGTCCTTGTTACTGAAATGAGAGAGTTAAAGCACTCAAATTATTTTTTAAGAGAATACACGCCCTTGGTTTATCTTGTGATCTGGTTATATAATGTTGGCGTCTTGCGTATATGTTGGAGTCTTGAGTCCGCATACCAGGCATTAAACTACCCACGGCAGTATGCATGTAAGAAACCGCCATATAATTTTCAATTCACTGTCTAATATAAAAGTGGTGATCGTGGCATGCTTGTTAAGTATGTTGCTTGCTTGCCCGGTGCGCGGGCAGATCGATTCCCACTCGCGGCAAAGTTTTTTTAATAAAAAAAATTTTCTGAGTAAGCCTTATTTTCTACTTCTAAAAGTTGAAAGCATGAGAGAAGACTCGAGTTACTCGGGAATTCCTCGCGTTCCTTCCAATTACTCTACTTGAAAATCGAGTTGCCCCAGTCGGCAATGGCAGCACTTCGAAGCCCTACTTGCAGGCCTTCATATGGATTTCGAAGTGACACTCATTTCCAAGTATACTTTCTTTTTTATATGAAATGGGAAAATTTCGCAGGCCTTCCGCTCCGATAGCTCAAAAGAGGCCTGATAGAAGCACTTCTTTAGAATGGCTAAAAGTAGGGGTAAACAAAAAGTGTAGAAAAAATATTTTTTTCTTATACACCTTTTTCTATATATTTATAGATTCTATGATTTTATCTTCTCTCCTATGTTTTTTTTAAGTTAGATTAATTTCAATCTATAATCTTTGATATAGCAGTAAGAAGTGCCATTATTGCGTCATATTTTTAAACTGATATATATTCTAACTTTTAACAAAAAAGTTGCCCTGAAGTATATGAAGAGTCAGTCTTTGTAGGGAAAACAAATTTGTTGTGCTGCCTTTTGTGCAGAAAAGGAAGGCCTTCAAGAAGTGCTCATAAGAGCAGCGAGGAACGGATGTGTTTAGTCTTCAAAAGTAGCAGTCAATGCAGGCCTTCGTATGAAGAGCGCTGGTTTAATTGCCTATTGGGATATATTACGCTCACATATGTGTTAGTGAGCGTGTTATCTGATATCTTAATACAAGCTTCATCATATGCCGGTAAGCCATTTTTAAGGCCATTTTTAAGGTAAGCCTATTTTTCTCGACTTACTCACCCTATCCATAAGAAGTTTGACTTAAAAAAAATCATTTTGGTTCAGTGGGTATTCTTTAGCGTAAACAACGTCAAATGAACAATTCTGTGTCAATAAGGAATAACAGCTATACTGATTTTCAAAATTTCAGAAGAGCATTTTTAAGATTATCTGATTACCTGATATCAGGGTACTTTGACTTTTGCTGTTTAAATTTAACGGCCTCAAACATTTAATTTCAAGGTACAACCATAAAAATGTTGCTTATTATTGTATTTCATTGCGAATAACCGTAATGAAAGTTATAACCTCACTTTGTCCTAACACGACTTTAGCGGTTATTCCATGTCGACACAGAATTATAAAAGTTTTTCTGAAAAAAAAACAGTGGTGTTAAAGGGAGTAGTAAATATATTTGAATTCAATTGCTTTGTATTAGAAATGGTGTGGAGAGAGATTATTTAAGTGGGAACCGTTGAAATTAAAGTGCAACATTTATTTATTGTTTCAGAAATCTATGTGTGAGTTACGGAGAAAAATTAGGGTTTAAATTGCTTTCAGCAGAACAGCAAATGGAATTTAAATCTTGCTGCGTAGTGCTACCGACAGTTTTTCAAATCATTGATATGCTGTTCATTTTACTTTGCTGTGTGAATCTTGCAAAGCAAAGCAAAGGCAGCAGCATTAAAAGTAATTTGTTTTACTGCAAGGAGCTACGAAAGCAAAATAAACTATTTTATTGCTTTGCTTTTCATTTTGCTTTTCTAATTTGTCACAGCACTACGACAGCAGCAGTTATTAAGCAGCTTTGCTTTCGGATATTGTGTATTCGTTTGGCGTTCGTGATTTCTTCTTCGTCGTTTCAGAGGCGCATGTCTATTTGCATGTTTTTATATAATATGTACACTTGTGCGCAGAAGTGCATGTATATTGTTACTTTGAAAAACTGTCGGTAGCACTACGCAGCAAAATGTTGCTGTTCTGCTGTTCTTTTGCTGTTCTGCTGAAAGTATTTTCAACCCTCAGCAAAACGAAGCAAAGCAAACGAATTGTTGTTTTCGTAGTGCTGCGACAAATAAGAAAAGCAAAATGAAAAGCAAAGCAATAAAATAATTTATTTTGCTTTCGTAGCACTACACAGTAAAACAAATTATTTTTAATGCTGTCACTTTTACTGTTGCTGTTCGATTTTCAATAAGCATAGCAAAGTAAAAGCAAAAACAACTGAAGTTTTTTAAACGTTGAGAAAAATTATGGCCCAAATTTTTTGAGAAAAATTTTGATATATAAATCAATTGAAGTGGGAAAATATTTCCTTTAAAATTTAAATAAAAATTTAATTTTTTTTTTATTTTTTACAATAACTTTTTTTCATGTTTTACTTAAGACAATTTCAAGCAATGAGTTTTTTGCTTTCGAAATTCAAATGGTTATTCTGAAGAATAATTGTAATATTCTGAAACCATATTTGGTGTTTCTTAAATAAAACTATCTTTTCTGAAGTATAAATAAAGGCATCTGAAATTTGAAATGTTCTCAGTTGACTTGAAATTCTCTGAAGTTGACTGGAAAAATTGTAGTTCTAATAAATACTAATTAAAAAGTACATAAATTATTCTCTTATTGACAGTATTTTTGGGCACTAGCCCATGTACATTAATGCAAATTACAGCTCATTTCTTTATTGTAAATCAGAATTTAAACTTTATTTTCTTATGTCAAATATTTAAATAGTTTTCTTGCTTAATTTCAGAAAAATCGTCATCCTGGCCAACGAAAGGAGTTCTGAACATGTTCGCAGCGAGAAGAAAACATGTTGCAAAAATTTGTCAATGCTGCTATAGCATTCGTAGTAATTTTATCTGCCGCAGAAAGTTTGGCTAAGGTGAGAAAATGCAAGTCATTGTAATTGCTTATTCTTCAAGTCTACTCCAATTTCAAAGTTTTAAATTGTACTTCACAAAAAGCTTAACTAATAATAGCAATATAACTAATAACACAATCCTTTTATTTAAGCAAACGACGACGGGCAAAATAAACGGTGAGTCAAACAAGCAATTAAAAATACAGTGAATCAAAAAAGTTTAGGCACAAAGCAGTTATGAGTTTAAATTTGTTAGTACAACTTTTTCCAGTACACTTGCAGAAAAGAAAAGTATAAGCATTTAAAAAATAAACATTTCATTTTGTATTTACACCAAAATAAAAATTTAATTTCAATTTTAATTCATATTAAATGTTACAATACTAAAAAAACATGATTTTGACATCAAAAAAGTTTAGGCACAAGTGATTATGTTTTTATTAAAAAGAGTAAATTTCAAGTCCTTGAATATTTGGCTAGACCTCCTTTGGCCTAAATTATCGCCTCTTCACGTCTTCGCATTCTTACAGATTTTGATGTCTTCTCTGGTGATATTATTGACCATTCGGTGCGTATGGCTTCCTTGAGCGCATTTTAGAAGTATTTTATTTGAGATTTCGTATTTTTTTCTAGTAAGTACCAAATATGATGAATGGGGTTCATATCGGGTGCTTGCAAAGGTGTTTTTAGCTGATTTCAGAGCTAGATACGCCATTGCAGCAAAAGATAAGACCAATTTTTTGGGTCGCTATCTTGTTGAAATTTATATTGTATCCCAGTTAGCCCCAATTTTTCAACACTGGGTGTCAAATGCTCATTTAAAATATTCAAGCAAAGGTGTTTATCCATTTTATCATCAATAAAAATGAGATTCCTAACTCCAGACACCGCCAAATAGCCCTTAATCATTCGATTTCCGCCACTGTATTTCACTGTTTTTTTATGCTATTTTCCTACAGCTCTTTTTTCAGTTTTCTTAAACGGTTTTGAGCGCCATATGATGCAAACAAATTGTATTAAGATCCATCACTAAAAATAATACAATCCCAAAATGAATCCGGCTCATTTACGTAGGGTTTTGGGAACTCCAAACTCTTTTTTGTATTTGAAGATTAAATTTGTAGCTTGCGCCGATAAACTCGAACCTGATATCCAGCTTCATTAAGTGTATAGCGAAGTGGTCGAGCATCAAAGTTTTTTCAAATCGTTGCTGTATTTCGTGGCACAATTTAACAGCTAAATTTTAGGGTTTTGAGTATCTGCAGGCACTACAATCTAATCCTGGTGTAGCGTTAAAATTTTGGCACGACCAGATCGGCTCTTACGCTTTACTTTACCGGTATTTTTATAATGATTTATGATGTTACTGACACTTGAATATGATCTCTTTACTAATTTACCGGTTTCGCGATACGGTTTTTTCTATACATAAACATTTATTATTATTTTACGAACGTCAACCGAAATTTCTGTTCCATTGCTTATTTCTTCGCTCAATCTTTACCGAAACCGCTCAATCTTTACCGAAACCAACATCAACACTCAGTAAAAACTTTTAACAAATTACTTAAGCGCAAAAGTAAAGACAAAAAACCAAGAGATATTGCTAAATAAGAAACAACATGAGACACATACAAAGTGTGCCTAAACTTTTTGATAAGGATTTTTCCTTCATCCGCTTAAATTTTGATTGGTAGTTTGAAGTAACGGGACATTTTTTGGATATTAAGAAAGAACTATTTCTAATGGTACTTACTTCATTAAAAGTTTGGTCAAATTCGTTATTATTAGATACTTAAGCAACACTTTTTTTCAGAAACATTGCTTGTGCCTAAACTTTTTTGATTCACTGTAAGTTTATATTTAAAATTATGATAAAATCTTCACATATTTAAAGTTTTTAACTTTAACCATACATAACGCATCAAAACTCAACACTGATTGCTTTATTTATCTTATTCTATTAAACGAGCAATATTTGTATATATATTTGCAATTGCGTTCTCGAAAACGGCACTAACGATTTCGATGAAATTTACAATATAGATGAAGAGGGGGCTGAAAAATCGATCCAGCTAGGTCTCATCTCTGGGAAAAGCTGTTTTTCCGAGTTTTCACGCATTTAATAAATACATTAATTTTCCTGCCGAATATATAGCATATATAAGTTTGCTTAAGTTCATATAGCAGTGATAGCTCAGAGAATAGAGCTTCTGTCCCATGATATCGAGGTTGTGAGTTCGAATCCCGCCGTGCACATTCATTTTTTTGTTTTTATTTTTATGCTTCACCAAACAGTGATTTAGTGAATTTGTTATATTTTTCATTTATTTTTTTATAGAAACGTTTTTAGTACAGTTTTGATGCACCAATTTTTGATATAAAAAGAAATCTTACAAATAGAGTAATTTACACCAAATCTTAAACAAATTTTAAAAAGGAAAATATTTTTGTAAGAGTTTCCTATGCTAGAGTTTCCTACGTTTTGAAAAAAAAAAATCTAATTTGCTCACATCTCAAAAAGTGCACCTTTTTTTGTAATTTTAAGAAACAAATTAAGTTTCCACCAAAATAAAATATAATGGCCAAATGTTATGCTTTTTGTAATTTCAATTTTTTCTGATATATATATCACTTAATCGTTCATAACTTCTATACCGTTTGAGATATTGTTATAAAATCTGGAGGAAAAATGTTTTTCTTATTAGGTCAAATAATTATTTTGTATATAATAAAAGAATCTTGGACCATAAAACTGTAAAAAGCTTGAAGAAAATTTTTAGTTCTTTCTTTTTTATTTGCAGTAAGTTTACAAAATTTTAAATGCCTTATAAAAATTCGAAATAAATTAGGATCAAATTTACTCTAATGCTTGGTCTTCACTTCGTCATTTTTTGTTTCACATGAAATTTAAAAAATCACATAAATAACATTTTTTTGCAATTTTTGCTATAAACGTGTGAAGAGATCAGTTTTTCATATTTTTCGCCATTGTCAAACAGCAAAAAAATGACAACGTGTTGGCATTTTTCATGTGACTGACAACAACTGACCATTGAAATTGACATAGTGGAAACCAGGCTTAAGAATTTTTTAATCGGTCTTAATACAAAACAAAAAGGTTTAACATTTTTCAATCGGCCGTCTGGGGAGGATGAAGTGACAAATTCACATTTTGTAAATATCTTAAGGTGTGAACAGACCACATAGTACAACAACTTTACGGTTAAAAATCTTAGAGTAATTTTTAAACAATACATGGAACTAATACATATGTTAATCCTTTTTTTAGAATTGATACAATTAAAAATACTAGACATATTTTTTGTGAAAGCTGTACGTAAATTTAATTAATTGGGAATACAATTTGAATTATGGTAACTTATGTTAAAAATTGAATACAAAATAACTAAAAGACTAATAAAAGCTGTATTTTGCTTACATTTTGTTCATGTGACAAAAAATAAAAATATTGCACTATGCAATTGTTACATTAAATAATTAATAAAATAAAATTATAATAATAAAAAATTTAAAAAAAAATATTCTTTACAACCAGGCTGTGTATCGAACCTAGCCACTTTGATTCTTAACGTTATCACCTCAACAGCTTATCCGACTAAGCCACGACTTTGTCGGAACTTAATAACAACCGGTTGCTGTTTTACATGCAAAGATCATATTAAGTGAATAGAAAACGACATCTATTGGGTAGTAGTATACAACGAAAAATAATGCCAATAGTTTTTTTCATAAGTGTTAAATCTAATCGGAACACCCTCTTAACTTAGAACACCCTCTTAACGTGGAGCAGAGCACCAATGCTGCGAATCAGTTCGTTCAAAACAAAACCAACACAAGCAAAAACAAAAACAAAGAAAGCAGCAGACACAACATGCAAGCAGCTAATGATTGATTTTCTTATATAAAAATCTAGATTATTCTTCTAAGCTTTTGCTATTTTGTGACTTTAATATAAAAGTAACAAAATCCAAAATGAGATATTCGTTTAGCGCAGGATATATCTGATTCTTTAGTATAAATATTATGTTTGAACGATGCTATATAGGTATGACCTTAAAAAATTTTATTAAAACGACTGCATACAAACCGCGCTGTAAGACGTAATTCTACGTAAAAAAAAACCGAAAATGCATTTTTTGAGATATGAACACTTTACTTTTTTTTTTGAAAAAGTAGGCAACTCTAGCAAAAAAATTCAAAAAGTATTTTATTTTTTATTAATAATCGCTTTTCAATTGCTTTCTTACGATACTTCATTTACAAAAATAGGGGTAACAAATGACAGAGGTATGATTTATTGAAAATGACTCCATTTTCAAGATTTTCACTTTGATCAAAAATTGCTATCTCCATAACTTTAGAAAAAATTGCGACATAAAAAAATAACTTCTATTCTTGTAAGTGGAAAAGGAGCATGAGGTTAATTTTGGGAAAAAAAAAAATTTACTTAGGCTTGGAATGGCCGGCATACGTTCAGCATAAGTAAATTATCAAAATAATTAAACCAAATATAAAAAAAATATAAAACCAAAACAAATTTCGTTTAGTTGAAAAACGAAGTTATCATAAAATAAAAATGCATTTAAAGTTAATTGAAAAATTTGATCTTATATGTTTTTTCTAAGATAAAGTTGGCATTTCCGATACATTAAATACCGTAAAAAAATTTGAATATACGGCAGGAATCTGAGCGGAGCTCGGTCGCCCAGGTACTTTATTTAAAATATTAAATAAATATCAATGATGTATCATCTGCCTAAAAATGCAAAAATTTTGAGATATTGGAATTTTTGTTGTGCCACTCATTATTTTGCAGACGCTTTACTTTTCTTGCATTAACTGTAAACACCAATGATTAAAATGCAGAAAAAAAAACCATCTAACTAAAGATACGCAAAAAGCTTAAAACTTAAATCAACAGATATTATTAATAATATGTTTTGCTGTTGGTTTCAGTGTAAAGCATTCCAAACTCAATAAAGCAAAATTAGTATTTATTTAATAGCAAATCCTTATATTATTGATATGTGTTTATTTAAACGAGATGTATATGAATGCATGTACAGTAAAGTATTTTTTCAACCAACAGATTTTGTTTTTCGTTGGCTTCATTTTAAAGTTTAATTGTTTCAAATTAACGCACGAATAAATTTAGATTTAGTTGAAGAAAAATGAATTAAAAAAATAGCCATTAAAAATTGGACAACAACAAAATTAATAATAATCAAAACAGATATAAGGCGATTTAATTTTTATTTACTTGGATTTTATTTTCGCTGCATAAACGTTAAATTGATCAAAATACAGTTGTAAATCAAATCACGGGTGGAGTAATCAACTCAACAAAAAACAAAAAAAAAAAAAAATAAAAAAAAAACAAAAAACCAAAAATTAAAAAACAACAATATGAACAAAATATACATATGTATGTGAAATTTTTTAATGAAAACGTAATTTTAAAACGAAAATAAATGTAAAACGCTTATAATGAGGACAAAAACAATAATTTTGGAAATTTTTGGGAAGCTTTCTTGAAGCAAAACTTTGAATTCGCAAACTCGCAGAAGAGTTATTTTTCGTCTCAGATAACATTACGTCTTAAGCAACGCTTTTATATATTTTCCAGATGAGGAATCTTTATGAGTGTTAATTAGGCCGGATCATTCTTGTATGGATGAAAAAAATGTTAACTTTCATTCAGGAGAATCAAAATTGCTTTGTCGGATTTTCTCCGATTTGAAAAAAAAGTATGCAGAATTAATTGTAATGAGTTTCTCTAACTTTTGAGACCCCGACCGGCGGAATCTTAATTTCGATCTGGTCTAGTGTTAGTCTACCACCTCCTTGCACAGTCTTCAGAGAATCAGATGACCTATCTTTTTGAGATGGTATCGAAGTTTGGATCTGGTTGGCTTGAGCAGGATATTAGATTTAGCTCTACTGGGAGTATAAATTCGGAAAATGTTTGTTTTTTTAGGTCCTCACATTTTCCACAAGTCTTTTGACAGGCTAGAAAATGGTTAAGGGTAAAAAAAGGACTGAATTGCCCCGCTTTTTTGTTTCGAAGCACGAGGCAATCAGCCTTTTCGTAGCCTTCAAACCTTTCATACCTTGGTTGCCACCAAATTTCTATATTATTATTTCGTTCCAATCCTCTCAGTTATTTGACACAATCGAAGCCTAGTTTTGAACCAAGCTCGAATGCTTGAAGAGCCTTTAATGCCGTTTAAAGACGAATTCATTGGTCACCTTCAGCATGTTTTTAAGTTTTATTTATATGAAGTTTATGCGCTCTATCTTCTCCACACTTAATAAGAGAGTAACAAAAACTTGCAGCACTCTCTTTGACTTGATTAACTTTATTTTAACTTGCTGAATGTTCTTGAGCGGCATTGCCAGAATGGAGTTTCTTAAGTTGAAATTGGCATATTTTATTTTTTGAAGCTTCAAAATAAAGAATCATTGTGTCAAGCAATATGAAACTGTTTTGCTGTGCAACAAAACTTTCTCAATGTTTTAGATGTCAGTGAATCGTTGTATGGAACATTCCCGAAGAGAGATCAAAGGAGCGCTCACAAAAAACTTACTGAAAGTGATCAGTGAATCCGCCTTAACTGTTTGAGAGTATTTTGACATGCGATCCAATAGTTTTTCTGCGGAGACATTCCCGAACACATACTTCAGTTGGATATATTTCCGCATCGAATATGGTTCGGGTATATCCTATTGAAAGAGATTTTTGGTATCTTGAACCAAACACCCTGATCTTGTTTCTTCATTTTCTAATTTTAACCCATCATTGCACCATAACTGCGATCCTATGATAAACTTACTTACTTACTTAGATGGCGCTTACAACCGTTGGTCGGTTTTGGCCTGGTCTAAGAATTTGCGCCAGCCTCTTTTGTCGTGCGCTTGCTGGCGCCAGTTGGAAATTCCAAGCGTTGTCAGGTTATCCAATGCCTGGTCTTTCCAAGGGAGCTGCGGTCTTCCTCGTCTGCGTTGGCCACCGCTGGGTACCGAATCCAATACTTTTTTTGCTGGAGCTTCGTCGTTCATTCTCTCGACATGACCTAGTCAGCGAAGCCGCTCTATTTTAATACGCTTGACTATATCGATGTCGGCATATAGCATACAGCTCGTGGTTCCATCGTATTCGGTACTCGCCATTGACGCAGATTGGACCATTCATCGTCGAGTGAGAGCTCTGCTTCTCAATTGCCTACTGAGCCCAAAGTAACACCTGTTGGCAAGAGTTATCCTTCGTTTAATCTCAATACTGATGTCGTTGGAGGAGTTAATATTGGATCCCAGGTAATCAAAGTCCTTCACTAGCTCAATGGAGGTGTTGTCAACAGTGATGTGGTTTCCAAGACGCTGGGACTGTTCGTTTATTGACACAAGATACTTCGTTTTACATGCGTTCACTGCAAGACCCATTCGACTCGACTCTTTTTCTAGCCTGGAGAATGCTTCACTGACTTCGCGCGAATTGTGGCCAATGTTGTCAATATCATCAGCATACGCCAGCAGCATAACACTCTTATAGAAAATTGTGCCGCTGCATCTCAGGTCAGCAGCTTGGATGATCTTCTTCATTACTATATTAACGAAGTCGCACCATAAGGAATCACCTTGTCTGAAACCTCGCTTGGTATCGAACGGAAGGGAGAGGTCCTTCCCGATTTTCACTGCACTGCTGGTGTTGTTCAGTGTCATCCTGCAAAGACGTATTAGCTTCGCAATAATACCAAATTCAGACATGATGGAGTATAGGTGACTCCTTATTGGACTGTCGAAGGCGGCTTTGAAATCGACAAAAAGATGGTGTGTGTCGATTTGTTTTTCGAGGGTCTTTTCCAAGATTTGTCGGAGCGTGAAGATCTGGTCAATGGTGGACTTTCCAGGTCTAAAGCCACACTGATAAGGTCCAATCAGTTGGTTGACGATGGGCTTTAGTCTTTCACACAATACGCTCGACAGGACCTTATATGCGATATTAAGAAGGCTAATCCCACGGTAGTTGGCGCAAATGGTGGGATTGCCTTTCTTGTGGAATGGGATTGGGCAGAGCACACTGAGGTTCCAATCATCTGGAATGCATTCTTCCGATCATATTCTGCATAGAAGTCTGTGAATGCATTTAAATAGAGCTTCACCACCGGTCTTAAACAGCTCAGTCGGTAGGCCATCAGCTCCTGCGGCTTTTTGTTTTTAAGCCGAGCTATAGCTGTTAAGACCTCGTTATAGTCGGGGGGCAGCGGAACTTCAACGCTGTCATCCAAAATTGGGGTTTCCGGGATATCATCTCCACTGGCGGGATCGTAGTCAGCGTCGCCATTTAAAAGACTAGAGAAGTGCTCCCTCCTAGATTCCCATTCCCATTCTCATCTTTGCAGGAAGAGGCTCCGGTCTTAAAACCATCGGCCAGGCGTCTTATTTTTTCGAAAAATTTTCGACTCTCATTCCTGTCGCCATGCATTTCAAATTTCTCGCACTTACGCATTTCCGCCTCTCGTTTTTTTTCGAATGAAAATGCGTCTCTCTTCCCTCCTCTTCTCTCGGTATCGCTCCTTAACAGAACGCGTTACAACCGACTGCAGGGTGGCTTTGTAGGCGGCGTCTTTCTCTGCAGTGGCGTCGCGACACTCCTGGTCGAGCCACTAGTTTCGGCGAGGGCGGTGGTAGCCTATCACCTCTTCGGTAGCCGTACGCATGGAGTGGGACATGTGCGTCCACTGTGCGCATATATCGTCGATCGGAGGAGTGCTTCCTTGTAGCAGGAGTGAGAGTCGAGTAGCGAAGGCTTCGGCCGTCCGTTTTGACTGCAGCTTTAGACGTCTTTTGTGTAGGATTGCTTTTTGTAGGATCCGAGTCTATGTTAGCTCCACGGATCGTGCATACGTCTAGAACACTGGAAGAGTGCATCCGTCAATCAAAACGTGATCAATTTGGTTGCATGTGTTTTGATCAGGGGACAGCCAGGTGGCCTTATGAATATTGAGACGCTTGAATCTAGTGCTACTAACGACCATGTTTCGTGCTTTGGCGAAATCAATCAACCTCATTCCGTTATCGGATGTATTGTTGTGGAGACTGAACTTTCCGACTGTTTTCCTTGCCCACTTTAGCGTTGAAGTCACCAAGCACGATATTAATGTTATGACGGGGACAGCGCTCGTATGCATCTTCAAGGCGCTCATAGAAACTTTGTTTTGTATCGTCATATTAGGCTGATGTTAAAAAATTTAGCCTTGAAGCGGATTATGGCAAGTCAGGAGTAAATTGTAGGACATGATGCCGTATTCTCTTACCAACTACAAATCCGCATCCAAACTCTCCGCATGGCTGCTGTAGTAGATATCACAGGATGCTTGCCGTAAGCAATCCTATTACTTCCATCGCAATTCTTGGATTGCAGTGATATCAGCTTTATATATTTCTAAGATATCAATCAGTTAGATAGAGGCACCATCTCAATTTAGGGTGCGAAAATTTGCGGTAGTCGTCATCAGATTTGGGGATAATTTTTCTCATATTTTTTAGTTGTTTCATTAAAATGTCAAGATGAATAATGCTGGCCTCGCCAAGTTGAGGCAGTCAGACACGTTGCCATGCAAAGATCGCCCCACTTTGTCTCCCAGAAAACAAAGATTATGTACAAAATACAGATATATGTGTTTTGGATCGCTGATTCCGAATCTAAGGTCCATTTGTCTGTATTGAGGTTATTTCAAGATTATTCCAAGGTCAAAATTAAATTAAACAGAGACACGATGTCTCATATCCTGAAATATAGATTTTTTGGGTAACCGATTCTGAATCCCTGGTCAGTTTGTCTATGTTTCGAATATTTCAAGGTCATTCCATGGTCAAAATGCAAAATGCAAAATAAGAACAAAGTTTTTATTAGATATATACATAGATCTCCAGGAAGATTTGCCGACGAATCGCCGAGATGATGCTTAGGTGATTCCCTAGGAAGAGTCGCGATCGATTCGCGAAGAGGAGTCTTAAGCGATTCGCCAAAAAATTCGCTCACGAATCGGCAGAAGGGGTCTTAAGTGATTCGATAAAAAAACATGACAGGTGGCCAAGACATCGCTTTTAGAGGTCATCAGCGATTTGTTGTAAAGTTGTTGAACGTTTCAATTTGTTTCAAGTTTGAACGATCATATTCACGAACACGAACGATTAACAGTTGCATGAAGTTGATTACAAGTACAATTTTTTGATAAATTTAATTTAATTTTGATTAATTTAAATATTTTCAGAGAAAAATCTTCATATTCCAATGATAGATTCTGAAAGCTTTTTAAAAAGCCATCTTCCAACGATTGCCGGAATAAGCGAAGAAAGATTTTGAAGATTTTTTGAATCGCAAATTAATCCCTTGGGCGATCGAAAAGCGATCCATCTTCCAATGATCGTCGGAATGAGCGAACGAAGATTTTTAACATTTTTTGTCAATCGCGCGTTCATCGGTAAGGCGATAGAAAAGCGATCCATGTTCCAACGATCGCCGTAATGAGCGAAGGAAGATTTTGAAATATTTCGAGAAACGCGCATTCATCGCTTTGGCGATCGAAAAGCGATCCATCTTCCAACGATCGCCGGAATGAGCCAAGGAAGATTTTGAAATTTTTCGAGAAACGCGCATTCATCGCTTCGACGATCAAAAAGCGATCCATTTTCCAAAGATCCTTTAGGCGAATCGCTAGCGCGTCGCCAAATGATCTTATCTTCTTATCGTCTTCGAATTGTTTGCAGGCTTGTAACTCTCCTGCACTTCTCCAAATATCCCTTAACCCTAGATGAAATCGTCCTGGGCTAGTTTTGAATCCTTTAAAAGTATCCAACCGCTTTAAAAATTTTTTTTGGTGATTTAGTGAAACAAAATATTTCTGAAGGTTCTGTTCAAAAATATTTAAACAGATACTCGCTACCAATATGAGAACACCGAAAACGAGCATTTTGGAACTGAAACTTCAAAAATTAATATCTAAGGCTCAAATAGAAATCCGACGTGGTCGTTGGACGATTTCGTCCATGGGACAAATTTTAGAGGACCTTACTGACAGACAACGCGACGTCTGCTAACTGCCTTTGGAGGAACTTTCTTATAAGAAATAAAGTTTTTTTAGTAGGGGTATCCACTCGGTTCTCACTCCCCTTTCCGAGATACAGCGTTTCTCAAATCTCATTTTGGACGATATCGTCAACGAAGACGGCAGAGGGCTAATACCAACCCGTGTTACCTTAGGTCTGTGACTACTAAACTTTATTAATAGCTCCAACTGGTTCAAATAGAGAAGGCAAATAATAAACCCCTGGTAACACAAGGGGTTTAACTGGCCTATGTGTGTCTCATTAGAGACAGCCGCGTCAATCTAACCTAGGTTTTTGGCTTTTTTCCAGTTTAACTTCCACCGCAGCGACTTTGAATGCATTGAAGCTATTTCCAGGATGCTCCACGTGACAAATAATTTGATCAATGAATTCTTTATTCATCTTATCAGCCGATTTACTTTCCGAAACATCCTTCTTCACTCGAGCATTACTTCCTCCTACTTCACACTCTTTTGCTGCGATTAAGAAATATTTCGAATTAATATATTTTTATAGATACATTTCCTGTTAACAACAAGTTTTAGTTTTGGTTCTGAATTATTAAGCTTAACCAAATAAATAAATAAATTGTTCTTTTTTAATGTCCTTGTAAAGTTTGTTCTATGAGCTCAACGCTGGCCTTTAAAACTGTCATGTATATCAATCTTAATTGCAATTATGAAAGATGAGTGCAATTAGTCAGATACTTGTGCTCATTAGGGAGAAATTCTGGTCAAAAATTTAAAGTAAATTTTGAATTTGTTTGAGAAATATTAGTTGATGTAAATGACTAAATTTAAGTAAAATACAAACGGGCCTTATGCTATGAAATAAATAATAATATGAGTACATAACTTAAGCATCAGAAAATACAAACATATATACATGCACACATAGCTTAAGCAACAGTGTATTAGTCATAACAGTTTTTATATATTTTTTTAAATTTTTATTGATATTCCTTAAACTATTTTTTTAAATACCGCAGGTATATCTTCAGACATTATTATCTATGATAAAAAAGTGCTACAACTTCAAGTCAACTGGAACGATACGCTGCCAAAAGGTAAGTAAAGTAAACCTATGCTAAGCCTTTTAATTGATCTGAGTAACAAGTATATATTTAGGCACCACGTACAATGTTATCGTTAATCCTATGAATCTGACAGAGTGTCCCGATATGCCATGCAGTCTATATGGTATACCAAAGGTATGTGTTTATTTGAATATTTGAAATATTTGTGTGTGATAAACATCAGCATGTTAATTATGCTCCACTAAATAAACATGGTTTAAGTTAGATTAATAATTAAAATTATTGTTGTTTTCTTATTTCGTTTTGTTTTTGCTACTTCAAATTGTTATCTTTAAAATATATTTATATGTTTGAAATTTGTTTTGATAGATTGCAAGTTAGGTTAGAATTTATTATTGAGATTTCAACGTTAAATAATATATGACAGGTTGTGTGATAGTTTTAATGCAATTTTGGATAAGATTAAAAATGTAAAGCAATGATGATAACTAAGATTTAAGGTATCTTATGTTTTCTACTTAAGACAATATAGCTAATATAGCAAAAGAAAATTTAACAATATTTTTATATTTTTTTCAACAGCCCTCCAAAGATATAATTATGCCGGAGAATCCAATGATTTATGTGGAGCATATGGAATGCAGCTATATGCTCGGCTGCAACTATACTCTGACTGTAGAAACTTCCACAGCCATGATTTCCAAAACAGTGCCATTTGCCATACCATGTAAGTACGCAGCTTCGGTGACAAATTAATATTAAGATTCATTCCTTTTACAGATTGTTTAGAAGAGATTTGCTCTTGCCAGCATGCTTGGGCATTGCCAGCCGTCAATGCAGCTATCAATATAACATCCAATCGCACGCTGGATGTCAATTGGCACATCGAGTTACACAGCCTGCCTCTGCAGCAGCGACAAATGTCAAACGAAGATTTTGGTCTGGTCAGCATTTATATAAAGTAAAATCTGGCCAACACTATCAAGGAAGAAAAAAATTAACTCTTTTGTATTTATCACAGAATAAGCAAACAAACAAATCCTTCCTTATCCTGGGGTGGTCAACATATTCCTATTGCTGAAAATATATATCCCATAGAGCAGAGTCATTATGCCTCGGATACAAAGGGTTTACTCAAGGGTAAAGTCAGGATTGAGTTGACAGAGGCTCTACCCGCGAAGACAGTGTTATTTCTACGCACGTATGTCATAGATACGTTACGCTGTGATGGCCCCGAAAAAACCGTCAAAGCAGAAGGTTGGGTTAACATTTTCGCACTATAACACCTCAGACTCATTGATTTTCTTGCTTCTAGTTCCTGTGCAAAATGTGCCTCTGGCTGCGCTGCTGGAACCTTATGATAATCATATGGTTAGTAGAGATTTTCCAACAAACTCAAAATATACCTTTTTATTAAGTGTTGAATTTTTCACCAGCGCATTAGTTTAATTGTTGTCAGCACGCTCTTTATTCTAGTCATCGCTGGCACTCTGAGTTTCATCATGTGGCGACGTCATAAGGCCAAAATTGATTTGAATAACGTCAAGGAGGATATGCTTTTTTCATTACAACCTTTCAATACACCCTTTCCTGGTGTTAAAGAGTAAGTCGTATAGTTGTGAATTTTGAGATTTTTTAGAACTTTTAAACTTATTTTCAGCCGAATGGTGGAAAACATCAATTATATGGACACATACATCGCGGTAAGTACTTAATATACTTCTTCAATATAAAGAGTAGGCCTCTACCTCTACCACTATCTCTACCTTAACCTCTACAGTTACTTATACTTTTACTAATATATTGACCTCACAGTTACATTTAAATTTCAATACATATAACGAAGATGCTGGTACCATGGCACCAGTCTCAAAACCATTTTATAATAATTTGTAAGATTCTGAAGTTTAATCTCTGAATAAGTTGTTAAGATTTTTAAAAACCTTTCGTTCATCAAATGCAACATCGTTTCTGAAGGACTTAACTGGAAAATAAGTCTTTCAGTCTGAAGTCTGAAGGTTATGGTGAATTAATTTTTTACCTTGGCGGTGCTTATGTATTGCTCAGTGTCATCCTTCTGAGTAGGACCTCTGTTGATTTTCCAGGACCAAATTCACACTGATAAGGTCCAATCAGTGTTTTAGTTTGCGACTTTAATCGTTCCTATAGCACGCTCGAAAGAACCTAATACGAGATGGCAATAAGACTGCTACTTCGGTAGATGACGCAGATTGTCGGGTCTCCTTTCTCTAATATAGGACTGAGAATACAATCATCGGTCATGCTTTCCTCTAGCCATGTTTTTTGATGAGTTGACGTGTGTACCGTATAAATTCATCACCGCCGGTTTTAAACAATTCAGCTGCCAGTTCTTCACCTGGTTCTTTCTTGTTTTTGAGTCGCTGGATAGCAATTTTAACCTCGTCATGGCTAGGTGGTGAAATTCCCACTCCATCAACATCGATCGGCGGCGTCCTGCTACATTCTCTAAGGGCGGAATTGTTGGGATGGTCATCCGAAAGCAAATTGGAAAATGCTGTCTCCACAAACTCAGTGCGCACTGCGTATCTATTACCAGATCACGATTTCTCTATTTTATCACACTCACGCTTCTCTTATTCCCTTTTTACCGTATGAAAAGGCGCATCTCTTCCTTACTCTTTTTGCGATAGTTTTCGCGCATGGCTCGCGTTGCTGCTGACTGCAGCGTCTTTTTATATGCGGCGCGTTTTACTATTGTCGACTTAAGGCGGCACTTCTGTTTGCACCACTGGTTCGGAATTGGCGGGCGCCGAAAATTAATGACTTTCTCAGCTGTAATAAGCATGGAGAGATATGTGCGCCCAAAGTCCGCCAGCATCATCGAGTACAGAGTTGAGCTTAACCGATAGTTGAGCGGAGTAGGCCTCGGCGGTCCGTTGTGATAGCAGCTTTTCGACATCAAGCTTTCGTTGCATACCTGTGCGTATATTCTTCGCATTGCTCAATCGCATGCGAATCTTGGCTGCAACAAGATAGTGGTCGGAATAAATATTATTGACCCTCCCGAAATTTGCGCGCATCTAATACGATTGAAGCGTGCCTTCGGTCAATCACAACATCATCAATTAATTTATGGGTTTTTTGATCCAGGGACAGCTAGGTGCCCTTATGAATATCGAGGTGTTTGAGTCTGGTGGTACTTACTAGCATATTTCATGCCGCGGTGTAGTCAATCAGTCTAAGATGGTTGTTTGAAGTGGTCTCGTGGAGGGTGAACTGACCGACAGTGGAGCCAAAAATACCTTCTCTTCCGACCTCGTCCAAAATCATCGAAAACTATTTTCACATCGTGCGCCGGGCAGTGATCATAAACGTCCTCTAATTTCGCATAGAAATCGAACTTGACAACATCGTTCTTTTTCTCCGTTCGGGTTTGAGCACAAATGAGGCTTATGTTGTATAATTTTGCCTTGATGCGTATATAGTTGATATTGCAGTCTGCTCTCTTAGAGCCGCCTTGACCTTTCCATCGCATCTCCTGGATGACGTTGATATCAGCCTTTATTTTCACAAGACCCCCTCCAGTTAAGAGTTCGAAGGAGACAGAGAGTTTCGGATATAGAGCTTTTAAAGTGGTTCCGTCTTGCCTTAATAGTGCCAGCTGCGGGCTGTGTATATTTCCAGTCGCTTGTAGTTCAGTCGCCGCAGATTTCCCAAAAAATCAACAGAACCTGTAACTGACACATGTCGTTGATATGAAGTTAACGACACATGTACAAAAATCTATTAAAAACTAGCTGTACTCGGCGCGCTTCACTTCGCTATTTCTTCAAGCAAACGAATTAACTTACCAAATTTTAGTCTTTAATGACCAAATATCTCTCTGGTGGTATAGCATTTTCATTGATTTTTGGGCTGTAAAAGGGGGTGTAGCTTCTAACTTTTTATATACGTACCATGGGATGATCGATTAGAACACCTTGGAAATATTTTTTTCAGATAAAAGAATTTTTCAAGTACAAAAAAACAATTTGTACACAAAGTTCCTTTCATAAAAACGGAAATTTGGGTGTCTTTCGCAAAACTACAACAATTTAAGTTTAAGATTGTATTCTACAAGTTTTATTGAATAGTTAGAGACAACAAATTCTTCGTCGAGAAGAGCTGAACTTAAGGACAAAGTCGATAATGGTTTTATAAAAAAAAGTTAATGAATGCCATGAAATTATTTAACTTATCTTGTAAGGCCACAATTGTAACAAATAGTACAAAAGAAAAATTTGTTGTATGTATTTAAAGGATGCCCAGAGCCGAGGAATAGCGGATCTATTTGAGGTACCACATTATGCCATACAGCTAGGTCCAGAAATTGGTGAGGGTGCCTTTGGACGCGTCTTCAAGGCTTATGCCATAAATATACGTGGTGTTCGAGGCACTACAGTGGTGGCTGTTAAGCAATTGATAAGTAAATAATTTAATTGATAAATTTAAAAATAATTTTATTTGTTCCCCTTCACCATTTTAGAGAATCCCACGGCAGATGAAGTGGGTGAATTTTTGACCGAAATTGAAATGCTGAAAGGAGTGGGAGAACACAAAAATATTGTATCCTTTCTGGGTTGTTGCACACTGCGTCCACCGTATCTTATGATCATGGAGTTTGTGGGTCGCGGTGATTTGGTAGGTTTTCATAAACTATGATGGGCAAATCAATTTTTGTTTATTTGATGACATAATTTTACTTAAAGCTATCATATTTGCGCTTGGTGCGAGAAGAGGCTACACGTGGCAGAGATCAAATGGGCGAAACGGAGCCAGTGAAATATATAGAGTTGCAGATTTCGAAAGACTCTGTTTATGATGAAATGGAAGAGGTGCGCCAAACAAAACCATCTGAGACTGAGAGTAGGTTCTTAAGGCTGAAAAATTTTAAATTTATAACAAATTCATATGCATTTTAGCCACTTACACTATTATTGATGGAGAGGAGCCCAATTGTGCAGCTTGTAATTGTGATACATTTCAGTACATACTGGACAACAAGGAGTTGCATTACTTTGCAGTGCAAATAGCAAATGGCATGCGTTTTCTGGAAGAGCAGCAAATAACACATCGGTATATATGGGTTTTAATATTTAATATTGTTTAAATATTTATGTTTGCATTTTTACAGCGATCTAGCTGCACGTAATGTACTCATCGATGATTGGAAAACATTAAAAATATCTGATTTTGGTTTATCACGCCATGGCATTTATACGAATACAAAAACCCGCAAAGTATTTATAAGAATTTAATTATAAAAATATAACGTTAAATTTATGTTTAAAATATAATTTTTATAGCTACCACTGCGCTGGCTCTCCATAGAGGCAATACGTGACAATTTGTACTCCAATAAAAGTGACGTTTGGGCGTACGGGGTGGTGCTCTGGGAGATAGGCACTCTCGGTGCATCACCCTATCCAACAATTAGCAATAATGAATTAATACCATTTCTGCTGTCTGGACAGCGCTTGGAAAAACCAGAAATTTGCACGGACGAGGTTTACGATATTATGCAGCAGTGCTGGCATGAGGATCCTAATGTAAGACCTAATTTCGAAAACCTCTACAGGATTCTTACGAAAAAGACGGCTTATGTTAATATTAATAGTCTTAGTGATGATTATGTTTTTCCACCGATAAATTTATAGATATACGATAGTATTATTAATATAAGAGTTGTCAGGGAAATAATGCCCAGCAAGTCAATAACACTCAATAGAAAACAATTAGAGAAATTAATTAGGCAAAATTAATTGAAATAGTTTTCGATAAAAATGGGATCTAAAAAATATTAATGTTTGTATTTCATTTTAAGAAAATCATTTAAAAATATAGTGGCGGACAAAACTCGTACGACCCCTTTTTCTTAAATTGACCATGTAATGAGGCAGGTTTGTTTTAAATCTTATAATTGTATAAAAAATTAAAAAATTATATATTAACAAATAAAGCTATTCACAAACATTTCAAAAAGGCACCGACAAAAGTGTACGTACGAATTAAAAAAATGAGAAAAAGCATGAAAAAGAATAATAAATAACAAAATTTGATAATTTGTTGGATCCGCATGGGCATTAAAAGCTACTAAATGTTCGAGCTCTTTCGGTGTTATTTCCTGCCACTCCTCTTACAGATTTTCTTTTAGAGTTGGAGAATCAGTAAAAGCATGCCTTGAGATCTTTCATTAAAAAAAATTTCCCACACGTTTTCTATTATGTTCAAGTCCGGGCTTTATGGAGTTGAATACAGCTGTCGTGGAGCATAATACAGCAGCCAGTCCTTCACTGCCTGCGACGTAGGCTTATGATCATTGTCCTATTGGAAAATCCAGCTCGTTCTTAGGAATGTTTAGACATAACGTTTCCAAGGATGGCTTCAAATTGTATTCCAATATGGACTTGTATTTAAAGCGATCCATAATGCATCCAACAAATACCAGATTTCCAATGCCTGAGGCTGCAACTGCTCTCCAACCATAACGCTGTCACCACCATGCTTTACAGTCGGCATTAGTTGCTTGGGATTCAAAGCAGTATTCGGGTTTTTTAGCTTATTGAGGGTTTCTTGAGAGGAGTTTTGCAATGAAATCCTTTATTATTGAATCTCTTTGTTGGTGTGCGTAGGTGAACAATAATTTTGGATCTCTCAGCTATGTTCTGTGTCAACTTAGTGGCATGAACTTTGGGATTTTGGTCCACTTCTTTACGAATGAATGAAATTTCTCTACAGTCAAGCTTCTTCGGACGACCAGCGGCGGAACTTGTTTTTTTTTACTGATTAAATATGGTCTGCACCGTCGATTTGCTTAAACATAATAATTTTGCTTTTTCGCCAAATGATTTGTTTTCATTTATATGATTAATAACTAATTTTCGCACAGCCACAGATATTTCTTTTCGTGGAGCCATTTTTCTGATCGCATATATTTGCCAAATGCCAAAATGAAATAAGGAAGGAGTGAAACCAATAAAACGTATGTAGACTTTTGTCAGTGCCTTTTTTCAGTGTTAAGTGAATAACTGCAACAGTTAATATTGAAGTATTATACTCTTTTCTAATTTGTTATACAAAAATAAGATTCAAAACAAACCTGCATCATTATTTTCCTTTCTAATCCTATAGAACTTCTTAAATTAAAGAAGAAAAGGTCGTACGTAGAGTATTCAGCTGCTATCCAATTTTTGACCACTTTAGCGGAGTGTTTGGGATCGTTATCGTGCATAAAAATAAAATTCGCAGCATGAAACGAAATGTGAATGGTTTCATCAAATTCTAAACTGTCGAATTATGGCATTTTTCTATTCAGCCATCAATTTTGACCAATGGTACTACTCCATTGGAATTAAATTCTTTGGATTTTGGGCGATGCAGAAATGTTTCTCCACCAGGTCCTATACGAATCTTTACAAAATTGAAACGATTTTTTATATTTTATTTTTGGAAATAAGTAGTTTTTCCTCTTAAGTCTTTCTAACAGTCAAACTTCATTTAGGCGTCTTCTTATAAGTGCACTCGAAATATTCAACAGTACCAAATTTCCCATTTATTTCGATTATTATAATGCGCGAGGACAAGGGTGTGTCTTCAAGTTATCCACCACATGGGCCTTCTACCGGAGATTTAGGCGTCTTTGACTGCAGTTACCACCGTCGGGTACTGAATAGTATATTTGCTATACTATAACATTATCTTCTATTAGCTCAACTTAGCTCGAATCTGCTCGATTTTTATGCGCTAACTATATCGATGTCGGCGTATAGCTCATATAATTTATGGTTCCGTTCAATTTGATACTCGTCATTGACGCGTATTGAACCAAAAATCTTAAGAAGAATCTATCTGTTGAACGATCCTAAAGTATCTATCAAAACTGCTCAAGGTTCAGGTAAATGCTGCATATAACATGACTGACATAACTATTGACTTATAGATTGCGACTTTTTTGTCGATATACGGCTATGCTTTTCAATTGCCTATTGAGTCCAAATTAACATCTGTTGGTACGAGTTATCCTTCGTTTAATCTCAATATTGGTATACAAGGAATTCTTATTTATGTATAAGAAACTGTTCGTAAGAGGTTTGTATTTTTTAAATTTCCTTTTATTTGAAAGAATGCTAAGCTCGTTCGAAAAATTACATGAAAGTTAAAAACTGCGTTTAAAAAAATTGTCAAATTTTACCTTGTTCCTGCTTACCAGTAAATTTTACAACTGTTAATCGGATTTGGCCTCATCTAAGAATTTGTGCCAGCCTCTTATGTCGTGCGCTTCTTCGGACCAGTTAGAGTTCCAAGCACCATCAGATTATTCAATAACTGGTCTTTTATAGCGCTGATGCGGTTTTTTTCGAGGTTTGTGTTGACCATCGCCGGGTACTGAATCGAATATTTTCTTCACGGGTACGTATTTTTCCTATCGTTTCATAATGTACTCCATCTAATAGGAGGGGCATGATTATTGACTTATAGAACGTGAGTTTTGTTCGTTTGGCTTAAGTCTTCTCCAAGTTTTGTCTTAGCGTAAATATCTGGTATTGCCAGGTCGCGAAAGCTATACTGCAAAGTTCCAATCAGCTGGTTGACATGGGTCTTCATGAATTTTGTTTTGTGTTTGATAAAAAAAATGGGCATTATTTTTTAGAACAAAATAATTAAGTTTAAAGTTATGTGTTCAAAAAAAAAATGTAGAAAAACAAACACCTTTTATAATATTAATACAGGGTAAGAAAACAGAGTTTCATATCAATTAAAGTATTTTACACAAAAATTTAAGTATTATATTAAGAAAAGTTTCGTATAAATGTATTTTTTAAGGCTAGATTTTAAGAGAAAAATTTAATAATAACGCGTGTAATTTTTTGTAACTCTTAACTTTTAATGTTATTTTCACTAATTTAAGCCAGCAATTTTAGTTTTATATAAAATTAGATAAAAATGTATTGGAGTGTGTTAGAAAAAAGTATAAAATATCTTTGAACTAAATTGATTTCAATAAGTTATTTAAGAACATTTTAGGAAAAATATATGTACGCACAAATAAATGTGAATTATTTATAAAAATGAATTTATAAAAACTTTTTTTCCATTAAAAAACTTAACTTCTAAGCTAACGCAATACTAGCGTTTTATTTACCAGCACCATAAATACAATTCCATTTGGTGTATTGTTCCAAATCACTGTTCGAAACACTGGGACGCACATTTTGCAAGGCTGCAACGAAGTCTTGCATACAAACAGGACGCACCTGTAGGACAAACAAAATTTAAACAAATTCGTTTCATTTAAGTTATAAAAATAAATTTTATACCTTGTCGACACTAAAGAAAGGAATTTCATCTGTGGGTATGGAGCGTATTGGTTCCATTGAAGCTTCACGACATAAGCTCTCCATATCGGCACCAGAATAACCTTTGGTTAAATGACCAACCTTTTCTATTTCTTCAGAATTTAAGGTATTATTTACGGTCTGCAGAAGATTTGTTAATATTTGCATGCGCGCCTCTAGCTCAGGTAGTGGTATATAGAGACGACGCACCAAGCGACGGCGTGCAGCTTCATCCAGTTCCTGCGGACGATTTGTGGCACCCACAATAAGTATGCGGTCGTCATCGGATGTGGCAGCGCCATCCAACTGCACCAAAAATTCGGTCTAAGAAATGAAAATAAAATAAACTTTATTAAAAAAACTTTATAGGATTCGATGTGGCCAATGTGTGCTTTCATGTGCCTGAGTGGTTAAAAAAGTAATTCTAATGTTATGGTTTGTTTAAATTGGTACTTTTTATTTAAAGGCTAATATTATAAATCGGATATTTTTAAATTATAGAAATTCCTTATTTATGTTTGTTTAGGGCGAAGACCTAAAATAAGCTAAGTTGTGCAAATTCTATTGCTAAGTTACCTTCAAGCGCCTGGAGCTTTCATGTTCAGTCTCCGAGCGTTGTGATAGCAAAGAATCGATTTCATCAATAAACACCACTGATGGTTGATGTACTGCAGCGACTGCAAACAGCGCTCGCACCATTTTCTCGCCATCTCCAATCCACTTGGATGTAAGTGAAGCAGCACTAATGCTGAAAAATGTTGACTGTGACTTGGATGCTATGCATTTACCAATAAGTGTTTTGCCAGTACCAGGTGGACCGAATAGTAGAATGCCACGTGGTGGTCGCCGCAAGCCTGTAAAGATATCGGGACGAAGCAAAGGATAGACAACAGCTTCTTTGATGATTGATTTGGCATAGTCCAAGCCTGCAATATCGCTCCAATCTGTGTTTATAACGAGCGTTAAGCAAATAATTTGAAATTTGTGTATATTTTAACCACCTACCTACGGACTGGTACTTGTGCATTATTTCATTTGTTATTAATTCAATCATTTTTGGATCAATATTGATGAGACGTTCATCTATGGGCTCAATGGCATCGGGAGGTGTGCAAGTTGGTGTGCCCGGCAAGCTGCTTTGAGATGATCTAACAGCAACAGGAGCAGCAGATGTTGAACTGGCAAGATGTGAGGGACTAGAATATAAAAAAAAGGCATTAAGATCAATAAGAATACCTCAATTTAGCTACCTATCCGCTCGCACAGGTGGCACAAAATTAGAGCGCACATTACGTCGAGCTCCTAGTGATTTTTTCGATTGGCCATAATTAAATAGAGGCGTAGAGGCGGAGTTGCTGCTACGTGCGCCTGGTTCGCCATATTTCTATGAAAAATAAAAAAAGAATTCAAAGGGTGGTCCTTGAGCATTATCGTCAATCCAAAACGCACCTTCATATTTTGCAACATCAACTCTTCACGTGCTGTACGAAAATCACAGTTTAAGGCTTCTTTTTCATCGTTTGTGCTGCGACTTTGCTGATGTTGCAATTGTTGCTGCTGCTGAGGCAGCTGTTTTTTGGCTTGCGGTGGTGGTGAAAGTCGTTGCAAGTAGGCGGAGAGCGTGTTTCTGGTAGCTGCTGGTGCTGATTTTGGCTTCATCAGCTGTTGTTGTTTAGGTTGTGCTGCAGCCAGCGTCAATGCCGTGGAATTGTTTTCTATGCTCTTTTCTTGTATTTGTTGCAGATTGCCGGCAGTGACTTCGTTGTGGCGACAGCTCTCAAATAGACCATGACAAGCACCTTCAAGCAGCTCTTCGACACCATTCAATTCATCAAAATCAATGTCAGGAACTAATGATTTCTTTGATTTTTTAGAAAAATCTCCAAGCAGTGCATCCACCTTGCTTGCGCGTTGCTGCAGAAAGTCCAACTTCTGCTGGTAACTCTGCTTTTTTTGGTGCTCGTTTAAGACTGCTTTTTGTAGGGCACTAGATGAATTTCTAAAATTTTGGAAATAAATATATGCACTTTAGGTCACAACATAGGATTTGCCATATTCACCTGGTCAAGTGCTGCAGCATTAGGCTTTGTTGTCGCCAGGCAGTTTCTTTCGCATTGCAGTCTGCAGCAGGGGAGCGCAGTACTCTTTCACTTACCGCGTAGTTTTGAAGCAAATCCTCGTCTGGACCCATTTTTTCCTTGAAATATTTGAATGTTTTCTAATTTAAAATTAATTTTAAATTAATTTTTATTCACAAACTGGCGCGCTCAAATAGCAGAAATACAGACATAGCATTCTATGTTTTTGACAATTCAGCAAACAGCTGATCGCACACAGACGTTCTGTTTACCAGAGTTGCACACAAAATTAATTCTTTTAATTTATTTCTTTTAAGGGGTCATTATATTGTGACGATAGATTTGTAAAGAGAAGTAATATAAGTGGGATTCACCAAAGCAAAAATTGGGGTACATAAAGATTTCGTGCGCCTCTTGATTTGACAAGGATTGAAATAAGCATGATGGAAGGAAAAGTCGATGGATTGATTTGTTATCGATATATTGTCGCTTGAGAAATTAAGTGTCGCATGTGGCATTTTATTGATTTTGTGTTAGAATTACTTTTGTTTTTTATTTGAGGGTTTCTCTTAATTTGGCTTGTTCAGTTTTTCAATATCTTAACTTGTTGTAAATTGCACAAATTTTAAGAAAATCGGTCCGCTAATAACATACCTATTAGACCTAACACCATACGACACTTAATTTTTCAGGCGACGATATATAAGATAATTTTGTTTTTATGAGATCTTCTGGTAATAGGTTTGTGCTGGCCTTTAACCTTTGTGAATCGAGGAAAGTTTGGTCTTTTTGAGAAACTTCAGCCTTAAGCAAGCTTTCATTTTAGTGAACAGTTACAGTTGCTCACATCTTATTTTATGCAGTGCATACTTTCAACTTTAAGTCTCATAACAGCAAAACTAACGGAAATATAAAAGAGAATGTGGTATCATTTAAAAGAGCAAGAAATCTAGTTTAACAAAAAAACTTGACGTATTGTGCAAATATACATTCCGATAGCTTAAAAATAAAAAAACAAAAAAAAACTGCTATATTTCATCTCACAGCTTATTTATATTGGTCTTATTTATCTTATTTATCTTATAGTAATAAGACAAATAGTACACCAATGCTGCATATTTCTATAATTGCTTTTTGCTAGTTTCTTAGTTTGATTTTGTTACTTGAAGTGTTCACTGCGATGATTTTTAAAATGAGACCGCACTCAACTCTAGAGCAACAAAAAATGGTAAAAAACCACGTTCAAAACGGTTTATCGCAAAAAAGTGCTGTAATGGTGAGTACCAATACCTCTTTAGTACAAAACATCATTTAGCGTTTGGTCCATGCGAATTGGTTGAGCAGTAAGGGCTAATGGCAAACCTCAGAGAGTAAATAATGCCATGTAAAGCTTCTTGAGAACATGAACTTTTGCCGTTCGGATTCGGCATAAAACATGTAGGTCCAGTTCTCGGTCAATTGCAAGATAAAAAAAATACAGAAAAAGCTAGTATTATATGGGCTTTTGTAATGGTAATGATAAAGAAGGGAGCAAAAAGTCGAAAAACCGGGTTTTCGGGTGAAAAAATAGACTTCGGGAAAACCGTGTATTTTAAAATTAAAAAAAAAATCGAAACGAGTTATTCAATTCGACTATCCATCCCTAGTCACGATATGCATTTGGCAATACTTTTCAATTTATTTTTACAAAATTTCGCCGGCTACCTTAAATTTCGCCAAGATCGTTTTTTTATCACATGCTTAGTTGATCTGAAACATACCATATTGAAAAAATGAATGATGTTGCAATTAAGTCCTTAGCCAAAGTTGTGGCTAATAAGTATTATCTTATTTAGCGCAATCTTCTTGTGATTTGTAAAAATAATTTTTTTATTTTTCTTCCTAACCTATATGACCCTCTAAACACGGGTATTTCGTTGATATAGGTTTGTTGGTATTGACGAAAGTTTCTATTTTGATCGATAAAGAAGGTTCCTTTAATTTTCACCAATAAATATTTGGATATGACTGATTTGTTTTGGAAAATGGAAATTTCTTTTGTTTTAATATTCAAATTTATTTTTATTCAATTACTAGCTGGTACCCGGCACGTTCCTGCCTTCTTGTGCAATGTTTGTCTAGTTTTCCAATAGAAGACCATCAACAAATAGTAACTCCATTCTGAGTATAAATATTCTGCGATTTTTACTTCTATAGTTTTCCTGTATCGAAAATTTAAACTATATGGGTGGAGCCACGCCCCGTTCTTCAATGTCCGTGTCTATTTTATAATTGAAAGACCTAGCCAATCAGTTACTTCCTACTGAGTTTCATACGACATTTAGTTCCAAATCTATGCGATACCAAAAAATGTAATTTTATGGACGGTACCATGCCACCCATTCCAAAGATCACTCAAATTTGACAATCGAAGACCAAGACTCAATAGTCAGTTCGTACCGACTTTATTGATGTGTGCTTTATAGATGAAAGTAAAACCGAAAATTTTTGTTTTTGAAAAAGTGCCACGTCCCTCGCGTGTAGGAAGATGAAAAATACTTTATGACCTATTCTCATACCTACCAAATATATTGAAACAAATTTCATTAAAATCGGTCCAGCCGTTTCGGAGGAGTTTAAGCACTAACACCGTGACACGAGATTTTTATATATAAGATTTTATTCACTGAGAAAAAAAAATGGGCTCAAAGCATTCGTAACTGAAATTAGCTCAATAGAGCTCAAAACATGCTCTTCTTGTTCGCAGTTTATGTCAGAAATTGGGCTTGAATTTTTTTTTTTATAAATACGTCAATTTGTGCTAAATATGTGTAATCTTGGGCTTGTTTGTAAAAAATAATTTTGTTGTTGTTTATGCATATCAAAAATATGAGCAACCAAACGATGTAATTCTGAATTGGTTGTTGTTCCTGTCAGTATAATGCCATGTTCACACAGAGAGTTTAGTTTGCGTTTCCAGTACAAAGTTGCGTTTTGCCCTTAAACTCAATTTAAACGCTGGCGTTTCCAGTACAATTTTGCAGGAGAAAACGCAACTAAACACAACTTGTTTTCTACGTTTACCAAAACTCAATTTGATACATGCCTACAAGTATGCTAGTGTTTTGATAAAAACATTCGTTCAGTTAGATTTTAGCTGTGTTCGATTCGATTGAACGATAAAAAATGCCAACAACAGCTGATTTTCAATTGTGCAAGTTTCTATTTGTATTTTATTATTAACAAAAATAAGCCAAAAAACAAATAAAAGAACTTGGAAAAGTTTAGAAGATGAGGGTTTCTCATCAGTGAGTCAGTATGGGCCGAAAAAAGCTGAGTTTTGAGCGAAATTCCAAAAATTGGCGATAATTTCAATCCACCGTAAACTCAATTCTGCCGACGCATCACTGTGTGAACAGCTGCATTTAAACTCAAACGAAACGCAAACTAAACTCTCTGTGTGAACATGGCATAAGAGTGTATACAAGTGCAGATAATAAATTAATAAACCTTTTAGGTCTGTTCCCGTACTTGAACATTCGTACTAATTCGCACGAATTCGTGCTATTTTCTACGATTTCCTGTTCCCGTACCCAAAAAAATCGAAAAAGAGAGCGAAAATGTGAAATCCAGTCCTTGTCAAATGTTGCTATTTTCTGCTACACAAATTTGGAGTTGCAAAACTCGCAGCAATTAGCAAGTGCAATATTTTGACAGCTTATGTCAGCCATTAAAGCAACATGTCGAGAAAAGTAGAAATTAATTGTTCCACATACACATTAAGCAGAATAAAATGTGAGTATATTTTATATAATTTTTTCCAATAACAACTAGCGTATTTTCTTCCTTAGATATCAACTATAGCAATTCTGCCACCAAAAATTTGTTGAAGTTTCATCAAAAGTTGCAACTTTTTGCAAAAAACCTGTTCCCGTTCTTTTTGCAATTTTTCACGCAAAGAGAGCACTTTTTTACTTACTCTCTCAAATTTTTCAACTTGCGAATTTCTGCTACAAAAGTACGGGAACAGACCTAAATTGTATTTTCCTGTTCGAATTGTTCTTTATTCCTTGATCTACTTGTACATTTTATACAAGGGCATAATTCAGCGTTTTATTATTTTTTGTATTTTGTTTTTATTTATGTTAAAATTTGACTTTTGACATAAAAAATTACAAACTTCCTTAGATTGAGCAAATTAATTTTTTTACTATCAATCCATAAGTGGCATGCATTGGTCACTAATGAGCATTTTTTATTGTTTTTATAAACAAGTGTTAATTTTTTGATAAACAATCACAATAGGTCTTGATATCAAGAACATTATGACTAAGCTCAGAATCACTTCTAAAATTAATTGCTTTGGGATTGTTTTCAGCTTAAATATCTCTCCGTGCTGTTTGCGTTTCAACCCATCTTCCAATACAAGTTGTTCTGCCCGTTCGATGATTTCTGTCGATGTAGCGTCAATTGGCCGTTCAGAGCGAAGATCGTCTTCAATAGAGTCTCTTTGAAAAGGTCATGTCACTAAGACCCCTTTTCCACACGGCAATTTTTCTTGCTGGCAAGTCGAGTTTGTAGGCATCGGAACGTGACGAGAGGGGACGAGTACAGACTTGCTCGTACCGGCAATTTTTCTTTTGTCCTGCTCTTTCTTTGAAGTTTCACTTTAGTTTTATTCAGAATTGCTTAAGAAAACTTGCTGAGTGGAAACGCAAATGGCAAGTTGAAAAGAGAATTGAAAACTTGCTGGCAATAAAACTTGCCGTATTAAAAAGGGGACTAAGAGTCACTCTCCTTACTGGCTGTTTTCTTCCCGATTCACTTGATTGCTCGTCGATAACTCAGAAGTTAATGACCCGATTAGGTTCAAACTTGATACAGAAAATGGTATTGAGTCACTCTATTAGCACCTACCCAAGAAGCAACTCCACCCCACCGCTAAACCATTTATTCCGCAAAATTTTTGACCTCACCTCCTGGTATGACCTGTGTATTATAGACTTATTTTATATTTCTTTATTATATTACAATTTTTTATTAGATTACATTATATTAATTACTAGCGGATGTTGCCCGGTGTTACTGAGGATTGTGCCTCGGACGCAAAAAAAAATACGTTTTTTAAAACTGCTCTCATTTTAACATTTTTTAATTTATCAATTTAATTTCTTAAATTATCGTTTTTTGGGGTTCTCTCCCCTCTCCCTCCGACGAAAGTGTTTTGCCAAATTTCCATAAAACAGAACCTAACGGACATGATTACAAAAAATTACATCATCCACGTCTTGATCCGACGTCTGGTTTCCGAGGAAAATTGTTACCCAGTTTGAAAAAGTACTTTCGAGAAAAATGCTCTTAAAGTTTTTCTTTACATGCTTTTTTATCTCAGAAAAAATTCGAGTTTGAAACAATCCTTTTCAGATCGATTCGATTTTTGGATTGTCTACGTTCAACATCGGTTTTGGTCGGTACTGTTCGGTTGATTTTTTTAATTTTTATATGGCTTCCGCTCGTATTCTCGTTAAACTTTGTTTTTTTTTTTCATTAGTATTTGATATTTGGTTCTTGACTTCGTTTGCTTTCGGCTCATTCCTTGTTTTTTGTCGAAAGAATTTCTAAATCAAAGGATCTACTTCAGTAACAGACATGAATGCTTACCAAGCTTCTTCGAAATCGGTTCATCCGTTTTGACGTGAATGAGCCAGACATAGTTGATTGTATAAAGCGCTCTCTTCGGAAGTTTTCTGAAATTTAAATAGCTTCAATTCTGTTTCAGAGTCAGGTTATTTAACATACCAAATTTTACCAAAGTCGGTCAAGTCGCTTAGAAGTTATTGAGTCTTACAAAATGCCTAGCGTTTTTATAGCCTATGTCTTATCTTGGGTCCAGTTAAACTTCCATACCAAATTTCATTGAAATCGATCCTGACGTTTAGGTGTTATTTAGTCTTAAAAGTGCACTACTTAAAGTGCCCTCTTGCGGAAGTCTTTGGAATTTTATTATAGCCTATGTTTTATAGCTGGTTGATTTGTTGTTTTACCAAATTTCATTGAAATCGATCCTGGCGTTTAGGAGTTATTATTGAGTGCCACGCCCACATACTTGCGCCCACTTTTTCACAACCCCTATGATCTTCCTTTTATAAAACGTACTAGGTGTCAACATTTCAGCTCAATCGGATAAACGGTGCTCGAGCCTGTACGGAACAGACAGACAGAAGGACAAACATTTGGTTTTATATATAAGAAGATATCATAAGATGTGAGATTAGAATTTATAATTCACAATCAGGTCAAATTATAAGTCGTTGGAGTTCAATTTTTTCTGCTCTTTTTCAGACAAACCCAGTTTGTCTAGCCCTGTATTTATCATCTGTATTCAATTGATTTCAATTGTTTCGCCATTTAATTTAAGTAATTAAGAAAGTCTGGAAGCAGTGTTACGCAAATTGTTTTATTCACATTTAATGTCGTGTAGTTAGTTGTTGTCGCAAGAACTAACTCGTCACAACATTTCAACATCTCGCAGATACATACGTACAATAATCTTTATCATTCAACAAAATCAACATTATTCCAAGCATTATTTAGCTCAGTGCTTTGCTTGAATCATCATCCTCATCATCATCATCATCATCATCATCATCATCAACAACTAGACTTCTTAGTTAAAAGCTTATCTGGAAAACCTTTGTGGACTCACGTTAACCAAATATAAACATTACCGCCTGCGATTTGTCGCCAACATTTGCGACACGTACTTGAGGAGACAAGCCGAATTTATCTTACAACTATTTAAATAGCTCTAGAACGAGTTGGTTTCTAGAGATACATTTAGAGAAGCAATAAAAAGTTGTTGAATTTAAGCAGCCAACAGCAGAAGAGATACTCCAGTAGCCAGCAACGCACGGACATAAAATCGAGTGTTCCAAATTAATTAAAAATCAAAATAGTTAAATAAAGTGGTTAGAAAACCGCATTTTTTAAATAAAGTGAAATATAAGTGAACAATAACTGGAAACATGTGTTTGCCTAAGAAAGTTGAAGCGGCTACCATACAAAGAATCGCCACAATAGTTGGTAATTTTAAGAGTTTTTTTTTAACAAATTTCCATCAAACAAAATTATTCCCGTTCAGTTTTTTCCTCTCTTGCATTTCATCTCTAGGAAATCTATTATGCCTGAACTTTGGTCTGATGTTCGGCATAACGCCGGCGCATATGGAGCTCTATCAGTCAGCTGAAACGCCTCTTAATCGGCCCATAGAACACAATGATGCCGCCTGGATATCCGCTTATTTGTTTCTTTGCGCCGCAATCGGTTCGCTGGTATGTGGTCTAATATCCAGCAAAATTGGTCCAAAGTCGGTCTTGCTGCTAAGTGGTCTGCTGCAAATAGTAAGTTTACCGGATTACTTTCAAAACAACCATAACTAATACTGTTTCCTTCACAGTCCAGCTGGTTCGTCATACATTTCGCCTTCGACATTGTGCACATACATGCCTCACGCGCAGCAGCTGGCATTGCAGCAGGTGCTGCCTTTGCTGTACTACCCATTTTCATCAACGAAATCGCAGAGGAAGCTAATCGTCCCGGCCTCATTGCATCCATAGATATCTGGCGTACTCTTGGCATTCTGGTTGGCTTTGCTCTGGGCTCTTATTTGAACTATAATTATGTGAACATTGTGGGCATTTGCGTCTCATTCGTCTTCACCATGACGTTTCCTTTTGTCCAAGAGAGTCCTTTATATTATAAACGCAAAGGAAATGTGCCTTCTTTGGAGAAGTCTCTGCGTTGGTTTCGAGGTATTCGCGATATTGATGATCGCGACAAGCCGGAGTTTGTGCGTGAATTGAACGAATTCAAAGGCGGCATTGTTACTACAATGAAGAATGGCATCTGTCATATGCCACAACCAATTTCCGAAACACCAATGCCTCGAAAATATTTGCTACATTTGCTGGTTACCTGTTTGGTTCTGGTGCTAGGCGCTCAATTTTCTGGCATCTTTGTTATTTTGAACTTTGCCGAAGAGGTATTCGCAGAACTGAAGCTGAATTGGTCCGCGGAACAGGCTGTTCTAACACTGGCTGCCATGCAATGTATGGGCGCAATTGTAGCATCTTGGATTGGAGATAAAATTAATAGAAGGGTGAGTTCAAGTGCAAGTATTACTACTAGTGTTAGGCTGTGTGCATAGTGTACACCGATTCAGACAGGTAGACAGACTGGCTGAAATCTGTGCCAAGAAACGAGATACAAATAGCTAACTATCTCGTTTGCTCATACGCTCTGCTTGACTGTCTGGATCGGCGTTAACTCTGGCTGCAGCCTAAGCCCGCGTGCATAGTAAACGCCGATTCAGACAGGCAGGTAGGCAGAGTGTGTGGAAAAGCGAGATAGATAGCTATTTGTATCTTGTTTGTTCACACAGATTTCAGCCTGCCCGTCTGTCTGAATCGGCGTTTACTATACACGCGGCCTAAGACAAGAAGATCTCCGAAAATTTAATGAAACTTTGCAGAGAAACATTTGTGAAAGTTTCCGAAAAGCTCTCAGGATTTTATAGAAGCAAATTGTAGTTTGTATTTTTTTGAAAGAAGCTCAAAAAGAGAATGACTTTGCAAAATTTAGATAAAAACGAAATGCCCATTTCAGGTCTTGAATGAACTTTGATCAAGCTTCTTGTGATAGAACACAAATTAACCAGAACTCCAAACGGCTAATGTTCATGTTCTCAAGAAGCTTAACATGGCATTTCTTACTCTTTAAGGTTTGCCTGCAAAGAGGTGAAGTTTGATAAGAAATGTATTTCTATTGAAAAAAATTAGCCGTATCAGTTGGTGGGACTCGAACCCAGGCTTTTCGTTGACCGATAACAAGCATGCACCATGATGTGATAACAATCCGGGTCCCACGCGGCTCGTAGCACATATGTAAAGACTTCTGCAAATGTAAATCTCAAGTGCAAAGTATAGTCTCTATAAAACAGGTTCGGGTTCAATGGGCAGGGTCTTTCTCAACTTTTTATGCCAAATTCTATTAGATATTAAAATTTTATATAAGGAACATATCCCATTAACCAAAACACCTTTAAGCCCAGAATGCATTAAATTCAAAAACTGTCAGCAAGGCATCAAAATTTTACGAAAATTCTCAATTATTTCTGTTAATATTTCCATACGACGATTTGTTTTCAAGTAAAAAATTGTTTAAGTCTAAAAATTGATTACACTACTCAACAAGGTTTCCCACAACGAATTGCGATAACATTTTCAACAGTAGAATTTTCCATAGAATCCGAATATCGTAATGATTTTTTTCGATTAGCCCCCATTTTTTATGTAAATGGCAAAATTAAAAAAATCCACTTTTGGGAACACATACTTCACATAAATGCTTGTAAAAACTTACATGTTCAATCAATGAATTTTTATTTCATTGCATACAGTAGAGGAGAATCAGATGAAAATTTTAAGGTATAATATGTGCCAATTGCATAATTGATATGGCTGTTATGATCGTAAACAGGTAAAATAAAATCACTTTTTTCGTTTTTTATAAAAATATTTTGTGTTTGAAGCCCTATATCTCGAAATAATTCTATCGGAGAGAAAAAGTTAGCCCTCTTATGTGTTAGAGAATTTCATAACAAAAATTTGAAGTATAACATGTCTAAATAAAAGTCATTATTCACAAACTTTTTTAATATCAATGCAAAAACCATTCATTGATTGAACATGTAAGTTTTTACAAGCATTTATGTGAAGTATGTGTTCCCAAAAGTAGATTTTTTTAATTTTGCCATTTACATAAAAAATGGGGGCTAATCGAAAAAAATCATTACGATATTCGGATTCTATGGAAAATTCTACTATTGAAAATGTTATCGCAATTCGTTGTGGTGAAACTTTTCGAAAATTTGTGGAGTAGTGTTATTTTTTCAACCTACTTGAGCGAAAAAAGGTTGAATTTTTACAAAAATTTGCAAATTTTTATTAATATAAATATTTTAGAATTTCAACTAATATTTCTGAATTTCCAATCATGAGTTTCGAATTTTTGTTTTTCAAATAATATTTTCTGAATTTCAAATAGAATTTCCAGATTTCAATTGATTTTCTGAATTTCAAGTAATTATTCTGAATTTCAAATCTGAATTTCAATTTCAATCTGAATTTACTGAAGTACAAATGGAATTTCCATATTTCAATTGACTTTTTTAACTTCAATAGGAATTTCAAGTAATATTTCTGGATTTCAAATCGTGTTTTCCGTATTTATAATATAATATTTTTAATATAAATTTAAAATTAAATGTCCGAATTTTAAATAATTGTTTTAGACTTTCTGAATTTCGAGCAGTTGTTTTTGAATTTCAAATAATGTTTTCCGAATTTTAACCATTGATATTTTCTTAATTTCTGAACTTCGATTAATATTAATGATTTTCAAATGATGTTTTTTTGAATTTCACATAAAATTTCTGAGTTTCAATTAATGTTTTCAGAATTTCGAATGGAATCCTAAAATTATATTTGATTTTGTTTTTTAATTCTTATTTTTGATGTTTGATTCTGTATTTCAAACATAGCTGTTAAATTTCGATTACGATTAGTAATCAATTAGATTATTTTTCAAAAAGAATTATAATCATTATATAATCTTTAGGGGACAAGTTTCTGATAAGTAATTGATTACTATTACAAATAATCAAATAATAATTACGATTCCTTGAAATTACAAAAATAATCAAAAGTAATCAACAAAAATAAACTAATTATTTTAAGAGATTACTTTTAATTATTTTAAGTTTTTGAACCTAAGCTGCAAAAATTCTTAAAATAATCAAAAATAATCAAAAGTAATCTTTAAAAATAATCCGATTTTTTTTTGTGAATTACTTTTTGATTATTTTCGTATTTTCAAGTCATCGTGATTATAATTTGATTATTTGTAATCGTAATCGTTTGATTACTGAGCCAAACAGAAAAGAATCATTCTTAATCAATTATTTCAAATGTTTTATAAAAGTAACCGAATTACTAATGAAAACGATTACTAATCATTATTTAACAGCTATTATTTCCAATAATATTTCTGAATTTCAAATCAAGTTTTCCGAATTTAAAATTGGTGTTTTCTGAAAACATTCGTAAATGAAAATTCCGAATTTCAATTTCAGTTTTTACGAATTTAAAGTGAATCTTGTTATATTCAATTAATATTTATTAATTTCAAATAATGTTTTCCTAATATCAAATAGAATTTCTGAATTTCAATTGACGTTTTATGAATTCTGAAATTATGTTATCTGAATTTCATATGGAATTTCTGAATTTCAAATAATATTTCTGAATTTCAAATTATGTTTTTAGAATTTCAAATATAATCTCTCAGTTTCAATTGAAGTTTTTTTAATTTCAAATGGAATTTCCGAATTTCAATTTATTATGTTTATTTTAAACAGAATTTCTGAATTTCAAATAATTTCTGAATTTCAGATTATGTTTTCGATTTTCTAATGCAATTTCTTGACTTGAATCGATGATTTCTGACTTAAAAATTAAATTTCCGAATTTCAATTAATTTTTTCCGAATTTCAAGTGTAATTTCTAAATTTCAATTGATGTTCTCCGAATTTTGAAATTATATCATTTGAATTTCAAATGAAATTTTCAAATTTCAAGTAATATTTCTGAATTTCAAATAATTTTTTCACAATTTCAGATAGAAATTCTTAATTTCAATTCATGTTTTATGACTTTCAAATGGAATTTGCGATTTTCAATTGATTTTTTATTTCAAATAGATTTTCTTAATTTAAATTGATATTCTCTGAGGTTATTATTAAATTGTTGATTACTGAATTTAAATTGATTATTTCAGAATTGCACTAAGAGAATCCTGCATCTGAGTATATTTATAAAAATAAAATAAAACAAAAATAAAAAAAAATTGTGGTCTAAAGAAGAAGTTTTAAGCTAACATGTTAAAATTTCAATTGCAATTTTCTTTCAGATTTTGCTCTGCATCTCCGCTTTTATCTGTGGACTCTCACTGTGTTCTTTGGCAATTTTCGTATCTTATGGCAGCAACTGGCAATTAAATCCACTCTATGTACCCTGGCTGCCACTCGGTTTGCTCTCTATCCATATGTTTGTGGCAAACATTGGACTCTTTCCATTGGCTTCAATTATAATAACCGAATTATTACCCTTAAAGGTTCGTACTATCATAAAAAAGGTCAAAATGTTCATCATATTAATCAATATTATTTTTTCTTTTTTTTTAACAGCTAAGAACTACTCTGACAAGCGCTACAACTGCTCTATCCTGGTTGCTAGCATTCTTATTGATAAAGGTAATATAGTTCTTGCATAGCTTCAACAATTTTTTTTTTCAAATATATTTTTTTCAGTTTTTCTATCCTCTGACAGCCCTTATTGGCTTAGTTGGCTGCTACTACCTGTTTGCTGGGTTCTCCATATTTGTTGCTGCTTTTGCTTTAATATTCCTGCCAGAGACACGTGGTAGAAGTTTGGATGATGTTCAGCTTGCGATGGGCTATGTGGCCAATGGCAGTGTAGCCAAAGTGACAGAAGTGAAGAATGGTCACATTAATAATAGCTATATTTAATGAATATAATTATTAAGGCAGTTAATTAAGAAAAATATAGAAAATAAGCAGAATATAGTTTTAACAGTTAAATATTATTTAAAAAATTTTAAAATTTATTTTAACCCATTTTCATTTCGCTTCCATGTAGGTCTAGTTCGAATCTTGGTATCCACTCTCAAATGAATCTCCTGACCTTATTTTTGAAGGAATTTCCTTCGGTGAAAGCTAATTTTCTCTTATCGGGATAAATTTGATAAACTTGATTTTAAAAGTCGAATAAGTAGCAGACAAGATATATTTAAATATGAGCGAATATACTTGAAAAAAACGCGAAAAATTAAAACCAATTTTTTTTTTAAAAACTATATCCATTAAAAAAGTTTCAAAAGTTTTGATTTTCACGTTAAGAGACTGGAAATAAATAAGAAAAAGTACCGGGTATTCGGGCATTCAATCTTCTCATATTGTTTGGTAGAACAATTATAACGCAAACCTGTCGAATTAAAATTTCGTTGATCACAAAATGGTTCTGTTACAATGTACGTAAACTACAGCATTTGAACAGCCTTTTCTCATAGTTGTCGATAAATCTTCTCTTTCATAAATCGCCTACTCTTGAGATTATAACAAAAATTAGATTGTACTTCGACAGTCAATTTGAACGAAAATTACCTTAAGAGGTTACACAAGGTAGCTTAATAGTACCTAGGTAGCGTAGATATACAAAATCAGGGAGTGAAGAGCAAATATGTACTAACAAAAAACTGAGTGAATATGGCTCTTTACCCGGAATAGTTTGAAAATATGAAAATATTGTGAAGAATCAGACCTTGAATCAGTGTTGCCAGAGAGATGAACTGAAATTAACTTACTTACTTAGGTGGCCATGACAACCCGTGGTTGGGTTACGGCCGACTTCATCAGCTCTCTGCTTCGAGCGCTCCGTCTCCAATCTCTTTCACCAAGCGCAGTTAGGACTTCCTCGGTCTGGTCAATCCATCGGAGTCATGGTCTTCCTCTTCGTCGTGGATCCTTGACTTTCGCCTTAAACACATTTTTCGCTGGAGCTTCTTCTTCCATACGAAAGATATGATCCAGCCAACGTAGTCGCTGAATTGTAATACGCTGGAGTAAGTCAATGTCGTCGTAGAGCTTGCACCTACACTTCATGAGTCATTCCAATGCGATAGTCGTCGCCAACTCGCACAGTACCAAAGGTTTTGCGAAGAACTTTACTCTTGAACAGCCAAGAACGGCTACATCTGTTTGCGACACCACCCATGCCTCAGTGCCATAGAGAAGCACAGGTGTGATGAGCGTCTTGTAGAGTGTTAGTTTTGTCTTATAAACTCAGACATTGTTGCGTACAGACCAATCCTGGATCGGGTTATCGAACTCAGCTTCGTGATCGACAAAGAGATGGTGGGTGTCGATTTGATTTTCGTGTTTTTTTTTCAGGATTTGGGGCAGTGTAAAAATCTGGTCTTTGGTGAACTTGTCAGGTCAATAACCTCGAAAGAACCTTGTACGCGATGGAAATAAGACTGATACTTCGGTAGTTGGCGTAGATTGTCGGGTCTACTTTCTTAAGTATAGAACAAAGCACAGTTTATCTATGTTAAAAGATAAAAACAATCGATGTTTTAACATCAATATTGCAATATGTCAAACATCGTTACAACGATGTCACGAACATATACATAAAAGATGTTTTTATTTTTCATTTTTTTATGAACGCTTTCACAAAGCATTTCACTAAATTTTGAAATTTTCTCAAAGATCCGTTGGTTGATCTGAAAGAATGTCCTATGAAAGTTTAGAATATTGTGATTATGTGGTAAAAGTATTATGAAATCAGTTTGATGTCTTCTAGTAGTTTTGTAAGAAAAATAAATGTTTTTCGTAAAAAATGGCCGATTTTTCGCCGCAAATTCTTATCAAGGCGAAACACCTACTCAAAATTTGGTTGCAAATTATACGTCTCCGAAGTTCCAAACGTAGAATCCACACCTTCGTGGCTTTGGAGACCTTTAATTTGTAAACTAGGTTTGGGTAGGTATTTCCCAAGTTTAATTTCAGCACAAAAGGAATGATTTTTGACGAAAAACTGTTTTTGTCAAATTGAAACTAAGATACTTTTGGTTGTAGCATCTTCCTGAATACAACTTTCTCAATATATGTAAGTGTCGAAAAAATATTATTTTCGATCCACCTTAATGATTATGTACTGAATAAATCTCGTGATTTTACAATATTTTCTGCTTTGATGACGATGTACGTCAACATTGATGTTTTTGTTCGATAAACATCGAGAATCGAACTCGTAACATCGAGAATCGATAAACACGTAGAATTATGTCTTACAGTGCGGTTTGTATGGGGTCGTTTTAACAAATTTTTTCAAGGCCATGAAACGTTTTGACCAATACTTTAGGCTATACCTATAGCCTTTAATACTCATCGTTCAAAGATAATATATATACTCAAGTATCAGATATATCCTGCGCTGAATGAATATCTAATTTTGGATTTTGTCACTATTATAAGTGACTATCAAGTCACAAAATAGTAAAATATAAGTAGAAAAATGCATGTGTTTATTATATAAGAAAATCAATCATCAGCTTCTTATGCTGTGCCTGCTGCTTTCTTTGCTTATGTTTCGTTGTTTAAGCTTCTATTGTTTTTGTTTTATACGAGCTGCTACTACTTCTTTATTGGGTTCTTATTTCGTTTTATGCTTTTACCAAATCGAGGGCGTAAAATTTCAATTTTTGTTTTTAATTCAAATTAATTTGGATCCCACATCCCACTAGCACTAGCGAGTGCAGCTCGCAAACTATACATCGGGCTCAGACGAAAGTGGCACTAATGGAAGGACATGTGCTCATCGTGAGATATAGTCATCATAAGATTTTTTTAAAAATCGGGATCTTAATTTTATTTTGAAATTAGTAGTTGAACTGACTGTAGCTCGCAAACTATATATCGGGCAGAGACGAAAGTGGCACCAATGGATACTGCATTGGCTTCACCTTCTTTTCAACTAACTCAACCTGTCAAACTTAACGAAGTAATCGAAAAAATTTGACATTTTGTTTTTTTCTTTTTGCTTGCTCATTTAATCATACTTACTTTTAACTTTTTTTTCTTTTCTTGGTTTCGATAAGAAGTCTATAATTGAATGTTCTTAATTGGTTTGCTAATTTTCGGAAGATCAATAAAAAACACGTGCAGAATGGACAAAACAATCGGACCAAAGAGACAAAGTAGAAGAGGTAACAACTTAAAAGGAGTTCTAAGTCTACACGTACGATACTATCGTAACTGTTTCTTTTTTTATATTTCTTTTTGATTTATTTCAAAGTATTGGAAAGTTTCAAAAAGCATTTCCTTTATTGGAAAATATTTCGGGCAAAAGGTCAATTTTTGTGATAAAAAGTACCTGTTGAAACATTGAAGAAAGAAAATTAGCAATTTGACTCGTTCCAACTTCATTAGATATAATTGTTAACTTAGAGCTGAATAAAAATCAACACCCAGAACAGGTATGGCCCATTGGTCGTTTTTTTAAATCGACTTTTTTATAATTTCATAATTTTGTATTTCAGTTCATATTCTTAAGATTCTAAGAAGAAAAATTCCTACGGGTTCAAAAGTTACAGGCGGATTAGTGAGAGTGCATTTTAACCTTTTTATACCCTAAACCTGAAAGGTCAGGGTATATTAACTTTGTGCAAACGTTTGTAACGCATAGAACGAAGCGAGTCCGGTATTTAAAAGGTTATATATTCTTGATCAGCGTCACCACGTGCGTAGAGCTATCAATGTCCGTCCGTCTGTCCGTCTGTGTGTTGTCCGTATACAAAGGATAAGAAGAAGGAGTTGAGATAATTGGATGAAACTTGGTACACATGGTCACATGAACCCAAAGATCTGCAATATTTTTAAAATCCGCTCACTGACACGCCTATCTCCAATACAACGCGAAAATTGAAAACTGCATAACTCAGCTCATAATTAGCCTACAACAATAAAATTTGATATGTATGTGTTTTATATCAACACAAAGATGTCTTCGAACAATGGACGTCATCCGCTCACGGACACGCCCACCTACCATACAATCAAAAAATTGAAAACGCAATAAATAAGCCTCTGTTTAACCTACAGAGTTAAAATTAGACACGTATGTTTTTTATGACAAGACAAAGATGGTTTTGAAAAATGGACGTCATCCGCTAATGGACACGCCCACCTCCCATACAATCAAAAAATTGAAACGCAATAAATAAGCCTCTGTTTAACCTACAGAGTTAAAATTAGGCACGTATGTTTTTTATGACAAGACAAAGATGGTTTTGAAAAATGAACGTCATCCGCCTATGGACACGCCTACCTCCCATACAACCTAAAAAGTTTAAAACTCAATAAATAAGGTTGTTTGTCATAGAGAAATTAAATTTGGTATGTATGTATTTTATACCAAAACGACCATGAACACGCCCACCTCCCATAGCGAAAGCACAATAAAGGAATTAACTGTGAACTACAGGAATAAAACTTGGTATGTGTAAATTTTTCATCAACATTTAAATGCATATAAAATAAAGGCTTCATCCGCCCACGGAGACGCCCATTTACAATAAAAATTTTTTTGTTTTTGAAAAGTAGGTTTAGGGCATTTCATAGTCGGCTTAGACCGACTTTAGACTTTCTTTACTTTTTTTTTCCTTGTTCACAAACTTTGAACTCGTTTATCTCGAAACCATGTTTTTCGTACTAGTTGCAGCACTAGTGGGTTAATTTTTTGACGAAATTTTTTTTTTTTTATGTTTTTAAATTTGATTTGCTATTGTATGGCACGAGCTTTTTTTAATTTTTTTTCGATTTTTTATGAATTTTTAAAGTCAATATTTTTTTTTCTAAAAAACCATGAATCAATCATTTATAAGGTTATCCCGATATTTGACATACCCTTATTTTTTGTAAACAAAAAAATATTCTCTCTCGAAAATGAATGACAAACAGGGTTTTGTGGTCTCCTCAAAAAATATTATGTTTCAGTGTTGTGTTGTGTTGTGTTGTTTTTTTTAATTAAAAAGTATGTGTTTTCAATATTTTACTGCTTAAAAAAAACAAAATAAGTATGCATTGATTTCATTGAATTTTTTTAGGCAATAAATTCGTGAAAATATTTCAAGCTTGGACTCTGTGAATCCGCAGAACCTTTAAAAATCATCTGATGAATGCTTCAAACACACAAAAGTAGCAGAAAATGTATTGACAAGAAATTTTAAGATATATTGTACTTAAAAATAGTACGATATTCAAGCACCTGTGGGATTTTTGTGTCATTAAAAATGCTCTCCTCTTCAAATAAGGGTATCTCTCTTCATTTTCGTGAGAAGACGTCAAATATCGGGATAACCTTTTAAATTATTGAATCATGGAAAAAACACACTTTCAAATTTGGAACATCACCAAAAATGAAAAAAAAAAATTAAAAAAAAGCTAGTGTCATACGATAACGAATTTTGTTAGATTTGAAAAAGTAATTTTATTTCCAGATCGGACAATTTTTGCGACTGCCAACGCTGCAACCACGAGGCCCCGTTTTTTTCTCTGCCGCCAGTTTGGAGCTCTATAAAAACATGTTGTAGTGCCAACTATATTGCAATTTGTTCAATTCTATACAATTAAAAAAAAAATTTTGGAAAAATGTTTGTTTTTGACTGAGTTATGAATTTAAAAAAAAAGGTCTGTTTTCACTGCCGCGAATGTTATGTCCCACCTTAACTGAGTGGGACATAACCCCAGCTGGAAACACGACGACACAAAACTCCAACGCAAACACGTTTCAACGTATAGTATTAAAAAGTATTTATCATAGAGAAATACTTTTTTGGCTAAAAAATAAAAACTAAAGTTGTTGAGCTCCCATTTATTTGATAAATTTTCGATTGAGTTTCATTTTCTTTCGCTCAATAGTTAGTTTTAAGTTTGAGTTCTTTAATATTTAATTTAAATCATGAATGATATAAAAGATTAGCGAATGAATAAATAATTTAAATAAAGCGTAGAATAACGTTTCAATTAAAAATTTCAAAATATCTAATAAAACAGGTAAGCACTGTCTTAAGGTATTGATTGACCACTCGAAAGGCTTACATCTGCTTTAAACAAGGAAGCTATTAAATAAAGATAAACATATTTTAACTATAATAAAAATGTTGTAAACAAATAAGATAATCCCAATTAGTCCATAAAAAATTCAAGTTTTAAGGCTGAACGTTCGACACTATGGGTCGAATAACAATCAAAACAAGTCTTAATTGCAAAACAATGAAAGTAAACGTTTTTGTTGGAAAATTTTGTCAAACTGATATGGTTTATTTTTTGTTTTTGTTAGTATATTTTTTATATAATTTTCATTATTTTACAAATTTCATGAGCTTCATACATATAAATGCATGTAACTCAGCTCCACTGTAACTCAATTTATATGACAACATTGTTAACACAAAGATTGCCACTGAATGGATAATCTTATCTTTTAAATTAATTAAATATTTTTATTAATTTTTTTTTTAAATATTTACATTTGTTTTTTTTTCAGCATCTTAGAATGTGGGTTACGTTGACGTCTTAACGACATAACGACATTTTAGTAACAATAATAATGCTTTGTATTTGTTCTCGTATTTATTCGTGTCGCAGAATTATATGAAAACAATAACACTTGGCTTTATATTCATGATGATGATAACAGCGGCCGAGATATTCAACTTGAATTTTGCATTTGTTTAACCCTTTGTCGATTGAAAGGTGCCCAATATCCTTGCATTTTTGTACGAGAAATATGCAAAGGATTAAAAACAAAGATAAACGTTTTCAAATAATTTTATTACATATGCTGATATACAGTCGTCGAAAAAAAACTCCAAAAACAAAAGACAACTTTTTGTGGACTCCTGGAAAATCCGTCCAAATTATAATTTTTCCTAACATATGCATTTTGTGTCCGATCTTTGGAAATGATGTATCGTCAAAAATAAGTACTTCCCCTCCTGAAAATTATATTTTCTCTTATAAAATTGCATTGCATTTACAAATTTAAATAAATTGCAAGTATTCGAAAAACCAGTTACTACACTCAGAAAAAGTTTAACTTTATGATCGAAGAGCACAAGTTTGTATTTTAAAGTTCTGAAATTTCTTTAGAAGTGAGGAAAATTTTCATTTGAAACATAAGTATCTATATTTGTTTAAAGTAATGAAGAAATTTATAATAATTGTTTTTATAAAACGCTATTAAATGCTTATAACTTTAAAGTTTGATTAACAGAAAAAACAGTAATGAAAATTTTGCAGTCAAATAGAAAGTGTTGCCATCAATAACGAATTAAAAGGTGCCAACTAACAAAAAAGGCATTTTATTGAAAACAATGCGTACATACTTATTAGTTATCGGCAAATCCAGAAAAAGTCAACCTAAACCTTAAAAACTAAAAATGCTTTAAGTTCAATAAAAGTACATGAAACGTTAAGGATATTGTTTGTGTTTTCCTGCGGTAAAAGCATTTTGAAAAAAACATATTGTATCCTTACATTTCAACTGATTTTATTGAATGCATTTTTAATCTGTAGCAAGTTAACAAAATTGTAGGGTTTTTTTATTTTTTGTATTTTGGTATTTCGCGATTTAAATATCAAAGCACCGTTATATTATATTCACAATTGAAACATTTTCTATTGAAAAGTGAACATTAAAATTTTTAAAAAACTTATTTCCTATCGAAAACTAAAATTTAAAAAAGTGATTCAAAAGTGAAACGTGAGTGACAATTTTTATTGATAAGTTGAATTATCTTGGAAAATAATTGGCTGGCATAATTTATGTTTCGGATTTACTTTCAATATAAGATTAGTGAATTTTGCATTTTTTTAAATCAAGCAGACTAAATTCTTTTTCATTAAAAAAGCATTTGAAGAAGTGAAACGTGAGTGACATTTAATTTTTTTTTGTTTATTTTTGCATTAGAAATGAAAGAAGATGACAAAAACATCAAGAAAAAATTAAAGCCGACCCTAAAAGAACGTATGAAAAAAAAGCTAGAGCAAAATTATAGTTAAATCCGGATTCATATAAGATAAAAAATTTAGCAATGATTAAAAAGATATAATTAAATCATTATTTTAAGTTGTTGGCCTCGACGAAATTGGTAATAGGCCATATAGTAAAATCAACAATAAAGATCAACGAATTAGGCTTAGTGATATACATATAGATTCGGATGCCAACCGGAATAAATTTTGTAAAAATGATAAATATCTGAAATAGTTTTTGTGTTGTTTTTATATTATGAATTATTTTTTTAACTATATTATGCTTTACATAATTCTTTCCATACAAATGTTTTTTCTTTTTTGTATAAAAATGTCCTTAATATTAAAAACAAAATTTTTTATAAAATATGCTTAATAAAATTCACCAGAAAATTGATTTGAAACGTGAGTGATCGACATGAAATGTGAGTGACAAAATCAGTATATGAAAAAAATCTTAAAATTCTACGAGAAAACTAAATTTTTTCCTGCAGTTAAAATTTCTACTCAATTTCGTTACGGAAAATTACTTTATTCCTTATATTAACTCAAACAATTCGTAGATTTTAAGCAATTTGTTAGAAGAACTCGAAAAATGAAAATCGTACGAAAACGTGAGTGACACACCATTTAAAGAGAGTTTTTTCGAAATGTGTAAATATATATAAAACTTTTTGCATGAACTTATAATAGTGAGCCTAAGACTTATTGTACCCATAAAAATTTATATGAATAGCTTTTATATTTGATGGAGAAAAACATTTGTTTACTGCTATGACTGAAACGTGAGTGACACTGGATTTGACGCTATGTATTCAAAAATATATTACTTGGTATTTTGTTATTACGTGTGAAGTGCAACCTAAAATGGTTTTATTATTAAATATATTTTTACTTTCGAACTCGATTAACAAAGTGAATACCATTCCAACGACAAGCATATTAAAAATTTATGGCATTTTCTCGGCAAAAGATCAAATCTCAAACTTCATGTCTTGTAAAAATGTTACCCTGAATTCCAAAATAAGTTTAACATTTTTTCCGCAAAATTTTATAATGTTTTTTCGAAGACTAAGGCAGAAATGAAATCATAAAAAAATGTTTTTTGATTGAAAATTGTCAATTTGTATAAAGACATCAGAGATCTGAAACAAGTAAAGTGAAAATCAAAATACTTTAAAAAAGTTTTCACTTGACTTGTAGCAACTTGATTTCTTTCTACCTTACAAGTCACGACTTGCTTCTGAAAAACGGATCATAAGTATGACTTGATTCTAGTTTGTTTCTACCCTACATAAGTTGGTACAAAAAAATCCAGTTTCCTACTTTTCTAATATCTAATAATTTTTGAATTGAAATTAAAAATGTATTCAAAAAAATTCTTTTAAATAATGGAGTTGGATTTTATTTGATATATTAACCTTATATATAAAATCAAATGTTTGTCCTCCTGTCTGTCTGTCTGTCAGTCTGTCTGTCTGTCTGTTACGTATAGGCTCGCGCACCGCTTATCCGATTGAGCTGATGTTTGGATATCGAGTACCTTTCATAGGGAGAAAGAACATAGGGGGTGTAAAAAAGTGGGCGCAAGTATGTGGTCGTGGCACTCTATAATAACTTCTAAACGCCTGGAGCGATTTCAATGAAATTTGGCATGAAGGTTCAACTGCTCCCAAAATAAAACATAGGCAATACAAAATTCCAAAGACTTCCACAAGATGGCGCTTTAAGTAGTGCGTTTTTAGGACTTAATAACTCCTAAACTCCTGGACCGATTTCAATGAAATTTGGTATGAAAGTTCAACTGCTTTCAAGATAAAGCATAGGTAAAAAATTGGGCGGAAGTATGTGGGCGTGCCACTCTATAATAACTCCTAAGCACCTGGACCGACTTCAATTAAATTTGGAATAAAGATTCGACTGGGCCCAAGATAACATAGGCTATAACAATTCCAAAGACTTCCGTAAGAGGGCGCTTTAAGTAGTGCGTTTTGAAGACTCAACAAGTCCTAATCGCTTGAATTAATTTCAATGAAATTTGGTATGAACGTTCAACTGCACCCAAGATAAAACTTAAAATATAAAAAATTCCAAAGACTTCCGAAAGAGGGCGTTTTAAGAAATGCATTGTTAAGACTAAATAACTCTTAAATGACTTGATTGATTTTACTAAAATTTGGTACGTGAAATAACTTGACTCTGCAACAGAATTGAGCTATTTAAATTTTAGAAAACTTCCGTAAGATTTCGCTTTATTCAAACAACTATGTCTGGCTCATTCACGTCAAAACGGATGAACCTTTTTTAATGAAACTTGGCAAGCATTTGTATCTGTTACTGAAATAGATTCTATGCTTTTAAAAGTTCTTTCGACAAAAATCAAGGAATGAGCCGAAAGCAAACGAAGTCAAGAACCAAACACGAATGAAAAAAAAGAAGTTTAACGAATACCACCAAAGGCTATATAAAAATGAAAAAAAATTAACCGAACATTATCAACCAAAACCGAAGTTGAACGAAGGCAATCCAAAAATCGAATCGATGCTAATAGGATTTTTTAAAATTGGAATTTATTGGAGATAAAACTGCATATTAAATGCATGTTAAGAAAAACTTTAAACGAATTTTTCTCGAAATGACTTTTCAAACTGCACTCAGAAAAAAGTGTCTCAGAATATGATAAAAATTGCATCATATTTACTGAAAAATGGTATTGACCATGCTCCAGAGAATGCTTTTCTCTAAATGCGATCCTAAAAATTATATAAAAATGATAAAAACCTTCTAAAAAAAAGAGAAATATATAAAAATAATTCGATTTTAGAGAAAGACTCTTTATTTTTAAGAAAAAATTTGTTTTATTGAAGAAAATACTTCTCATAGTGAATTTTTTATGAAAACAGGAAAAATTTTTCATTTTCTATATATATTTTTTTTCTTTAAATGAGAATTTTTTTTCTTCGAGAAAAATATTTGTCATTATAAGTGACATTGAAATATTTCCATTTTCTAGAAGTGAAGAAATATGTCTTCGAAAATGTGAAAATTTATTCTAATTGAAAAAAATTTTATTTGAAAAGAGAAAATTGCTTTTATCGAAAATAGAGAAATTTTTCACCGGAGAAAGATTGTATGTGTTTTTTTTCTGAGTGTGGGTGCCCATTTTCCTTAGAAACCAGACGTCAGATCGAGACGTTGAAAATGTCATTTTTTGTTTTAACCGCGTCTGGCAGGTACACTTTTATGGAAATTTGACTAAACACTTTCGACGGATGGAGTGGGCAAAACCCCAAAAAACGATCATTTAAAAAACGATAATTTAAAAAACGTTAAAAGCAGAGCAGTTTTGAAAATCGTCCTCTTTTTGTGCTCGATTCACAACCCCGAGTAACACCAGGTTACATCTGCTAGTAATATATAAAAATATGATATGATATACAAATTAACAAAACGTGCTTTAAACAAATTCTTAAATTACAAAACTATATTTCCTCATTCAAAGCCAAATCTTTTTATTTTTGTGATTTCTTCCTTTTTGGCTAAAAAATGTTGAATTTTGTTACAAAATTTTGTTTTCTTTTACATCAGAGTTCGTTTGCTTTTAATGTTAATATATATCGATTTATTTTCAACAAAAATTATATTTTGATTTGAACGAAAAATTTCTTGGTTAACTGCCAGCACTTTTTGTTTTTAAAATTTATTTCTTTTTTGGTTAAAAAGGCTTTTAAAAGCTGTAAACATGATATATTCGTGACAAGAACAAAATATTTGAAATAAAGAATTGAGCTTCAATACATTAACTGCTGCGTCTCCTATCCAAAAAACGAGTTCTTTGTCGGCGAATCGAGAAACAAATCGTAACCGCTAAATACTAATATAAGGATTAATACTTTGTTAGCGAATTTTCGTTTTTCAATTTTATAATTGATGTAAGTCACTGATGCATTAATAATCTGTGCCTAAATGGTCGCACGTATAAACGTTGAGTATTTAGAAAAGATGTTCGTGGGTTCGAAACCTGACGGAACGAAACAAAAATTTTTTTATTTCTTTAGGAAAATATCAAATAAGTCGTTATAGCTTTTAGTAACAATAAAAAAAAGTATTAAACAATCTTTCAATTCTTCTTTTCTTTTTCTCGGTGTTGACATGAGAAGTTTTTAAACATGTTTTACTAAAGTTAAATTAGCGGTGACATATCTCAGTTGAAGTGTGTTAGACTGACTTGGGGAGGACGTGGGTTCGAGTGATACTGTGTAAGTATCATACATTTCTAATTAAATAATTTTTATTCTAACTCTAGCTGTAATTCTAATTTTAATTTGAATTCTTTTATATGTAACATAAAATTACCTGGTTTTTCGAAAAATTATATCTTAAAAAAATGTTAATTATAAAATTTTTTTATTAATTTCAAAAAAATTTCCATACTTTTTCATTGTAACACAGAATATCATCTTCGATTTTAAGTTGACTTAACATTCCTTACGACTTTGTCAGAAATGAGTTTTGTTTTTGGACACGAATGCAAAGGTTAATCTTTGCGGCGAAGTGCGTTTGCTTTGGTTTTAAATGCTTTTTTTTCTGAAGAAATAATAAATTTTTGGAAAATTTAGTTTTAACAACACAACAAATATTTTTAAGATGATAGCACCCCACAGAACGTTGTTAAAGACATTTCTCATGTTCATGTTCAGAAGTGGCACTAACGTATTCTCTTTGATCGTTACCCTATCTTAAAAGGCCTTACATCTTTCTATCCTTATATCTTATCTTCAATAGCAAAAGGATTAAATAAAGAGAAAAGAAAACTTGATAATAAAATAAAGTTCTGTAATTTCAAATATTTTCTAAACCTTTTTTTTATATTACCATTTCTTTGAATGCAGAAACTGTAGAACTTTGTTTTTTCTGAAGTTTTTGGTCCCTTATAAAGTAAAAAATAATTGAGACAGGGTCTTTCTTTATAAGGTTACGATATTTAAAAATTGATTTATGTGTTTCTTACATATAGTTCTGAAACAGGTAAACCAATTATTATGAAATTTTCAGGAAAGCTTAAGCAAAGTTTTGGAAGCGTTGCTGCAAAGTTTGGCGCCGATCGAAAAAAGGGCCGTGGCACCTCCCATACAACCCAAAATTTCAATATTAGTGTCTAATAAAAGTTTTGAATATACTTATTTTTTCCAATATTTTTTAAGTGTATCAATGCCCATTGGGTGGCATTCAGATTGAATACTTTCATATCTAATAAAAAATGTGTAAAATTAAATTCAAACCATGTTTGTATTAATATTTTACACTTTGACACTCGATTATGCTGTTCTTCATTTTCAATTTAAATACTTTTATTTTTTATTATAAACGATAAGAAAATTTACAAAAAATATCTAAAATAATACCAAATAATACCGAAGATTTGAATAGGTCTTATTTTGTAAAACGTAGGCAATCATTTGACTTTTGTTAATTTTTCGAGTTGTCTGACAACTCTGAGTTGTTTGTTTGACAACAAATTCCGTTACAAAATTTCAGTGCGAGATAAGGCAGGAACACATAGAAGGCATGCAAGCATGCCTTCTATGTGTTTCTGCCTATAGAGTTTGTTTCATTTTATATGAAAATGGAATTGCCAGGCAAAAATCCGCAAGTGAGGTGATTTCAACAAAATAGTGCCATTAATGTTTTTTTTTTTTAAGTTTAAAAAACTTAATGAAGTGGTTTCACAGATTCAAATCCAACAACGTAAATTTATATAAAATTCATAAATTATATGCCTGTAAAATAGTCAACACCTGCTTTTAAAATTTAATTTTATGCCATTTCTAGAACCAACAAATAGCTTATAAAAAAGTTATGTCTTTGTAACTATATTTTAAGCGTTAAATAATGCTCTAATTATCAATTTAATCGAAAAATTAAACTAATTTATTTTCTCAGATACTATTTTATGCATATTTTAATTATATTCCTAAAATAAAAAATTTAAAATATCACATTATATAATATATATTTTATTGTTTTTTAAATTTTTCTATCGAAGTGTTGATTTGATAATGATTTAAATATCATTTCATGTATGATGTCGCCGTTTTTTTCCATCAAATATAGAGAAAACATGTTTTGAAAAAATCCTGATTTTTGCGTTAATCAAGAAACCGATTCTAATATCTCGTCTAATATTTGGCAACATCTAAAATAGGTTTAAAATTTTATGAAAATTCAAAATTTTGTTCTACTCTGCCTTATGATTTCCAAAAAAGAGGCCATAATTGCTCACGAACAAGAGCGGCGGCGGCGTTCGTGATCTTCTGTTTTAATTAAGACAAAATATTTATTTTTGAGAAGTCTTCTCGGTGCTCACGGAGAATTTGGATTATAATCAGAGTCTAATGCGTACATTAAGCTTCATACAATCTTCGTGCGTTGACAGGCTTACTTCATAAAACAAAACGGTATGACGCTTACCTTCATCCCAAACCACCCACCAGCCGACAAACTTAATTTTAGTACGGCGAGGGTTAATTCAATTTTAATTTAATTTTATCAGTTAAACTTTTTCATCACAGTCGGATGCATAAAAGCACACGCCAAGAAAATCAGTCTTTTTTTTTACAATAAAGTGATGTGAAGTGATTTTTTATTTGAATGCACGCATATTTATATAATTTAAATAAGCGTTGAAAGTGTTAATAATTTTAATCAATTGTTTGCAGTGAAGTGGTTAAAGTGCAAAATTGAAAAAAGGAAAAAAAAAATATAATATAAAAAAGTATATATAATATAAAAAGTGGATAAACGTCGATGAAATGGCTTTTGATAAAAAAGTGATTTATCAATATTATGCCGGACTATGTGGTTAGTGCATGTCCTTCAAACTAATGGAGATTTTTTATTTCCGGTGAAAATGTGTTGACTAAAAAAATTGATTTAAGAAATATACATATGATTACAAAATATGAGCTTGTGTGGAGGATTATCTAAGTTAAATAATATAAATATTTGAATTAAACGTTCAAAGCGAAATTGGCGCCATTAAATAAAGCTCAAGATTTAAGAATATTGAACATGTAATGGAATGTGGTTTTTTTTTTGTATAACCGAAAATGAATTTGTAATCTTAAATTTCAAGTTTTTGTTCAAAAAACCTTTAAAAAAAAAAAAAAACATTTCCAGTTTTTTGGAAAAATATCCAATTATTTTAATAATTTGTAATTTTCGTACAAAAGCTAGTGCATAAAAATTTGTCCTCATTTCCATAAGTTCTTCAACACGCAATTAAAATATTATACTTAAATTATACGGAAGCCCAACATCTTAATCTTTAATAAAATTTTCAAAGTACATCTCATGACATTTTATGACTGCTTTTGGTAGCTTTTACAAAATTTTATTCTACTGTTTTATGCATATTCTCAAATTAATAAACGGTTTGACGTAGATAATTTTGTATTTGTTATCTTAAACAATTAGATATAATCACACCATTTTCACTTTAGTTTTAAAAAAAATTAAAAACGCCCCTTTAAGCTAATAAATCATAGTAAAGCCAGATTTACAATATAAATAGTAATAAAGTAATAACAATTTTTTTCTTTGTATTAAGGGGACAATTTACTTTAGAGAGTGAAAAAATAACTGTTTTTAATATACTGTTTTTTAATACAATTCGTTAGAATTTGTAAATTTTATAAAAAAAAAAATTATATAAATTTTATATTTAATAATACAAAATTTTATTTTTTTATATGATATTTAATACTTTTTAGGCAGCACTGTGCACACTGATTCGCCTTGTATGGTGGACGCGTCAAAACTCGATAACTCCATTCTTAAAGAGCTATCAGCATGCATTTTGGTACACAGATTAATTTTAGGCAGGGCACGGAAAACGATCAATACATGATTGTACTCACAACTAATCAACACTTAAAATTTTCTACTTTCAATTTATCATGAGTGAAAGAATTCCGCCGCAAACAAAAGCATTTACGATATCTCACAAATGAAGCTTATGTACCCTGTTTTAAGGGCTTATATAACCTTATAACCTTACGAAACGAAAAATTCCGTATGCTAGATATTTAAATGAATTTCCCATTTTCAAAAATCGGTGTCCTTGTTTATATTTTAGATTAGCAGCAACTATACGAAATATGGGCAGACTTAGACATTTTCCACGCCTATCTCCCATATCAAAAAGTACAAAAAATATGCAAGTATGCGAATAAAATAAAATGTGTTATATAAGTTGTGCCTAAGAATTCCAAAAAATATGATTTACAATCACGGCCGTTGATAAAAAGATAAGAATGGGGTGCTCAAACCCCAGGGCCAATAAAAATATTTGTTTTTGAACTCCAATCGGAGATAAAACTTATTTAAATCTGAAACCCTCACCATTTAGAAAACAAATAAAATTCTTAAAATTATAAAGCCGAAAAGCACGTTTATAAATTATTTATTTAAAAAACTCAAAGACACATTCAAACCCAGTCGCTTAAATGCATATGAACTTAATAAATTTTTTAAAAGTTTTTAAATAAATTATCGACACAAAAACAAATTATCTAGATGTCTATTCAAACATCCAAAGTATAAATATTTCGACTTGTTATTTAACGGTAAAAACAAATTTTTGCAGGGATCAAAACTAACTGTTATGTTCTCTTGTTGATCTTAAAAACGGCAGGCTTGGTTTTAAAATTTTTGTATTTTAGAAAAAAAAGGCAAAATTCGATTGATACTTTCTGTCGTTAATTTTTTTTTTTTTGTACAAGAAAAACGATTATTTTCTGTTGGATTTTTTTTTCCAGCAAAGATATCCAGCAATTTATTATATCTGGATATAATTATAATTTATTTATATTTCAGTACATAGAGGCTTAGCATAAGGACATATTAATTTAGGCAATGTGAATAGACCACGCCCTATTTTATGTTTAATTAAAATATCTTATGGTCATGATACACAATGATAATTCATTTTATATTTGGAAAAAATTTAAACATTTCATCTTTAAATTAATTTTTTTGTTGTAAAATAGCAACATTTGCTTTTATTTGAGTTGAATTTATTTTTATGTCTTCTCTTTGGTTCATATGGGTGGAAGTTTTTGAATGCGGAAAAGCCCCCTTAGCTATGAGCCTGATATTGAAATTTTAATGCTTGCACGTCATACTTCCCTGCTAAAACGTGCTCGGCTCAGTGGCACCATCAGCACTCCACTTTCAAAAATCGTCATGAAAAATAAACTATAGAATATTAAAACTGGACTTTTTATAACCTAAACCCGAAAGGTCAGGGTATATTAACTTTGTGCAAACGTTTGTAACGCATAGAACGAAGCGAGTCCGGTATAGAAAAGTATATATATTCTTGATCAGCGTCATGAGTCGAGCTATCCATGTCCGTCCGTCCGTCCGTCCGTCCGTCCGTCCGTCTGTCCGTCTGTCCGTCTGTCCGTCCGTCTGTCCGTCTGTATGTTGTCCGTATACACAGGATAAGAAGAAGGAGTTGAGATAATTGGATGAAACTTGGTACACATGGTCACATGAACCCAGGGATCTGCACTATTGAATATTTTTGGAATCCGCCCACGGACATGCCTACCTCCCATACAACGCGAAAGTTGAAAACTACATAACTCAGCTCATAATAAGCCTACAACAATAAAATTTGGTATGTATGTGTTTTATATCAACACAAAGATGTCTTCGAAAAATGGACGTCATCCTCTCACTGACACGCCCACCTCCCATACAACCCAAAAATTTAAAACGCAATAAATAAGCCTGTGTTTAACCTAAAGAGCTAAAATTTGGCACATATGTTTTTTATGACAAGACAAAGATGGTTTTGAAAAGTGGACATCATCCGCCCACGGACACGCCTACCTCCCATACAACGCGAAAATTGAAAACTGCATAACTCAGCTCATAACAAGCCTACAACAATAAAATTTGATATGTATGTGTTTTATGCACACACAAAGATGTTTTCGAAAAATGGACGTCATCCGCTCACGGACACGACAACCTCCCATACAACCCAAAAATTGAAAACGCAATCAATAAGCCTCTGTTTAACCTACAGAGCTAAAATTTGGCACGTATGTTTTTTATGACAAGACAAAGATGGTTTTGAAAAATGGACGTCATCCGCCTACGGACACGCCTTTTTCCCATACAACCCAAAAAGTTTTAAACTCAATAAATAAGGTTATGTTTGTCATAGAGAATTTAAATTTGGTATGCATGTATTTTATACCAAAACTAAGGTGTGTTCAAAAATTGGAAGTAATCCGTCCATGAACGCGCCCACCTCCCATAGCGAAAGCACAATAAAGGCATCATCTGTGAGCTACAGGAATAAAACTTGGTATGTGTAAATTTTTCATCAACATTTAAATGCATATAAAATATAGGCTTCATCCGCCCTTGGAGACGCCCATTTACAATAAAAATTTTTTGTTTTTGAAAAGTGGGTTTAGGGTATTTCATAGTCGGCCTAGACCGACTTAAGACTTTCTTTATTTGTTTTTAAGTATGTTTATTAGGCTGTGCTGAAAATTTAAGAAAAAAATTTTATATAAAAAAGGTTAATAACTTAAACTCGTGCAAGATAAAAAAAAGTTATTCTTTTTTTAATTAAAATCAGTTTATGAGCTTAAGTTAGAAAAAATATTTTACCCATGCAGAAACGTGTTTAATTTATTCAAAAACGTGGTAATTTTTGCACAAATAACGCATTTGCATAAATTTAATAAATTTATGTTTAAATTTGTTTCATATTAAAACCATGCATATTTTTATAAAATAACTCGATAAACAGAAATTGCTCAGCATTGACTCATCTATGCTAAAACTTAAATAAATTTTTGTCATTTGCGACAGAATATTTTGCTTCTGAAAATAAAAAAAAAATTTTTTTAATTAATTACACAGGCCTATAAAAATAAGATCAATATTCTTGTTAGGAATCTGGAGGTCGTTTCTGATCCCGATCCAAGGTAATAATTGGACTATGGCGAGAGGGTTTTGTAATTTTTTAAGTTATGTAAGGCAAAAATGGATTTTTGGCAATTTTTGGGGCCATGTACAGTAAGCCGGGTGGGTATATGTGGAACAAGAATAATATGAAAATTCAACCATTAATATGAAAGCTTACCTTGAGAGTGCTACGGCACGTTATTACGTTTTGTTGGGTGGCCCAAATTTTAATATTCAAACAACTTGGGAAAAAATAATTTGAAAAAATTATCTTTGAGCTTCAAAGTTATTCAAACGATAAATTAAATTCTTCTAATCTTCTTGACCATCTTACATCTACTAATAAACAAAATTTTTCCTTATTTCTCTTTTCAATAGCAAATATCATATCAATATCTTATGGTGCTTTTTGCGGTTGGCCATCGGCAAGTTTTCTTGAACTACAAGCCGACGACAGTCCACTGGATACCGGACCAATGACCAATGTACAGGCCGGTTATGTAGGATCAATGCTGTGTGTAGGCGGTGTGTTGGGAGCATTTTTTTTTGCATGGTGTGCGGAGAAAGTTGGTCGAAAACGTTGCCTACTTCTAACAGCAATACCGTCATTGGTAAAATCTCTCAAATGCATATCAATGTATAAATTTATCTTTATATATTTTTCTATTTAGCTTGCGTGGGGCATGATAGCCTTAGCGCGAAATCCCTTACACCTGTGCTTTGCACGATTTCTTGGCGGATTTTCGGGTGGTGGAGTATTTTCTGTCATACCCTTATATATAACAGAATTTTCCGAAACAAGGTAAGCTTCAATGAAATAAAGTAAACTTACGAGCAAAAGTCTTTAACGAACTTCTTTTCAGAGTACGCGGCACTCTGGGCTCTTTTATTATCTTATCGTGTAATTTGGGTATACTGAGTGCCTTTGTGATGGGCAATTTTTTCACATATTCAACAGTGGCACTTATACTGTCTTCTCTGACGGTATTATTTGTGATACTTTTTTCTTTTCTACCTGAATCGCCGCAGTACTTGATGAGGCAAAACAAAGTGGAGGTGAGGTCCTTGACGATCTGAACTTAAACATAATTATTCTATCTACTTGTCTATATCTGTTTTTTTCAGGAAGCTGAGAAGGCTCTGCGCTATTTTCGTAATGTTGGTGAAATATTAACGCGATCTTCGGAAGAATTAAAAGGCGAATTGGAACAAATGCAAGCTGATGAGAAACCGGTCAATGTTGAGGATAACAGTATCACCTGGAGTGATATAAGTTAGTATATTTTTTTTTTTTTTAAGTGAACTATGTGCTTTATACTCTTCTTTTAACTATATATATATCTATATATATTTTTATCTCTTCTGCAGATAACCGTATTGCACGCAAAGCTTTAATGATTGGAGTCGCTCTTTTATCACTCAATCAGTTATGCGGCTGTTTCGCTATGATTAATTATACCGCTACAATTTTTCAACAGGCTGGTTCAAGCCTCTCGCCCAATATGGCAGCCATTGTTGTGGGCATTATACAATTTTTGGGCTCGTATGCATCCACAATGCTAGTAGAACGCGCCGGAAGAAAGGTAACGGAGAATTATTTGTAAAAGAAATAGAGCAAAAATTGCTTTACTTGCTTACCTACACTCAGAAAAAAGTTTCTCGGAATATGATAAAAAAGGCATCATATTTAGAGAAAAATTATATAGACTTTGCTCCAGAGAATGCTTTTCTCTAAATGTGATCCTAAAAATTCACTAAATATGATAAAAAGCTTTTTTTTACATATGAAAGAGAGAAATACATAAAAATATATCATTTTTAGAGAAAAATAATTTTTATTATTGAGAATATTTGTTTTTATTAAAGAAAATACTTCTCATAGTGAATTTTTTATCAAAATATAGCAAAAATTTTTCATTTTCAATAAATTTTTCTCTATAAATGAGAATTTTATTGTGCGAGAAAAATACTTATCATTATTAGAGGCATTGAAAAATTTCCAATTTCCACAGGTGAAGAAAGAGTTCTTCGAAAATGTGAAAATTTATCCCAATTGAAGAAAATTCTATTTGAAAAAGAGAAAAATTTTATTGCTATTATCGAAAATAGAGAAATTTTTTATCGGAGAAAGATATATCTTTTTTCTGAGTGTACAAAAATTGCTTTGTTCTTTTTTTAAAATAAAAAAATAAATTGTTTCAAAATCCTAATGTTTTTTTAGATACTTCTTGTTACTTCAGCTTTTGGCACTGGCATTGGTCTTACCTGCTTGGGTGGCTACAGTTATCTCACCGCTCTAGGTTATGACACCAAAGTCTTCAACTGGGTGCCCGTAACCAGCTTTTCCTTCATCATCTTCATTGCCAGTGTTGGCATCTTGACGTTGCCCTTTTTGGTAGTATCCGAAATAATGCCACCTAAAATACGTAATCTTGGTAGCATGTTTTGTATGACGGTTCTATGGTCTATGGCTTTTTTCATGCTCATGGTGAGTGACTTCGTTGTATTGCTTTACATTCATTTTTAAATTTTTGTTCTTCAATTTTTATAGTACTTCCCTGTTCTGGGCGAAGTTCTAGGCATGCATGGCATGATGTTCATTTTTGCCGCTAACTGTTTTGCTGGTGCAATTTTTATTATAATATTTCTACCGGAGACAAAGGGAAAGAGTATTGAAAAGATTTTATCATTGCTTTAAAATGCTTTAGTGAATCTTATCGAATTTATTTTATTGTTAATTTGTATATGTTAGAAGATAAAAGGTAAAATAGTTGAAACCATTACAAATAACTCAGATTAACCGATATCTAAATTTTGTAAAGTTTCGAGATAATTTTGGAAAAAAATTAATGATCTTAGTTTGAGCAGAATTATAAAAAACAAGTATAAAATTTAATTCGCTTTTAAATGGCATTCAAATTTTGTTGTATGAACTTAAATTTTGTAGATTTAACCATAATAACGAAAAATGAAAATTTTGTCAAACAATTAAGATATGTAATTAAAATCTCTTAGAATACAATTTTGATTTAAAAAATGTTTCGTGTCTTTATCAAAATTGAAAATATCTCATAAGCGTGTTTGGTAACAAGCTCAATATTTTTTCCAATGTGTAAAGCTTGAGCCACTTTGCACTTCACCTACTTATTTTACATGTATAGTATATGTATATTTATAGAAAAATTTTATTGTAAAGCTTAAAAGTATATATTTTAAATAAGAATCAATAAAAACTGAAAAACATAATGAAAAATCAATTTCAAAAACAATAAAGTTTGAAGCTTCCTTGATAGTTCAAGTTTATTATTTGAAAATTTTCAAATTATAATTTCCATATCTGTTGTAGTGTTGCCAAATCCTGTTGCCAAACCCAAAATCAAATTTTTGCGGTAGGATTGAAAAATGTGAATATTATATTAAAATACAAAAGTGAATTATTTTATAAAGCCTAGTGCACTGAAATTGTAAACCTTGATTACGCTCAATGGTATTTTCAAAATAAGTTCGTCGTAGAACTGTGTAATTTTTTAATAAAAGGCTCTTAATATAATTATAACACACTTGCCGGAGTACACATGTTTTATGAAAAAAAGAACCGAGCGCGTTGATAACGTTATTATCAAATTACAATTTTTGAGATAACTCAAAGAGACTGTCATAACTCAAAATTGGAATTTTCAGAAAAAAACATATTATGCAGTTCATATCTGGAATAATTAAAAAAATTACGCTATTAATATTAATAATGGTATGATTGATTCTGTAATAAAATAATTCAATACTTTAATTTTTGATTTTATAACGTTTGTTTTCAGAAACAACACTTCTTCATAGTCATTCAATATTTTGAGTTGAGACATCTGCCTTGAAAACATTATTAGTTACAATAGCGAAATTGTTCACAGTAAAGTTATTTAACCAGTGGGCGTGTCTAATTCCCTAAAACTTGAAAAGATTTTCGACTCTAACTAAGAAACAAGTCCAGCTCCAATAAATAAAAAATACACTAGAAACTCTGGGTAGAGATTATTTTAAATAGTGCAAAATTTGTGAGAATTAATAACAAGTTGGCGTGGAACCCTTCATACATGCCACTGGGGCATCTCCCAGTGGCACGGACGCGACATTCGCACGGTTTTAATTATTCGAAAACAAGAAAGAAACAAAATGAGCCGATATGTATTTTAAGAGTTCTAACGGCATGAAAGAGTGCAAAATTTTATAAAAAAATATTGGCGAGATTTAGTACTAATTAGTACAAAGTAATAAGCAGTCATTCAATGGAACGGACGCGACAAAAAATAGAAGTTTTTTTAAGCTCGTATAGAAATATGCAAAATTTAGCTAATGTTGAGAACTTTTTAATATAAAAATTAATAAATAAAGCTGGTAGTACACATCTAAAAATCTCGCATTTCGTTTAAATCAGCCAACTGTTGTACGTTCCACCCATGCAAAATCATATATGAACTTAGTGGATGTCCAAGAGAAGTACTCATAGGGTTTAACTGATTTCAACCATTTTTAGTACACACCTATTACTCGATTTGTATCATACAAATTGCATGTCCTTCTGACCGAGTTTCGTTATGACCAGACAGTTTATTATAGGTATCTCCCATAGAAAATCATATATGAACTTAGTAGATATCCAAGAGAAGTACTCAGAGGCTCAAGAATTCTTACTGATTTCGATAATTTTTTGTACACGTCAATATTTCTATTTTACAGACCTTTTGACCGAATTTCGTTAATATGTAGGCACCTTCTATTCAAAATCATGTACTTAATTAATAGAAATCCATGTTTCTTAATTTTCTGACAACTTTCCAAAAATGTCATTTATCCTTCGGAATACTGATTCCAACTGATTTTTCTGTTGAACTGTTGAGTTTTTGTTGTGTAGAAAAACTAGATAAATTGTTCCCTTATACGTTACTCTCTATCCTAAATTATAATTTATAATTTATAATTTATAATTTATAATTTATAATTTATAATTTATAATTTATAATTTATAATTTATAATTTATAATTTATAATTTATAATTTATAATTTATAATTTATAATTTATAATTTATAATTTATAATTTATAATTTATAATTTATAATTTATAATTTATAATTTATAATTTATAATTTATAATTTATAATTTATAATTTATAATTTATAATTTATAATTTATAATTTATAATTTATAATTTATAATTTATAATTTATAATTTATAATTTATAATTTATAATTTATAATTTATAATTTATAATTTATAATTTATAATTTATAATTTATAATTTATAATTTATAATTTATAATTTATAATTTATAATTTATAATTTATAATTTATAATTTATAATTTATAATTTATAATTTATAATTTATAATTTATAATTTATAATTTATAATTTATAATTTATAATTTATAATTTATAATTTATAATTTATAATTTATAATTTATAATTTATAATTTATAATTTATAATTTATAATTTATAATTTATAATTTATAATTTATAATTTATAATTTATAATTTATAATTTATAATTTATAATTTATAATTTATAATTTATAATTTATAATTTATAATTTATAATTTATAATTTATAATTTATAATTTATAATTTATAATTTATAATTTATAATTTATAATTTATAATTTATAATTTATAATTTATAATTTATAATTTATAATTTATAATTTATAATTTATAATTTATAATTTATAATTTATAATTTATAATTTATAATTTATAATTTATAATTTATAATTTATAATTTATAATTTATAATTTATAATTTATAATTTATAATTTATAATTTATAATTTATAATTTATAATTTATAATTTATAATTTATAATTTATAATTTATAATTTATAATTTTTAATTTATAATTTATAATTTATAATTTATAATTTATAATTTATAATTTATAATTTTTAATTTATAATTTATAATTTATAATTTATAATTTATAATTTATAATTTATAATTTATAATTTATAATTTATAATTTATAATTTATAATTTATAATTTATAATTTATAATTTATAATTTATAATTTATAATTTATAATTTATAATTTATAATTTATAATTTATAATTTATAATTTATAATTTATAATTTATAATTTATAATTTATAATTTATAATTTATAATTTATAATTTATAATTTATAATTTATAATTTATAATTTATAATTTATAATTTATAATTTATAATTTATAATTTATAATTTATAATTTATAATTTATAATTTATAATTTATAATTTATAATTTATAATTTATAATTTATAATTTATAATTTATAATTTATAATTTATAATTTATAATTTATAATTTATAATTTATAATTTATAATTTATAATTTATAATTTATAATTTATAATTTATAATTTATAATTTATAATTTATAATTTATAATTTATAATTTATAATTTATAATTTATAATTTATAATTTATAATTTATAATTTATAATTTATAATTTATAATTTATAATTTATAATTTATAATTTATAATTTATAATTTATAATTTATAATTTATAATTTATAATTTATAATTTATAATTTATAATTTATAATTTATAATTTATAATTTATAATTTATAATTTATAGTTTATAATTTATAATTTATAATTTATAATTTATAATTTATAATTTATTATTTATAATAATTATAATTTATAATAATAATTATTATTATTACTTCTCTACTGTGGAGACGACTGTGGAAGGACTTTCCATCATTTATTTTGATTTTTCTCTTATAATAATTTGTAATTTCGATATCGTCATAATTTTTCTTATTATAATTTTTCTCGAGATATTTACGATATCGAAATATCATTGAAATATAGTAGCTACATTGATATGTTTTTATTGCAGTCTCGATACTGTATCGATGTTTATCAAAAACTGCGCTTGCTTGTTATTGTTCTGATTTCGTCTTGAAAATTGTTTACCACACAAATTATTACCTAAACATTAAGGCGCTTCACGAAAAAAAGTTGTTCGGCAAAGTTGCTTAAAGAATCCTTAGTTATGGTAATGATGTTTCTCCAAATACTTCGACTCTAGCTATAGCAATCCGTGAGCTGGAATGGCTTGAAATACACTCTAAAAATTGAGTTTTTTGTAAAAATATTGCCTGCTTTTGTAGTTTAAAATAAAAACATGGTCAGTAATAATAGTAATAAAAAAGTTATTCTAATCTGTGTCAAAAAACATATATTTTTTTTTTCGTGGACCAAAGATAATGCGGATTTTCATGAATTTTTTTAACTTTTTTCCATCTTTTTTTAACTGAATTTCAAATAACTTTATTACTTTTGATGCGTCTTGTTTTTTTTTTTTGGTTTTTTCTGTTTTTCGTTGTTGAAATATATGTTTTCTTAAAAATATTACTTTTAATATTTATCAATTTTAGCAAGTCTGCAATAGAAATATCCAACACGTTTCCAACGGAAAACCAGAACCGCATTAAAAATAATTAAGTTATTTGAATTTTAGTGAAAATAATTTGAAAAAAGTTATGAAAATCCGCATTATTTTTTGTTTCACGGACAAAATTCAAGCTTTTATGGAAGGCTGATTGGAAGAAATTTTGTATGGCTATTATTTCTGACCGCTTTTTTATTCTAAACTACCACACCAGTCAATATTTTTACAAAAAAACGAATTTTAAAGGTTATTTCTATCCATTCCAGCTCACGGATGCTATCGCTTGAGTTGAAATATTTGGGAAACTATCAAAACATAAATCAAGGATTATTTTGAGCAACTGTGTCGAACAACTTTTTTTGTTAGTCTATGGAGCGTAAGGCGCCTTACTCTATTCTATCATCTCTATTCTATTCGTATTATTTTAAGCAAGGTTGTACAACATATAAGAAATTTAAAGCTTACTAACACTTTTCTCAATAAAATAATGAAAAACGTCAAAAGTAATTAAATTGAGAGAGAATTAACTCCAACACAAAAAAGTAAACGAACGATTTTCTGGTAAAAAACTGAAGAATGTCAAATCTGCCTAGTTCGGAATTACTGTGCTACTCCTCACATCTACCGTTTGACAGTTGTCATCTTTTTACTTCATGAAATTCTGCTAGTAAAAACTTTAAAAAACTTAAACGCAGAGAAAATCGGATTTACCCTCTTTTACACATTCCTCCCAGTAAACGAACGAAATATTTTGTTTGCATTCGACTGCGCGAACAGACCTTATGTTTAAAGATAAATAAACAATACTCGCTCAGAAGAGCAAGATAATATGTACCTATAAATAAAAATAAAATATATATTTTTGAGAAGATCTACTGCTCGGAGAAGATGTATCTAGTACATTAAGGCAATACGACACCTCTGAAATTCTAAGTTTTTTTTCTGGAAAATGAAAATCAAAATTAAACTTTGCTTTATTACTCCTCAAAATACCCGAGCAAAAATTCAAATTTTTTTACTCAGGCCGTACAATAAGAAAACATTTGAGAAAAAGGTCGAAATGTAAGTCCACAACCGGAATGCAAAACGGACGTAAAAATCGGTATAACATTTTTGACTACCATCAGTTTTTTCGACATAAAAATTTTGTGTTTTTTTTTAAACTGCCATTTTAAAATAGGGCTGAAGAATCAAACATTTTTTTGTTTAATTTAAAAATACAAAACAATTTCCTGAAGAATCTCTAATGTTTCTTTAAGAAAAATATTCCATGTTTCAAAAATAAAAATTGCGTTTCACGGCTGTCGTATCCCCTTATTCTTCAGAAAATCGTCGTTTGATAACATGCTAGATAAAAAATATTAAAAAAAAACGAATGACGATCATCATACTAAGCAGAGGCGCAGCCAGGATTTTTTTTTCACGGGGGTTTTATCAAATTTTGGACTTATATATAAAATCAATTTTACAAAGGCTTCAAATCACAGCGACAGTTTCAACTCTTGGGTGTTAATGGGTTAAGTTAATGGGCTGTACCAAAGAATATGATAACTAATTTTTGTAAATATAAGAACTAAATATTTGAAGCACTAGATAATGTATCTTGTAGAAGAGTTCCAAATTTTAACAAGATTGGTTATAACTCTATGGGAAATCATGACAGCTAATTTGCAAAAATAAGTTTGGACTCAAACTTTTGGGAGAATATTTTGGACATATTGTGCAAGGTCACAAGGAAAAAACAAAATTAATTTTCAAACCGACTCAAACCCTGAAAAAAACAGTTATATATAAAATTTAAGTTAAGTTTTTATAAATAGTATTTTATTAATATTAAGAAATATATCAAAAATTGCTATAATTGTATACTTTTTCCACCAAAATATGCAAGTCTTGAAATCAAGAGTGAATATCGGAATCTGTTTGCCCAAAAATGCTTTTATTATTCGGATACGAATACTTATCGAAATAATGCATATTTTAATTGTTTCCAAAGGCTTGCAAGAAAATGAAAAATAAAAAATGTATATTAAAATCGAGTTTCTTTCCCAAAATTTCATCTCTCGCCGAGTTAAAGTTTAAATTTTTAAGTTCAAACTATACAACGGCCGAGCAACGAAAAAAAGAAACAAGTTGTAAAACGGATGTACAACAGGCACTGTCGCGACATTTTGGCCGTACAGAAGCTGTACAGCAGAGGTAGCGGTCATTTTAAAATTAACTTGCTTCTGCGTTGTTTAGGGTCTTTAGAATCGGCCAAAATGTTTTGAAATCGCCAGTTTTACAGCCGTTTATGGATTTTGTTTATTGTTCTAAGAAGGTTAAACGAAGGTTTTAGGCAGTTATACGTAGGTTTTAAGGCTTGTGCTATAATCTTTTCAATTTTTCTCGGGTAAAATGCAATTTTTTCTCCCCACAATGACTGAACACTTCACTTTGTTGTAAAAATAACCAATTGGCGCTAGCCTTAAAATTCGTCCTTTGATGAGTACCTACAAATGGAGCAAATTTCCGTAAATATAAAACACAAAATTTCTGACTCATTGGGATGAAAAACTAAGACCCGAAATGTAAAAAAAAATCGTTTGAGTTTTTCGCCATCAAAATAACCGATGAAATTTCTTTTAAAATATTTTTTTAATCATAATCTTCCATTGGATTTTCAAAATCAGTATCATGAAAATCCTTCAAAATTGCACAAATATTATTCGATTTTAATGAATGTTGTCTTTTTGGAAGAGTGTGGTGAAGACTTTCGTTAAAAAAAAGAAACAGTTTCGATAGAATCGTAAGTGTAGACGTAGAATTCCGTTTAAGTTGTAACCTCTTCTACTTTGTCTCTTTGGTCCGATTGTTTTGTTCATTTTGCACGTGTTTTTATTGATCTTCCAAAAATTAAAAAATAAATTCAATCACACTCAATTATAGACTACTTATCGAGGCCAAAACAAAGAAAAGTTAAAAAGTAAGTATGATTATATGAGCAAGCAAAAGGAAACAAGCAGAATTTCAATTTTCGAACTAAGTTGAAATGAAGGCGAAGCAAATGCACTTTCCATTGGTACCACTTTCATCTCTGCCCGATATATAGTTTGCGAGCTACAGTCAGTTTAACTACTAATTTCAAATTAAAATTAAGACCCCGATTTTTAAAAAATCGTATGGTTACTATATTTCACGCTGAGCACATGTCCTTTCCTCTCGTCTCTGTCTGATATTTAGTTTGCTAGCTACACTTTCTGTTCGATGTATAGTTTGCAAACTACACTCGCTAGTGCTAGTGGGATTGGAATCCAAATTAATTTGCATTAAAAACAAAAATTAAAATTTTACGCCATCTATTGGGTAAAAGCATAAAAAGAAATATGATCCAACTCGTTTTTTTTCATAAGAGTTAAATCTAACTGGATCAAAGACCCATTTCGTTAAATTTGACAGATTGAGTTCATTGACTGAGTTTAAAAGAGGTTCATGACCTCTGGTTTCAAAATAGTATACTAGAACAGTAGTGCATACATAAACCCAATGCGAACTAATGCTTAGAATGCTGCCAAAGCGAACCAATCAGTTCGTGCAAAACCAAAGCATACAAGCATAAACAACGAAAGAAAAACAAAGAAAGCAGCAGGCACATAAGCAGCTGATGATTAATTTTCTTATATAAAAACATGCATTTTTCTTCTTATATTTTACTATTTTGTGACTTTAATATAATAGTGACAAAAGCTAAAGTTAGATATTCATTCAGCGCAGGATATATCTGATATTTTAGTATATATATTATCTTTGAACGAAGAGTATTAAAGGCTGTAGGTATACCCTAAAGTATTCGCCAAAAACGTTGCCTAATGACCTTGAAAAAATCTGTTAAAACGACCCCATACAAACCGCGCTGTAAGACGTAATTCTACGTCAAAAGATATTATGTTGATTTAAGTCAGTATTTCCTTATTTCTGCTCATTGGTATAACTTTATTATTTCTCTGATAAACGGATGAACAGAAGCAAAATCAAACCAACATATTTTTTTTCTAATAAGCCCATATTTCTTAAAATCGAATATTATTTGACAATTTTGAGAAATATTTATGAAACAGATTCGGGAAAATGCGATGGAAAATTATGAATTTTATATTTTTTATTAAATTACACTGAGCTAAAAAACAACGTAAAATCAAAGAAAACCACTTCGATTCAAATATTTTTCGGAACAATTTGGCACCAAACACGAAAATATTCAATTCGAAGTGTTTCCACTTCGAAAAACACAAATCCAGTTTGATGTTATTTCCACTTTAAACTAAAGTTTTAAGCACTTTGAAATGAAAAGCATTTCACTTCAATTTAACGTGGATTTAGATTTATTTAAAAATGAATCATATTCAATTCAAATACTTACATCTTTATTTTAAATGCACTATAGCTTTGATTCAAAATCGTTATATGAATGAATCAAAGTGAAAATAACTTTGAATCAAATCCCCACAATTTTTGATATCAAATGGATACATAAAAATAAGTAAAACAATATTATTTTTTTCAGAAATTTTCTTTTATTGACACATAAAAAAACATTTGGTATATTACTTTAACTAATTCATTATTTGGAAATACTAAAATATATTAATCTAAATAAGTATTGTATTAACAGATTGTATTATGTCGAGTTCTAGCGATAACTTGTACCTTAAATCTTCAAAATATGTCGTCTTGTTTCCTCCATAAAAAGAACTTCTCTCAGAATTCAGTCCAGAGCCCAATGTTAGCAATTACTTTTGAATAACGTCTTTATTTGCATTTACTGCTTTTATTTTTACACATTACCTTAACATGTACTTAAGCAGGATTTACTTTCCAGCTTCCGCTCTTTATTTCAGAAAACTAAAACTATTTTTATATTTTATTTTGTCAAATGAAAGTATGCAACTTCAAATTGAAGTGTGTTCAACTTCGTTTTCACTTTTAACGACTTCAACTCTAAACAATATAATTTTTCAACTTACTTTCGAATTTGATATACTTCATTGAAAATAAAAGTAAGTGCATTCATCATTATTTTGAAGTTTTTCTACTTCTTTTTGAATAACAAAATGTTTTCATATTTGATTTGAAGGCTTTCATGGTGAATTTAAAGACGATTTTTTAAAAATGGAACAACGTAAAATTGATACGATATTATTTAATTTTAAGTTGTGTTTTTTCCCTGAGTGTACATGACTTCACTATAAACTTAATTCCTGCAGAGTTTGGGTTAGTTTATGTTTAAAAAATGGTTATAAAAAAAGAACGAAAAATAACAATTTTAGAGGAAATTTCCTTATTCACCTCGGTGGCGAGGGACTCGACCGCTCTTCTTCAAATTTTTTTAATTTATTTTTTTTTTTTTTAATTTATTTAAGATTAAATTAGTGCTTTAAGATCTTGAAGATCTTTTTTCGCACAACAGGAAGATAAATAAAAAAACATTTTACAATTTTAGACTTAAAATAAATACAGATTATTACAAGCAGAAATTTTGTTCAATTAACACAGTATCGTTAACATATAAACAGAATAACACTTAAAATAACTTAATATAAGGTGACTTAAAATTAACTATTAATAAATAGAAGATTAAGAAGCAGAACAGAATGGCAAATAGAAAAAAAAGAACATAGTATAGAAAATATAGATTTGTAATTAGAGGTTTGAAAAGAATGAAAGAACAGATATTTTGAATTTATTCATACTGAAAATGGATTTTATATTATGGGGAAAAGAATTCCAAAGTTTGATGGCGTTGACGAAGAAAATTCTTTTGGTTTGTAATTCGGTATAATTAGATAACATAGAGTTTTATTATTTATCAACTTATGCAGAAAGAGACAATTTCTAGCATTTAAATAGTTAATTATACTACAACCTAAGATTTCTTTGATTCTAACCGAAATATGCTCATGTCGCCTCATGTCGCCATATACATATCTCGAGGCGTCGTTAAACGCAACCTGAATTTTGTGAGCAGAATGAGAATGATTCAGGCTTTCTTGTTTTGTATTACTCTTGAATTCATTTTCATCCAAATATTTCAAGTCGTTTTAGTAGGTTCCAAGCTAGAACTTGAAGAGACAACTCAAATCGAAGTATTGTCAAGAAGCCCTCAAGAGGTCAGATTTGAAATATACATTTGGGGTTTTTACTCATTTGATAATATGTGTGTTTGCTTTTCATATGAACCACTTTGATTTAATTCTATTTTGTTTGGTACTACAATAATTTGGGGGGGGGTTTAAACCCCGAAATCCCCTTTGGTTGCGCTAATGATACCAAGTCAGTTACAACCAAAAGAATATAAATTTTACAACGGAGAGGGTTTGGTTAATTAATTCAATGCAAATATTATTTTTCAAGTTTAACTTTCTCATCACAGTCGGTTGATGCCTAAAAGCTCGCGATAAGGAAATCAGTCTTTTTTAAATGAAGGGACAAGTAGTATTTGTTTTTTTCAAAGTAATTTTTTGTTTCTTTAAAAGTTTTTACTGCATGTAATTTGCTTATTTTGTAAACGCGTCTAAAGTGTTAATTATTTTTGTCAACTGAAATCAGTTAAGAGAAAGTGTTAATTTACAACAAAAAATAAGGCCAGAGCATATTAGGTGCATATAATGGCTTTTGATAAAAAATTGTTTTATCAATATTATGCCTGCTTATGTGGTTAGTTGACGTTCCATAAGAAATAAAATGATATTGGAATTGAGTGCAAATATAAAAATGGCAGAGATTAAATGCCAAAATAATAAAACAAATGAATTGACCTTTTGAGCCTTAAAAAAAAACACATTAAAAGCTTAAAGTTTTGACTGCTTTATTTTACATTTCTGCATACAATTCCATCGGTCTAATTTCATATAAAGAAAAAAATACTTGTGATACTTTGGGCGTTTTTGCAATCATGTTTTATATATATTTTGTTTAATATTAACACTATTGCATATTTGTTTTGTACATATCTTAAATGGGCCGATCTGTTCTTTATATTTAGTATAATAGAAACAAAATAACTAGATCTAATAACAAGAAAAAAATTCAACAAAAAACTTATCTCTTTTTTCAATGTTTATATCAAGATAAGAACACATTTTTGCGATTTCACATTTGGTAGATATTTTTTATTTTATCAAAATAAACCCTGTAAATGTTGTAAATTTGCACAAAGTTGTTTAAATACGACTATAAATCATTTCTCACAGGCCTTTATTTGGGGGGTTAACGGCATTAAGCCTACCCATGAGTACAAAAAGTAAATATAAAAACAAGTAAAGAAAGTCTAAAGTCGGTCTAGGCCGACTATGAAATACCCTAAACCCACTTTTCAAAAACAAAAAATTTTTATTGTAAATGGGCGTCTCCAAGGGCGGATGAAGCCTATATTTTATATGCATTTAAATATTGATGAAAAATTTACACATACCAAGTTTTATTCCTGTAGCTCACAGTTAATGCCTTTATTGTGCTTTCGCTATGGGAAGTGGGCGTGTTCATGGACGGATTACTTCCAATTTTTGAACACACCTTAGTTTTGGTATAAAATACATGCATACCAAATTGAATTTCTCTATGACAAACATAACCTTATTTATTGAGTTTAAAACTTTTTGGGTTGTATGGGAAAAAGGCGTGTCCGTAGGCGGATGACGTCCATTTTTCAAAACCATCTTTGTCTTGTCATAAAAAACATATGTGCCAAATTTTAGCTCTGTAGGTTAAACAGAGGCTTATTTATTGCGTTTTCAATTTTTGGGTTGTATGGGAGGTGGGCGTGTCCGTGAGCGGATGACGTCCATTTTTCGAAGACATCTTTGTGTGTGCATAAAACACATACATATCAAATTTTATTGTTGTAGGCTGATTATGAGCTGAGTTATGCAGTTTGCAATTTTCGCGTTGTATGGGAGGTAGGCGTGTCCGTAGGCGGATGATGTCCATTTTTCAAAACCGTCTTTGTTTTGTCATAACAAACACATGTGCCAAATTTTAGCTCTGTAGGTTAAACAGAGGCTTATTTATTGCGTTTTCAATTTTTGGGTTGTATGGGAGGTGGACGTGTCCGTCAGCGGATAACGTCCATTTTTCAAAGACATCTTTGTGTTAATATAAAACTTATACATACCAAATTTTATGGTTGTAGGGTAATTATAAGCTGAGTTATGCAGTTTTCAATTTTCGTGTTGTACGGGAGGTAGGCGTGTCCGTGGGCGGATTCCAAAAATATTCAATAGTGCAGATCCTTGGGTCTATGTGACCATGTGTACCAAGTTTCATCCAATTATCTCAACTCCTTCTTCTTATCCTGTGTATACGGACAACACACAGACGGACAGACGGACGGACGGACGGACGGACGGACGGACATGAATAGCTCGACTCACGTGGTGACGCTGATCAAGAATATATATACTTTTCTATACCGGACTCGCTTCGTTCTATGCGTTACAAACGTTTGCACAAAGTTAATATACCCTGACCTTTCAGGTTTAGGGTATAAAAATTCAACTGAAATATATGTATGTAAGATTTGATCTTTATCATGGAAAAAATGTTTATGAAGACGGTTTATTCAACTTTTCTATTAGTAGTAAAATTAAACATTTTTTATATTCTGAAGGGATTTGAAATTGAGTTATGGTCTCAATAAATAGGTGTCAAAAAACTTGTTTCCTTTTCCTCATTTGATAACATAAAACGTAAGTGCCATGCTTTACTGTGCTTTTCAAATTTTTTAACATACTATACGAAAAAAATGTTAGCCCGAAAGTATGCAAAGAAAATTTATTTGATATAAAAAGTAAACTCGTGTTGATTTTTTGTCATATTTTTTTAACTTTAAAATTTAGAAATACTTAGTGCTAAGTTTAAATGGTTCCAACCCGTCATAGGACGGTCTTTTAAACTAGTTAAATTATAAAGTTTTTGAGATATTTTTTTTTCATTAAATTACTTACTTACTTACTACGATGGCGTCTTTATCTAATGCCTGGTCTTTCCAACGGAGATGCAGTCTTCTTTGTCTGCGTTGGCCACTGCTGGGTACCGAATCCAATAATTTTTTCGCTGGAGCTTCGTCGTTCATTCTCTCGACATGACAAAGCCAGCGAAACCGCTCTATTTTAATACGCTTGACTGACTATATCGATGTCGGCATATAGCTCGTGGTTTCATCGTATTCGGTAGGGGAAGAGTGGCATGAAAGAGCCAGTTTTAAAAAAGTTACAAAATATATAAAAATAATTAATAAAATTATAATTCTTGTATCAAAAGTATTTTCTCATTCATTTATGAACGTAATACCATGAAATATTTTCCAAAATCAACAATATTCTTGGACCTGTAGCCATTTATAAAAAACATGAAATTCGGCTCTTTCATAACACATGGGCATTGAAAGAGCCAACCAAAGTTTTGAAAGAGCCATCTTCTTATTACAAGACTTAACACGAAAAATAACGAATATTTTATTAAAAATATTAATTGTTATTATAAAAAGTATTGTTTTTACAAAAACAAATTAAATAAATAAAAAAATTCAAAACTGAAAACAAAAAATAGTTAAAAAACTTAAAAATATTTTTAGCAAAAAAATTAAATCGCTTTGAAGAAAATCTATAATAATAAGACCTATTCCAAAAACAAAATAAGAGGTTAAAACACTTAAAAACATTTTTGACAAAAATAATTTAAACTTCCTTTACGCTTCTTCATACCACCGCAACCCAGCTCTTTCAAAACATATTGTCCAAAGAAACATAACCTCAAAAATTAGTATGAAATCAAGATTTTTCCGGCAAAATAAATATGTTATTGGCAAGCCTAATATATCCATAAAATTATAGTATAATAATATAACTGTTAGTTTTAAAGGTGAAGACGTCACAAAACAAATAAAATGTTCTGAAAAACTTACTTAATGATGAAGAAATCCAAAATACGATACACCATCGTCGTTTATTATCAGTGAACTGTCAAATGTTCGAGGGTGCCATATGGCGAGTATTGCTTCTTAAAAATTATAATTTAAGAAGCATTCGTATGAAAACTACCGCGTAAATCAAGATGGCTCTTTCATGCCACTCTTCCCCTACTCGCGATTGACGCAGATTGGACCATAGATCTTGCGAAGGATTTTTCTCTCGAACTCTTCCAAAGTCCTTTCATCAGAGCTGCTCAACGTCCAGGTTTGTGATGCGTATAGTAGGACGGACATGATTATTGATTTATAGAGCGTCAGTTTTGTTCATCGAGAGAGAGCTCTGCTTCTCAATTGCCTACTGAGCCTCAGTGTTGCCGTTCGAGAATTTTAAAACGAAGTAAAATAGGCTACAAGATGGAAGTATTTTCAGAGATTTCGAAGTGTTAAAATAAATTAATTTTGTTTTAACATGAATGTTTATTAAGCATATTTAGGTACATTTCAAAATTAATAACGAAAAAATCAATAAAAAAATATTTTCATAAAAATCAATCAATAAAGTTTAATAAGAAAATACGCGTTCAATAAGAAAATACTGAAATACACTTCAATCACTTATATGTATAAATTAACAATGTTAAAACAATTATCTATTTCTAATTTCTATTTTTATTTTCTACACTCAGAAAAAAGTGTCTCGGAATATGATAAAAAAGGCATCATAGTTAGAGAAAAATGGTGTAGACTTTGCTCCAGAGAATGCTGTTCTCTAATTGCGATACTAAAAATTCTCTAAAAATGATAAAAAGTTTCCATGAAATAGAAAAATATATCGTTTTTAGAGAAAAATACTTTTTTTTTGAGAAAATATTTGTTTTTATTTAAGAAAATACTTCTCATAGTGAATTTTTTATCAAAATATAAGAAAAGTTTTTCATTTTCAATAAAATTTCTCTATTAATGAGAAATTTTTTGTGCGAGAAAAATACTTATCATTATTAGAGACATTGAAATATTTCCATTTCCTAGAAGTAAAGAAATATTTCTTCGAAAATGTGAAAATTTATTCTAATTGAAGAAAATTTTATTTGAAAAAGTGAAAATTACTATTATCAAAAATAGAGAAATTTTTTACCGGAGCAAGGTATGTGTTTTTTCTCAGTGCATGCAGCTATTTCTTCGGTTCTGAAGTAAATATCACTGTTATAACAAACATTCGATAAAGTATTCGTTTAAGGATTCCAATTTAAAAAATTATCATTTAGAAAGTGGTCCTTTATTAGCATTATCGAATTTACGGTGCTAAATTTTAACTTATTTGTAGTTGTATTTTTAATTAGTTTTAATTGTGAAAATACTCTTTCTGTTGTTGCACCACCGTGTGGTAAGCTTAGCAACGCTCTTACGAAAGTTTTTATTTTTTGGTACATCAGGTCTTCTAAGGCACTTTTTAATTTAAAAACGTTGAACCAAAGCTCTTCAAATCCTTTTTCAGCTAAAAAAATCATTTAATATTAAAAGACGCCATTCCTTTTCTAGACATTCGATATCTTTTTCTTCGATGAGATTAGGAAAACGTTTTATGAGTGGAACCAAACTATTAGCTAAAGATCTTGTATCCAAAATTTGTAATGTTCTCAAAACTGGATATTTGAAATTGACTCTTTTGATAATTAGTGTACGAATGTAATAGAACTGTACACAACTTTTTAAAATTTCGTTCTTATCTGTTACAGATATATCATAGGAATCAAATTTTGTCTGGGCTCTAGGCCCTATATATATATATATCAGACAAAGGCTTAATTCTAAAAGTATTGAGATCATTTTGAAAAATTATATCAAATTCTACGGCAGAGATATCAATAAAATTAATTGCAATACTTCTGAAATAAAATTTTAATGATTGTAACAACTCATGAAAACTAGGCGATTCTTTTTGAAATTCTAAATGAAGTGAATTAACAGCACTCAGTGCATAAGACAAGAATTGTAAATATATCACATTTGAATCAGTCATTCGTGCTGCAATACGACTTGCAATATCAGAGTCTTCCTCGAAGTAATTAATTCTTACAAACTTAAATTTCAACAAACTTCACAACGCGCGCTTTTGCAAGAAGTATTTAATCGAACAGAGTGTTGCCACTTTCATTAAAATTCTCTCGTCCAATACAAAACTCTGTGAGAGAAGGTACAAGTTATGAATTCCTTTACACCAACAGTTATGCTATGTTATTGATTTTTTGATGTGGAATGAAGTTAAAAAATCAAATATACTTAATTACTAAAAAAAGTTTTAATCACTCAAAATCGAAGTGTTTTCACAAAAGAGGAAGTGTGGAAGTGTTTGACATAAAAGTGAAGTAAAAAACTTCGATCGAAGTGAAAACGGCAACGCTGCTGAGCCTTAAGTAACACCTGTTGGCAAGAGGTATCCTTCGTTTAATCTCAATACTGATATCATTGGAGCAGTTAATACTGGATCCCAGGTAAACAAAGTCCTTCACTACCTCAAAGGAGGTGTTGTCAACAGTGACGTGGTTTCCAAGACGCTGGGACTGTTTGTTTGTGAACACAAGATATTTCGTTTTTTCTGCGTTCACTGCAAGACCCATTCGATTCGACTCTTTTTCTAGCCTGGAGAATGCTGCACTGACTTCGAGCGTATTTTGTCCAATGATGTCAATATCATCAGCATAAGCCAGCAGTATAACACTCTTATAGAAAATTGTGCAGCTGCTCGGATGATCTTCTCCATGACTTTATTAAAGAAGTCGCACGATAAGGAATCACCTTGTCTGAAACCTCGCTTGGTATTGAACGAAAGAGAGAGGTCCTTCCCGATTTTTACTGCGCTTTTGTTGTTGTTCAGTTTCATCCTGCAAAGACGTATTAGCTTCACAGGAATACCAAATTCAGACATGATGGAATATAGGTGACTCCTTATTGGACTGTCGAAGGCGGCTTTGAAATCGACAAAAAGATGGTGGGTGTCAATTTTTTTTTCGAGGGTCTTTTCCAAGATTTGTTGTAGCGTGAAGATCTGGTCAATGGTGGTTTTTCCAGGTCCGAAGCCACACTGATAAAGTGAAATCAGTTGGTTAACGATGGGCTTCAGTCTTTCACACAATACGCTCAACAGGACCTTAAATGCGATATTTAGAAGGCTAATCCCACGGTAGTTGACGCAAATGGTGGAATCACCTTTCTTGTGGATTGGGCAGAGCACACTGAGGTTCCAATCAGCTGTAATGAATTCTTCCGATCATATTCTGCATTGAAGTCTGTGAATGCATTTAAACAGAGCTTCGCCTCCCGTCTTAAACAGCTCAGACGGTAGGCCATCAGCTCCTGTGGCTTTGTTGTTTTTAAGCCGAGCAATAGCTGTTAAGGCCTTGTTATAGTCGGGCAGCGGAACTTCAACGCTGTCATCCATATTTGGGGTTTCCGGGATATCATCTCCACTGGCGGGATTGTAGTCAGCGTTGCCATTTAAAAGACTAGAGTAGTGCTCCCTCCATAGGGAGATATCAGTGTACTCTGGATATCTGTCACTAGATTCGCATTATCATCCTTAAAACCATCGGTGAGGCGTCTAATTTTTTCGAAAAATTTTCGAGTCTCATTCCTGTCGCCATGCATCTGAATTTTCTTGCACTCACAGAAACAGTTATTCTTTTCATTCTATTAATAAATAAACTGATTTTTTATTTCACTGTATAATAGTTAACATCATATCCATATCTTATGGTGCTTTTTCTGGTTGGTCTTCGGCAAGTTTTCTTGAACTGCAGGCTGACGACAGTCCACTGGATACCGGACCAATGACCAATGTGCAAGCTGGCTATGTAGGATCGATGCTTTGTGTAGGCGGCTCATTGGGCTCATTGTTTTTTTCTTGGTCGGCGGAGAAAATTGGTCGAAAACGTTGCCTACTGCTAACAGCAATACCGTCATTGGTAAGAGAAATAGAGCCTACAGCTCTTTATTTTATTCCTATGTTCTAATTGTTGTTCATCTCTATTCCAATCCAGCTTGCATGGGGTATTATACCTATTGCACGAAACCCCTTTCACTTGTGCATTTCAAGATTTTTTGGTGGTTTAGCAGGTGGTGGAGTATTCTCTGTTATTCCTTTGTATGTTATGGAAATTTCCGAAACAAGGTATGTGTGATGCACAAGTATACGAGCATAAAATTCAAGTAACTTAACGAAAGTTTTGCAGAGTGCGCGGCGAACTTGGTGCTTTGGTCATTCTGACTTGTAATTTAGGAACATTGCTTGCCTTTATTTTGGGCAATTTTTTCTCATATGCAACTGTGGCACTCATGCTGTCTTCACTGACGTTATTATTTTTGATACTTTTTTCGTTTCTGCCAGAATCGCCACAGTATTTGATAAGACAAAATCGAATGGAGGTGATATCTTAACTATCTAAGCCTAAAAGAGTTGAATTCTTGTAATTGTATCTTTTCTGCAGGAAGCTGAGAAGGCAATGCGCTTTCTACGTAATGCTGGCGGAATTATATCGGAGTCTTCGAAAGACTTAAGAGACGAATTGGAACAAATGCAAGCTCAAGAAAATCCATTCAATATTAAAAAATACAGCTACAGCATCAGTTGGAGCGACATAAGTAAGCATTTGTTTTTATTATCTGTTTTTTCTCTCACAAAATATCATGATCTCTACTGCAGATAATCGAATTGCTCGTAAAGCTTTAACGATTGGAGTTGCTCTATTGTTAATCAATCAGTTGTGCGGCTGTTTTGCCATGATTAGTTATACCGCTACAATATTTCAACAGTCTGGTTCAAGTCTCTCACCCAACATGTCAGCTGTTGTTGTAGGCATTATACAAGTCGTGGGTTCATATGCATCCACATTATTGGTAGAACGTGTCGGAAGAAAGGTAACGGAAAAATATTGTTGAAACTAGAGCAATTTTTAAAGTTGAATCACAGTCCCGCATAAAATTGTTAATTTTCTATAAAATTTGCATTATTTAGTCTCTCAGCATATTGTTTCTTTTAAGGTACTACTTGTCAGCTCAGCGTTTGGCACTGGTTTTGGTCTTACCTGTTTAGGTGGCTACACTTATCTCATCGCTCAAAGTTATAACACCAAATCCTTCAACTGGGTGCCCGTTATCAGTTTCTGCTTCAGCATCTTTATTGCTAATGTTGGCATCTTAACGTTACCTTATATGGTTGTATGCGAAATATTGCCACCAAAAATTCGTAATCTTGGTAGCTTGTTCTGCATGTCGATGCTGTGGATTCTGGCTTTTATCATGCTGCTGGTGAATGGAGTTATTGTCACATTACACAGTCTTAATAAATTCATTCTTAAATTTTTATTTCTTTATTTTTATAGTATTTTCCGATTCTGAGCGAAATTCTGGGTATCCATAGCTTAATGTTCATTTTTGCCGCAAACTGCTTTGTTGGTGCATATTTGATCATCAAATTTCTACCGGAGACAAAGGGAATGAGCATTGAAAGGATTTTATTAATGCTATGAAGTCATCAAGTAGCTCAAACTTAAAGTTTTATTTTTAAATTTGGTATTTTTAAGGATAGTTATGATTTTCACCGATGTACATATGTAGATTGTTGTAGTTTGAAGTTAATATTTAGGCTAGGTTTTTAGTTTTTAAGCACGATGTAATAAATTTTAGGTACTAGTATTATTTAGCTTATGAGTATTTTTAAATAGGACGTCTACAATTAATTTGGGTGTAACACCTAAAAGGTCTAGAGAATGCTGTGTTAGTTGGATTGGATTTTTTGTATTTGTTTATAATTATTTTTAAAACCTCGTACTAGTGTTGACTTTTTTAAGCCTAGCTTCAGTAAGTCTGTATAAAACCCGATCAACGGGTCTTTACATCCTTACACTTGGTCTGTTCGAGTACTTATCCAGTGAAAAGTATGCAGCAGCAACTTGCAAGAGAGTAACGCAAAATTCTCTCACAAACAGTAAAAAGTACGCGAACAGAAAATTTTAAAAAACTTGCAAGTCTCGATAACAGCTTATTAACGTCTAGCTTACATTTCATGTTAAATGGAAAACAAAAGGAAATTGGACGTGAAGTATTCTCTTGGAACATTTTGCAAGGTTGAAAGCGGTAAGTTTTAACAAATGTAACATTGAATCACGGTGGTGAAATTGCACATATATATTTATTTTATATTTTCATAAATTTATAGATCCAGACTATCGCATAAAAATGACTTGCGAGCTGGCAGGCGAAGAATCTTTTGAAGAAATTGTATTTTCACAAAACATAGAGGCAACAGACACTGGTGTTTTTGAACCGTCGAAGGAATCCGATGACTTTGTGCCTATCAAATATTCCGGTGGCAGGAGTGAAACTCCCGATAGTAAAAACCTTGTATGGCTCGACGCACCAACAAGATTCTTAATATCGAGAGTGAAGGAATTGCGTCCAATAGTGGGAAAAAGTGCACAATTAAAAAATAAAAAACAAATGTGGACCACTATTCGCAGTGATCTTTGCAATAAAGGACATTTTTTCATCGCTGTCCAGGTGGAAGGAAAATTTTTTGTTAAGAGCGAAGATATAAGCAAGTTCAACTCCAGAACTCGAGGGCTGGAAGAGAAAGGCAAACTTGGCCTTTTCAACAGTAAGACTTCACACGCATCTAACAAATTCTTAAAATAAATATTGAATATTGTTTATGTTATTTGTATTTTTATTTGCAGAGAACTGGATGATCTTTTTAAGGAAAAAAAATCCCTTCACCCGGAGTGTGTCCTCGATAGCGAGGTTGCGGTTTTATTTGAAAGTAGTATAGAACTTTATGAACCTTCAGAGTCAGCTCCGTCAACGCCAGGTACCGCCAATTTCATACTGTAAATTGTGGTCAATAGAAAAATTATCTGTTTTTTTTTATAGAAACTTTAGACTCGACTCTACTTTAGAGAAAGTAGAGCAGAGGAAAGCAAAGAGAGAAAAAATGGACGAACGCATTCAAAAATTATTAGAGAAAAATGCCAAAGACAAGGAAAAAAGCCTTAAAATAAGAGAAGCTCGAGCTCAAAGAAAAGAGGAAATTGAAAACCAAAAAATTGAGCTCTTGAAATCAATAGTAGATCTATTAAAGAAATGAAAAAATTGCAAGACGACCAGAACTTAATTTAGCATTAAAGTTTCTCTCCGCTCTTGTCAGATGACCATTATCTCTGTATGGAGTGACTACGTATTTGCTGCAAGGATATGCTGAAATGCCTAAAAGATAGTGGTCTGAAAAAGATTGTATATGTAATTATATAATATTATGGTATTTTAATATAACTACCTACACATAACGAAGGTAATTTAGTGTAGAGTGTAGAATTTTTAAAGACTCAACTGTCATGAGAAGATCCTGGATAACCAACGAAAATATTGATGAATTTTTTATTTTCATTACAGACACCTTGCAAATAAATCGATGTTATGCCTTTTCTATTGATGTAGTCATTCTTTCCTCTTTTTGCTGGATCTATTCTTATATAGGTTCCATCGTTGCACCCTGAATAAAAAAAGAACATTCAATTAACCAAAAAAAAAAATATAATGGCCTGTGAACTTTACCAATTGCTTTGGAAAAATAGCAGCAATTCGAATGGAAAAAAGCACTTGATTCTTCTTTTTTTCCTTGTGTTGGCCAGATAATGATTTGGTGACTTAAGAGCTAAAATGTAACTCTATTGATTATGAGGCAAATTGTGAACAGAGAAAGGTTAAAACGGTCCGCTAAGTCCCTGTAGCAGTATTCTTCGTGGCCAGCGAACCACAAGAAAACCAACAAATGCACTTTCGCCGAAATTCTTTTATCATGCCGAAGATTCTGATACCAGCCAGAGTTCAAAAATTGTACGCAAAGGTTTTCAAAAAGATTTTTTTTTTCACAGAAATGATTGCGGAAGTCTTTTTTCTTATATGTTGCGACTGTATGCTCCAAATAGTGACGGATGCAGTTTCTTAGATTCCTTTGGCCAAAGAAACAAATTCCATATTCATAAGCGTTGTAATTCCTTAGCTGTAGCAAAACTGAGACCTCATCATCTGCATCACTTTCACTTTTTGAGGAAGCCGATGATTCCATAGTCGTCATGATAGCACTAAGAACATGTTTTTTTCTTAAGATTTCTTTCAACACAAAAAAATAAGAGAAGTTATAAATATGCAGTGGCAACGTTTCTAAAAAAATTACCTTCCATATTTAGACAAACGCAGCAGTCAATCCTCCGATTTGTGAACATCAGTTTTATTAAATTTGTTGATAATCCAAATTGCAACTGTCTTAAATCAGCTGTTTTGTAGTTTGCAAATTCTCAACAGTAAAAATTTTTCGAGCAGGAATTTGCAACTTTCCCTCCAAATCGACTGTCACTTTGTGCTCTCAATTTCTCTCATTTTGCAAGTTTTTTGCGTACGCGAACGCCAAAAGCACTCGAAGTACTCGAACAGACCAATTATAAAATTAAATGTTTGTAATAGATTTTAAAGAAAGTTTGTGTTTACATGCTTTAAGGTGTTTACTTCATATGACATCAATTTGTTTAAAAAATAAACAATTTTTTCAAAACAGTGGTAGGCATAATTTTCAGAATTTAAGTCACTTGAGTCGATAATATTTGAATATGGCATTAATATGATGGTTTGAAAAAATTTCAGTTAATTGTGCAAAATCGAAAAATTCCAGTAAGAAAAATTGTTGGTGATCCGTGTTATATCAAAATTGTGCAAAGAAAGACCGTGTAAAAACAGAGTTGAGTGTTATTTATTTGATTGAAATAGAAAACATAGAACATGGAATTAATGTATGGATAATATTTTTTACTTAAATGAAATACATAAAGACTGTACCAGAAAAAACTGTGCTTTTGTTTTTAGGTTAATTATAAAAAAGTGTTACCTCCATAGCAACATATTTGGTACCTAAATAAAGGAGCTACTGAAAAATGTCGTCTCAACAAGAAGAAAAGCAAATTTGCAAATACCTGGAAAGTCCAAAAACCACGCACAAAAAGATCGCTAAGGAAGTTGGCGTATGCGTAAAAACCGTCGGAAGGACCATAAAACAATACAAACAGCTTACCCCTTTGTCAAAAACGCCAGGTTCAAGAAGAAAAAGTGGTCCAGCGAACCAAGCGGTGGCCCAGAACGTTAAGCGGCTGTTTACTCAGAATCCAGGCACTTCGGTTCGTGATATGGCAGCAAAAGCGAGAACATCGAAGTCAAGTGTTCAACGGATTAACAATTTTACAACCGAAGGAGCTATACAGTACAAAAAGTACGTGATAGGTCAGAAGAAAAGAACGCGGAAGCCAAGAGAAGGGCTCGAAAACTGTATCGCGATTACCTGCCCAAATTTGATTGCGTGGTCATGGACGATGAAACGTACTGCAAAGCGGATTTCAAGCAGTTACCTGGACACGGATATTATACTGCGATTATAAGGGGTGGAGCATTCTCTAAATTTACCACCGAAAAACATACCAAATTTCCAAAGAAATACATGGTGTGGCAAACCATTTGCAAATGTGGCCTTCGAAGTAAAGAATTTATGACAAATCGCACAATCAACACCGAAATTTACCGAAACACAGAGAGTGTCTGGAGCGGTGTTTGCTGCCTTTTATACGTCAGCACCAAGGTTAAGTACTATTTTGGTCTGACCTAGCAACATTTCACTACGCCCAGAGAACGATGGATTGGTACCAAGCCAATAATGTTACGTGGTACCAAGAGAAGCCAATTTTCCAAATTGCTCCAAACTTCGTCCAATCAAAAGATATTGGGCTTTAATGAAAAGAAATCGTAAGAAGACCAAACAAACTGCGAAAAACGTCAAAATATTTCGACGTAAATAGCGTCGGGCATAGACTAAGGTCAACGAAAGGTCGGTAAAAAACCTAATGGAGGACCTTAATCAAAAAGTACATAATTTTTTTAAGTGTATTTTTTTTTAGTGTAAACAAAATTTTTATTTATTTTGTAATGTTCACTTAATAATAAACTGAAAGAATTTTTAAAAGACATCATTGGTTTTTTTACAATTAAAAAAAAACAAAAAAAAAGTTATTTCTGGGACAGTCTTTATGTTATAGTAGCTTCTGGGTTAAATCTAGATGGCGAAGAGAAACAAAAATTTACTTTTTTATCTAAAACATCTTAACCCGTTCAAATTGAGTACAAGTTTTGTTTAATACAGATGAAACTTTTAAGAATTTAATTTAAAATATTTCTACTGAGCTTTATTTAATTAATTCATATAACATCGACATTGTTCTATGATACTTGAAGCATTTACATTGATCTTCTATTCAGAGGGATCGAAGTCTCGGAAACCTCTTGAATTTGGTTATACCTCTCCAAATATATAAAATGAACACCTGTCCACACTTTTTAACAACTAAGAGCAGGTTTTGCAATCATAAGTTAACCGCTGGCCAGAGATTAACGTACAAAAAAAGAAGTCTTACATACACTCTCACTTTAATTATTCGGTCAGTAGAGCTTAAGCCCCGATTTCGGTAGTTCAAGTCATTGATTAAAGTTAACTAATGGTCTTGAAGCGTTTATTACCAGGTGAACAGCTGAGTGAGCCTTAGAATAATTTCAACATTTTACTACCTGTTCATGAAATCAAAGCAACAGCACTCCTAATCATATACGAGTAAATATATATTCAAAATAAATTACATAATTACAACTACTTAAAACTGTATAGATACACCAAATTAACAATTAAAAGCTCTTTGAACATTTAAAAACATTGTTTTTAATCCACATCCATGGATTTTCCTTTTGTTTCCGGCAGAAATATCCAAAGATATATAAATGCTAATAAGCACACTAGCGAACATGACCACATGGTAATAGAAATTCCAAAGACGCTCATGTAAATGGGAAAAATTTTCAAAGTACTGAAAACCAAGGCACTAAGTATAGCCATACACACAGAAGCCGCCACAGAGCGTATCTAGTAAAGATAAAGATAAATAGAAAAAAAAAAGAAAAGCAGAAACTATACTACCTACCTTCGCTGGAAATATTTCCACGAGTAGCACGAATGTCAGTGCTATAATGCCAATGTTGGCCACAAATACAATAGTCATCATTAGTACCAGAGGCACCCAATTCAAGGCGGACAAATCTTGCATTGTACTCAAATGTGTGAAGACACCAAAACCACCGATTGATAAACACAAGCCACCAGTGGACAATAGCATCAATAATTTACGTCCACAACGATCAACAAAAATGGTTGCTGCATAGGCGCCAAATATTTGCACAACACCAACCACAATAGTTGAGGTGTTGGGATCTAAGAGCGAACCCGATGTTGCAAAAATATGTGACATATAGTTCATGAATGCAAAAGTGCCGGAGAACTGATTGACAAACATTATAACAAGAGCGGTGCAAATGGCTTTAAGCGCTGGCCTAGAGACTGACAGAAAACAGAGAGCATTATTGTTTAGATAATTGATGAGAATTTTAACCAAACTTACCGAAATCACTACAGGTTAAAGGACTCGCTATGCCACTCTTCAATATTATAGTCTGTAACTCTGAGAATTCTTGATTGTAACGCTGAAGTTCACTATAGCTAGTTGTGTTATCGCAATTCTTGTAGTATTTGAAAGACTTCTCGGCGGCTATAAGCTTGTTTTTTCTTAGCAAATGTTGCGGAGAATCGGGAAAGACGACTGTTGCAGCGAGATAAATCAACGGCAGCATCACCATCATTATTGGTATAACATAATAGTCCAGATATGTGGCTAAAATATAACCAATAAGTACACCAAAATTAACCGATAGCATCATCATGGCCGAGAGGGTTCCACGTATGCTGTAACCAAAGAAAGAAGAAGCAGTTATAAGAATTGTTGAATTAAAATTTTGAGAGAAAGAATGAGCATTAAGCATATTTGAACTTTTAATAAGATTCATTTAAGATTGCAGTTTTATTGTTTCTGAGATATCCGCTGAATATATCGAATGTTTTCTACGTGAATGAAAAGTAATATTCCCGAAACAAAAAAAAAAAATGTTAAATTTTGTAATCTTTTATGATACCACGTTTTCCTAGAACCTTAAAAACAACATTTCATAAGTTATTGCCAAGTAAATACAAAAATGCACTTATTATTTATGGTTCTCAATCTATGCATAACATCTAAACTGTAATTATTTTTTATCTATGTTTAAGACCGAACATTTTCAGGTTATTTGTTTTTCTAATTTGCATACTTATGTGAACAACAACAAAGGTTTGTTTGGAAAATAATTTTTTTATGCCAAATTAATGTTATGATTTGCGCAAAAATAATTTCCGCCATATTTTATATGTTTACAACAAAAACATATCAGCACCTAAGTACTGGATATAATCAATGTGCTTCAAGCGTGTGCCGCTTTGAGAAAACTATATAATTAAAAGGCAAAGCGTTGTTTTTTGACTTCAACTCCTACCAGACCAATTCATTCAAAATTATAAAATTAGGCTGTAAATGTGCAACCATTTTTTAAACTGTTTTGCCAACCTTTAAAAAAAAAAATTGTTTCTAAGCAAATCCGTTTTGAAATTAATTATTTATTATTAATTATTATTATTACTATAACATAATTCCGTAAAATGTGAGTGCGGAACGCTTGATATTTTTGAAAATTTTATAGCATATTTTTAGGCATTTTTTTTGTTTTGTGTTTTATTGAAAGTTTCAATAAACTAGTAGTGTTTTCTTTTCTCAAAAAAATTTTGAATTTTTTCTGCCCCGTTTGAATTTTTTTGCATTTTTGTCGTTCTTTTCTCAAATAAAATTCTGACCTTTGAAATTGAATCGAGTTCATTTCTCGAAAATTTTGACCTTAAAAGTAGAAAAAATGCAGAACTTCTGCCCTCTCTACTTCGACGGTTCGAAAAATTCTGACCTCAATTGCTACCAACTGAATAAACAAAATAAATGACTTATGTGAAAAATAGTTAACGTTACCATTGACAGTTCAGAAAAGATTGAGCTCTTCTACGGAAAACGTCAAAATTTTTCTATGAAAAAAACTAAATTTTTTTTTAGCGGGAAAAAATTTTCGAATTTGAAGTTTTAAAATTTTTTTATCCTAAATCTTTTGAAGTATTTCAAAAAAGGTGCCAACTAGAAAACATTAAAACAAATGTTGCATTTTTTGTGATCTATGCTCAGCAAAAAACAGGTCAGAATTCTGTGGAGTCAGGTCAAAATGAAAAAAATTCTGCATCTTCAGAGGGCAGAATTTTTCGATGAGAAAAGAAAACGCTATAATAGTTTCAATTTGAAAAAAAAAAACTTGAAAAACTTTTTATATATTTTTGCATTTTGAAATTTTCAATGTTACAAAAAATGTTTGAACTTATTTCGTCGTACCTATTACAGTTACCGTTTTAACTTTAAGGTATTTTATGAATATTTGGAACTAAACATTGCTATTTGCAAATCAATACTTCATGTTCTTTCTTTATTAAAACCGAGCTCGTCATTTTTGACGGGAAAGAACTAGTATACATATAATTTCGGTTTGCAAAAGTGTGGCCAAAACGTTACAGTCAATGGTGACCGCCATTTCAGAGTTATAGACCTTTAAAAAAACACCCTTTATATGCAAAAGATGGCCTTAAATTAATTTTTTAAATCCGAGCAATAAAAAAATAAATTTCCTTTTCTATTATTTTTCGAATAATAGTTCAGATGACCCGAAACCCAAAAACCCACGACAAAGTCGTGCAAAAATTAACGTGATGTTCACTGTGTTCTTCGATTCACAATGTGTCATGCACTCGAAATTCCTTCCGAAAGGTCAATCGGTAAAAAAAAAATAAAAAAAATTCGAATTGACATTTCAGCCCTTGAAAGAACTTTGACCGAGCTTCTTATGATCAATTCTGTTGTGAGTGCTATTAAATATTTGCACACAATTAACTGAGAAAGGTTCGTGTTCTCAAGAAGCTTTACTTGGCATTACTTACTCACTGAGGTTTCCCATTGTCTGCAGAGAGGGGACGGCCGAACAGAAAAATTAATTTCTATTGGAAAAACTTTTGCCGAGGTGAGGTTTGAAATTGGGATCCGTTTGTTCGAACGCTACACACTTAGCACGCACGACCACGTCCGCCACCAGAGGGAACTTGGCCGTTCCGAAATCAACCTACCAAAAATTGTTTCAAGACTGGAAAAAAATTGTCATATGTGTATAACCTGTGATGGTGATTATTTTGAAGCTGATAAAATAAATATTGAAAATAAATAACCGTTGTTGTTTTTATGTTACAGTACGGTTCAATTTTGAATAGAAAAAAAATCATATACAATTTTTTTAGGTCGAATTAGAATAATAATTTTATCACAACGTGTGTTACCTGTAATGAGGCGTGGTAGGTATTTAAAAGTTTATATATATAATTGATCAGCGCCACCTCCTGTCTCGATTGTCTTTCGACAACATTACATTCGTAATTTTCAAGCTCTTATAATGTAAATAAATTTTTATTTTAAAAACAAAGATCTAGTTCGATAATGAGTCAAGTTGAATGAAAATCACGTCTATCTCCCATACAAACTGACTTTAGGAAAACGGTTAACCTAAGGTCTACACGAGGCGATTTGTTATAATAATTTCAATACCCTCACAAATTTTTTATTAATACACATATATTTCCTCAGTCGGCAGCTCAATTGTCTCAACAATCAGGCACACAATTGAACTGACAACGATTTGACGTAGGCTGACAATTTTTGGCGTTTCATTTGAGAGAAACTTGACAAGCAAACGTAGTTGAATCAGGGTAGGATCGTGAATTTTGTGGGGCCCTGGACTCATTAGCACCAAAAGGGGGTGGTTTCGGGGCTTAAACCCCCCTAAAAATTATTGTAGTAGAGAGCAAAATAGCATTCAATCAAAGTGAGTCACATGAAAAGTAATCACATGTCGTGTGAAATGAGTGAAATCCCTAAATTTTAAATTATTTTATAATTTTATAATATTATTTTAATTAGTATATTTCAAATCGATTCTGGTTGATGCACAGACTACACATTAAGCCGGATCGATATTGTATGGAGATAAAGAAAAGTGAGCCGAACACCTAAAAAACTTGTGTTTTTAATGGAATTTACATGCATTTTAGCTAATTGGAAAAGTATTGAGCTCTTCTTTCTTTTGGTATATCGTATGGCGTTAGTTTAGTAAAAACTGAGTACCATGAAAAATACTTTTTTATAGGCGTTAAAAAAATATTTTCTGGAATTTTATACTGGAGCACTATCTGGCGAATATTTTACTAAAAACCGGTTACCAGAAATCGATTTTGCGTACCTAGAAGCCCATTATACCAAGATTTGCCAAAATCAAACAGTAATAACGGCAATTAAATAATAATTGAGCTGAAGGAAGCTTTTGAATATCGATTTCTCATGTTTTATATAATTGTGGCACTTTTGGTTTTGGTTATACCACACATACATATATCAATAGAAAGAAGAACTCAATAATTCTCCAATAAATTTAAATGCATGTGAACACCATGAAACATACATATTATACATATTGTACAGGTGTTTAAAAAACATCTTTTCGAAAATGACGAAATATCGTTTTTTTTTGCATTCAGAAGAAAAAGAAAAGTTATATGCAAAAAACTTCGTTTTCTGCAGAACGATAGGTCTTTACTTTTTTCAAAGAGCTAAAATCACTCAGCAAAATCACAATTTTTCAAAGAGCTAAAATCACTAAAATCGCAATTTTGTTGGCGAGAGACTCTTTTTTTTAATTTTAAAACAAAGTTTAAAAAAACTTTAAGAACAAAAAAGAAATTGGCCTTTTCAGCCCTTGATAGGACTTTGACCGAGCTTCTTATGATCAAATTGTGTTGTGTGTGTTATCAAATGTGTGTACACAATTGTCCAAGAACTGAACCTACATGTTTTATGCCGACTCCGCACGGCTTAAGTTCCTGTTCTCAAGAAGCTTTACATAACATTATTTACTCTCTGAGGTTTGCCATTGTCTGCAGAGAGATGGTGACCGATCAGAAAAATGTTTTATTAAAAAAATTTTTCGCCGCGGCTGGGGATCGAACCCGGGCTCCGATGCATGCTAAGCCACACACTTAATCTGCATGCCACGGTCACCACCTTTGTTAACAACTGTAGCGTTTTTGATGTTAACTTGTCAAAAGGTCAAATTAAAAGTAGACTGAAAGCTATTCTGTAATTAGATCTATGTGTGCATGGTTAGTAGTTACGTCCTGTGTTGTTCCTGAGCCTAACCCAAACTTTGGTGGGCAAATTTTTTCCACATTAACTTTGTTTTCAGCCACTCGTATCCACATCATTATATTTTTGATGATATGGGTTGTGGCTTTAATTAGGTTAATGCTGAGAAAGTGTGAAAAAGCTGTAATAGCTGAACTCTATTGTTATTGGATGTTTTAAATCAATTCGAATATATTTTGTTTCAACACGTTTGTGTGGTATTTTTACTTCGGTCGAGTGGAAGATAATTCCTAACTAGTTTTTAAAAAGTTCTACTCCTATCAATTTTTTTTTCCACTAAAGGTCAAGTCGGCATTTATATTTTAGGCCTGCTGTGGAATGTTAAGTTCATGATAAACAAGATGATCGTTAAATGATCTTGTGAAATACTTCAAATTTGCTTAGAACTCCGGATTTTGCTCTTATCTGGGTGCAATATTCTGCTCTATCGCAGCTACTTATCTTGACTCAAATATTTCATTTTTCAACGCATCAACAAGTTCAAAATCTATTTGCTTTTGGACACTTTGAGTCTGCAAATAATGGCGTGAGAAAAGCAAACGTTTAGCTACTAAGCTTTTTATCACACTTGCATGACTGCACAAATGCACATCATAACTTAAAATATATATGACGTCTTATCAAAATGGTATATGGTTGGTTTTTAGCTGATGTGATAACAGAAGCGGGTGAAATGATGCATTGCTTTTTATGGCCAAGCCATGTGAGAAGAGAAATGGCCAATTAAGTTTTGGTTGATTTATACACATTTTAAAAAATTTTAATTGAACTTACCGAGTATCGGCAATTTCACTGATAAATATGGGTAATACTACATAACTGCCACCACCGGTCATGCCACCAAGAAAACGTCCGACATATAGAAACTCCACACTTTGAGCATAATAAATAAGTATCCATAGACACTATAAATGTTGGATAGTGAAATCTCTATAAATATGAAGTTCCACTACATTTTCAATATTTTGACTTACCAAATGCGGCACTGCTAGCATGTAGATACATATTTTGCGTCCCAAACGATCTAAGCAAAAACCAAAAAATACATTTCCCAACAAGCTGCCAAGTCCTATAAGCGATCCAATCCAGGAGGCTTCGGCTATGAGCACAGTAAAGTCCACCGGAGAATCGTTCGATAAAAGTTTGGTCAATGTTGGCGATAGCCAACCAATACCAACACCATGTGAGAAGGTTATAATATCAACTGCAAAATAAGAATGACCTCTTCAGTTTTACTCTTACCAGTTATAGCCAGTGCTGCTTACCAGTTAGAGCCGCTAAAAACTGATAACGCAAACGACGACTAAAAATGCTGTCAGGACGATCCAATAAAGCACTCAATTTTGCACTCAAACGCATTTTTTAACTCTATGACTGCGTTTATCTATTGTCTAATACCAAATCAACTCCATACAATGACTGAAGAGAAAAAATCTGTGATGTTGCTGTTGTGACCGCAGCTTATCGCTTAAGCATCCCATCGAAAACTGTTGCCTAAGGTTACAACATTTGAATAGCTGCTAAGATAACGACAGTCTCAACAGATATATTGCGATCAGCGTTTGGAGTTGAAATAAGTTTTGCTTTTTTGTTTGTTTTGATTGCAGTTTTCGTCTTTCACTACTCAAATCTACTCTACTCTACTCTACTCTACTCGACTCGACTCTACTCTTGCCTATGCTTGCTTTTGCGTACGAAATTTTGAAAGCAGTAACCGACCATTCAAGCTTACTTTGGTTAACTTTATCATATATTGGGCATCATTAAATAAAACTTTGCAAATTCGTAAATACATTATTAGTAAATTATATATAAAAAAATTATTTACTAACTCATGCTTATTGTTTGCTCAAAGCAAATATAACGCACATCACTTTTGATATCTTTCGGATGCGAAGATTCATTCAAAAGTTGCAATATTTATTGCTTTACTGCTAACTGAGAGAGATACACAGACGAAATAGTTATTATTGCGCGCTTTTATGCTGAGTAATTCATGACGTTAAGGCTTACTTAATGGGCAGTATTTCACTGCCGTCAAGCAATTTGAAGGTCTTTTCGGAGTGGCTCAATTGTTGTATGAAAAAAAAGTAAACATGGCTAAGAAAATTATAACCGGTACATGACCAATAGTTAAGCTTCACAGTGAACGCACTTACAAACGAACAATTTTTTTAATCATTCAGTAGACTTAATTGTCCCCAAAAAAATGAACCCTCACAAATTTACCAATAGTTTACTTTTTTGACTCATTGTCTTACGCACATTGTTATAAATATGCTTGTTAACACTTATATAATTTTGAGTGTTAATTTAATATGCAAATACCATTTGAGTTGGTTCAGTTAATCGATGAACAAAAATCTGTTTGACTGAAACACCCACTTCATGTGGCACACAGCGTGTTGCCTCAAACAAACAATAAATTCCACTAACCACAAGTGATGGTTTGGCGGAAAGTGAGAGTTTTTGATACGTTTTCCGGTAGACATATTAAAGAAACATATTTTTAAACAAAAAAGAAATAGTTTTTATCATTCTACCTAGCAAACCAGATTTTGGAAATTAAATTTTTCAATATAATTTCGATATCGAAACGATACCTAATTTGAAAATATTTCGATATTATTTTCGATACTTTACAGCCTAATTCATAGCATATTAAATGTTAATTTTAATTTTTCGATTAGCTTTGTTTCCATTAACATAAGAAGCTAACATTTAAGTTACAAAACTGAAATTGCACCCTCGCATACAACCCCAAAATTGAAACCTATATAAAGAGGCTTCTGTCAAAGCTACAAAAATAAAATTAGATATTTATTCATTTCATATCAATATTTAATATATCAAAATTAAAGCCAGTTAGAAAAATGGGTGTCATCTACCCACGAAAACGCCCATGCCAAAATTCAAAACTATCAAATATATCAAAATTAAGGCGTGTTAGAAAAATGGGCTTCATCCATCCACGAAAACGCCCACGCCAAAATTCAAAACTATCTAATATATCAAAATTAAGGCGTATTAGAAAAATGGGCTCCATCCACCCACGAACAAGCCCGGCTCCCATATAACCCCTAAATTGAAAATTATATAAATAGGCTTCTGTTTAAGCTACAACAATAAAATTTGATATTTATTTATTTTATATCAAAATTAAGGAGTGTAACAAAAAAGTTTTATTCCTGTAGCTCACATGTAAATGTCTTTATAGTTTTTCACTATTGTGGCTTGTATGGGTTGTAGGCGTGTTCGTGGGCCGATTATGACCAATTTTTGAGCACATCGTAGTTTTGGTATAAAATACATACATACCAAATTTTATCTCTATGGGCAAAACATAAGTTTATTTATGAAGTTTTAAATTTTTTGGATTGTACCGGTGGTAGGCTTGTCCGTGGGTTTTTTCAAAAACATCTTCGTTTTTTTGTAAAAAATATACGAACCAAATTTTATCTTTCTAAGTTAAACATAAGCTTATTTTTTTAGTTTTAAATTTGTGGGTTATATGGGAGGTGGGCGTGTCGGTGGGCGGGTGACAACCATTTTTCGAAAACATATTTGTTTTGATATAAAATACATGCATACCAAAATTTATTTCTATAGGTTAAGCAGAAGCTTATTGAGTTTTCAATTTTTGCATTGTATGAGAGGTGGGCGTGTTCGTGATCGGATGACATCCATTTTTCAAAGACATATTTTTTTTTATTAAAAATACATACATACCTAATTTTATTGTTGTAGGTTAATTATGAGCTTATTTATGCAGTTTTCAATTTTTGCGTTGTATGTGAGGTAGGCGTATTCGTGGGCGGATTCCAAAAATGTTCAATAGTGTAAATCCTTGGACCCATGAGAGCGTCGGTACCGAGTTTCATCTAATTATCTCAACTACTTTTCCTTATCCTGTGTTTACGGACAACACACAGTCGGACGGACGGACGAACTTGGATATCTCGACTCTGGAGGTGACCCTGATCAAGAATATATATACTTGTCCGGTATAGGACTCATTTCGTTCTATGCGTTACACACGTTTGCACAAAGTTAATATACCCTTAGCTTTCAGGTTTAGGACATAATAATAATATGATAAAAGGAAAGCAAGTAATTGTTTAACACTCCAACTCATTCCAGTACCTTTTGAGACCACTTTGAACGCCTAATAGTTGTTATACCCTAAACCTGAAAGGTCAGGGTAACTTTGTGCAAACGTTTGTAACACATAGAAATAAGCAAGTCCTCGTGAGTCGATTTAGCCCTGTCCGTCCGTCTGTCCTTCCGTCCGTAAACACAGAATAAGAAGAAGGGGTTGAGATAATTGCATGAAACTTGGTACACATGTTTACATAGACCCAAGGATCTGCACTATTAAATATTTTTGGAATCCGCTCACGGACACGCCAACCTCACATACAACCAAAACATTTAAATCACTGTATAGAGGGTCTTATTACAGCTACAGAAATTAAATTTAATATGGATGCTTTTTATACAAAAACTAATACATGAACAAAAATTGGGCGTGATCCGCTAATAAACACGCCTTCATCCCATACAACCCACAATATTGAAAATACCATAAAAAGGTTTATATATGACCTACAGGGATTAAACTTGGTATGGGAGAGGATTTTATATCAAAACTAGCGGATGTAACCCGGTGTTACTCGGGGTTGATCCTCGAGCACAGAAAGAGGACGATTTTGAAAACTGCTCTCATTTTTACGTTTTTAAAATTATCAATTCAATTTTAAAATTTTTTAAATTATCCTTTTTTGGGGTTTTGCCCCCTCTTTCCGTCGAAAGTGTTAAGTCAAATTTCCGTAAAACTGTACTTGCCAGACATGATTAAAACAAAAAATGACATCTTCAACATCTCGATCTGACGAATGGTTTCTGAGGAAAATGACACCCACACTCAGAAAAAAAAACACATATCTTCCTCCGGTGAAAAATTTCTCTATTTTCGATAATAGCAATTTCCCTTTTTTCAAATAAAATTTTCTTCAATTAGAATAAATTTTCGAAGAAATATATCTTCACTTCTAGGAAATGGAAATATTTCAATGTCTCTTATAATGACAAATATTTTTCTCGCACAAAAAAATTCTCATTTATACAGGAAAATTTTTTGGAAATGTAAATTTTTTTCCTATATTTTGATATAAAATTCACTATGAGAAGTATTTTCTTCAATAAAAACAAATGTTTTCTCAAAAATAAAGAGTCTTTTTCTCTAAAATCGAATTATTTTTATATATTTCTCTTTTTCATAGAAGGTTTTTATCATTTTTAGAGAATTTTTAGGATCGAATTTAGAGAAAAGTATTCTCTGAAGCAAGGTCAATACCATTTTTCAGTAAATATGATGCCATTTTTATCATATTCCGAGAAAATTTTTTCATGTGCAATTTTATCTCAAATCAATTTCAATTTTAAAAAATTCTGTAAGCATCGATTCGATTTTTGGATTGTCTTCGTTCAACTTCGGAACGGTTTTCCTTGATTGTTGTCGAAAGAACTTTTAAAAGCATAGGGTCTATTTCAGTCACAAATACAAATGCTTGTCAATTTTCATCAAAATCGGTTCATCCGTTTTGACGTGAATGAGCCGAACAAAGTTGATTGAAGAAAGCGCCCTCTCACTGAAGTTTTATGAAATTTAAATAGTCTCAATTCTGTTGTAGAGTCAAGTTATTTCACGTACCAAATTTTAATAAAATCGGTCAAGTCATTTAGGAGTTATTGAGTTTTTACAATGCACTACTTAAAGCGCCCTCTTTTAGAAGTCTTTGGAATTTTTTTATATTTGATGTTTTATCTTGGGTGCAGTTGAACGTTCATACCATATTTCATTGAAATCGGTTCAGGCGTTTAGGAGTTATTGAGTCTTTAAAACGCACTACTTAAAGCGCCCCCTTACGGAAGTCTTTGGAATTTTTAAAGCATATGTTATCTTGGGCCCAGTCGAACCTTCATTCCAAATTTAATTTAAATCCGTCCAGGTGTTTAGGAGTTATTATAGAGTGCCACGCCCACATATTTCCGCCCAATTTTTTACCTATGCTTTATCTTGGGTGCAGTTGAACCTTCATATCAAATTTCATTGAAATCGGTCCAGGAGCTTAGGAGTTATTACGTCTTAAAAACGCACTACTTAAAGCGCCCTCTTGCGGAAGTCTTTGGAATTTTTTATTGCCTATGTTTTATTTTGGGAGCAGTTGAACCTTCATACCAAATTTCATGAAAATCGGTTCAAGAGTTTAGAAGTTATTACAGAGTGCCACGCCCACATACTTCCGCCCACTTTTTTACCTATCTTTATCTTGGGTGCAGTTGAACCTTCATACCAAATTTCATTGAAATCGGTCCAGGAGTTTAGGAGTTATTGAGTCTTAAAAATGCACTACTTAAAGCGCCCTCTTGCGGAAGTCTTTGGAACTTTTTATAGCCTATGTTTTATTTTGGGAGCAGTTGAACCTTCATGCCAAATTTCATTGAAATCGGTCCAGGCGTTTAGAAGTTATTATATAGTGCCACGCCCATATACTTCCGCCCATTTAAACTATCCTATCTCTCAAGTTGGATCGAAATGCACATGGTGTGCGAATTTTATTATAATCGGTTAAGTGGTTTAGGAGTCCATTGAGGACAAACATTGTGACACGAGATTTATATATATTAAGATAAGATTAAAGTGCGCTCACAAAAGGGAGTCACCCGCTTACGAACACGTCCAGCTCCCAAACAACCCACATTACTGAAACATGTTAAAAGCTACAAGGTAATACATGAATTTTGAAAAAAATAAGAAATTATTTATTTTTTTAAGAAAATCAATATATAAATATTTATATATAATAGGAGGTTTAGGGTGTTCCATAGTCAGGCTGGACCGACTTTAGAGTTCCCTTACTTGCTTATATATAATTTTTTATCTTTTTTTATCTTCACACTCCCATATAACGCAAAAATTTAAAACGTTATTCTTGTTTATATTGAACTTATGGTGTATTGAAGCAGAAATCTGAAATATTTTCCACTCCCAACATTTTTTATAATGTCCTTAAACTAAATGCTGACCATCCTTTTTCAAAATTTCACGTCAAAAATTAAAGAAACTATTTTAAAAACAAGAAAAAATTATCTGTAACTCAATTATTGAATAAATTCAATTAATCATCGTGAATATCTAATAATACATCTTTTGGATACGTTCGATACTTGTTAATTAACCTTTAGCGACCACTAAGAGTGAATATGTACCTCAGGTAAAATTAAACTCAAATTTAGTTATCAAATAGTATGAAAATTATACTTGTCCTGTCATCAATAGATTGTCGAAAAATGTATCAGCGGAACAAAAAAGTTTTAAAGGATTTTTTGATATGGCAACACTAGTATTAAATCGAATTGGATAAAGTTCAAACTTCATTTTTGAGAGGTTTCTAAAACAAAAACTAATATTCTAAACAAGTTTAACATGCCGCCTCATGAAATCCAAAAAGACGTGAAGCATGAAAATTAACATTTTTTATTGATATTTAACTTTATTAATATTTTCGTACACAAATCAAAAACATATTTTCTAAAAAACGGGAATAATTTTCAAGGAAGAGAAGAAATTATAAAAATAGAAATATTCAAAAGGAAGAATTTTATATCGAAAATTTATATGACTTAACTAATTTTTTGGCTTCTTCTGTTATCACGGATGAAATATTGTTTTCGCCATTTTGGATTTTGAATCGCGATACACTTATGCAAAGTGAATTAATGAGGATTTTAAATATTAAGCATGAATGGAATGTTTTCGTTTCATGCAATCTAAAGCAGTGCTCTCAAAGTATATTAGTGGTATTCAATGAACGCCGTATTGATGATGTGTACAGCGTATGTTCAGTAAGTTTACGGCAACGTAATTTGCAATAACAAAATTGTAAGGGATTAAACATACGCAGTTTACACTAAAAAAACGTGTTGTAAATAGAACGTATAGTTCGTATAATGCAACTGTGGCATTTGCAACTTATTTTTGGCACTTCAAAAGAATATTTTAAACTTTGTGATAACTAAAATATTATAAAATTTTGCTGCATGTAAAAAAAGTGCGATTGTTTTAATCAATTTTGAGATGTCAAATTTTGTTTACACTATTAAATTGGTTTTTAGCGTAAACTTATAGTTACTAGTATCGCCTGGGGTCGAAATTCGACCAATTTATTGATTGCCTATTTATAAATACTAGTATCTCCTGGGGTCGAAATTCGACCAATTTATTGATTGCCTATTTATAAATACTAGTATCTCCTGGGGTCGAAATTCGACCAATTTATTGATTGCCTATTTATAAATATATGCGAGATGATCAAAATAAGTTCGAGGCTATAACTTTTCATTAATTGGCGATATTAAGCTATTTTCTTCAGAAAAATTATTTATTTATTTAATTATTTCTTTCAAAAACAGAAAAACAACATTTTAAAAAAATTTAATTTTGTCAAAGAAATCATAGGGGGTAGCCTTGATTTTTTGATGGCACGGACAGTTTATTAATTTAGTGTCAAGACAAAATAAATTCACATAAAATTCAGTATAGACTTTGAAAGAAAATCAAAAATGCAATTTTGAGTTTTTGTTTTTTTTACAACAAAAATCATTTTTACCCCATATTTTAAGAATAAATCAAATTTTATGATCTTTTTTAAAAGGAATAATTTAAATATAAACAAACAAAAAACGTTATAATTTTCAAAAGTTTTTTTAAGTTAACTGATAAGACTTAAATACAAAAAAGAAATAAATAAAATATATTCACAGATGGCGGAGATATTGAGTTCCCAATTTAGAACATTCAATTTGAGACAGTTTTTTCCTCTCTCTTGGCATTTGGTTGAAACACACGCTAAATAACTAACGACAATATTAAGAAAATTCATTAAAAATACTTTTGGTTAGAACTTTGCTGTAATTTTTAACACATTTAAAAGAAAATTTAACAAAATTTTAGAAAAAATGAAAAAAATTGAAAAACCGTTCAAATCCGACAAAGATATTCACATGGAAAGTCAAATTTTTGAGTTCAAAACACATTTTTTTTCAAATTTAACAATTGATGAATGCATAAAACTACATTTTTTTAAGAAATTGTTACTTTTAAAAAAAATTCAAATTTGAGCAACTTTAGAACTCTCCTCCAACCAAATTTCATATCAATCAAAGAGCAGATTTTTTCTCAAAAATTTAATTTCTCTCTTAGAAGGTTGGGAACCCCCTCTAACAGATATATCATTTATATATGCATTCTGCACATCTGGGCAACAAAATCTTTCGAATGATATAAGTTTCATTAATTTTCAGTTTTAATTAATACCAAAAAAGCATACGACAAACTTTCATGTTCACGTATTAATATATAAGATACGCTTCAGTATATATACGTCGTTCATTGAATACCATTACTATTATTATAGTATTTCCTCTAAACTTTTTTAAAAAAGTAAATACAATGTTATTCGGAAAATCTAAAATAAACTAAATATTAGTTCATAACTAATACATATATTCATATATGAATCAGTATGCAACATAGGATTTCGTCAAAATATTGACATCTTGAGACGAATTATTTTTCTTAAATTCTTATCGACAAGAGATTAATTGAGTCTTTTTTTCTATGTATAAATTTTTTTTATTTGTTGATACTTAATATTTAACAGATTAAATATTTATATTTTAAATATATTTTTAATTATATATAAAGAGTTGGAAAATGTTTTATGAATAACTGTATAAACTAATTGCAATTTTTGTATATTTATGAACTGCATAAACTAGAAAACTACATCACAGAATTTTAAATGAAACAAAAATAATCATTAACATTTGCATTTCTAAAGATACTAAAGAACAGTTTTATGTTATAATAATAATAATAATAATCAAAATAAAAATAGTAATCATAATAATAAACTTAATAATAGTAATAATGAAGCCATAGTGGCTTAAGCTAAAAAATTAAAAGTAAAAAGTAAGCTACAACAAAATGACATAAAATTTCAGCGAATTTATTTTTTAATTGAAATCTATTATTTATGTGAGTTGCATAAATTTTTGCTTAAACTATTTTAATTTACAAGTTAGAATACGATTTTTTGCAGTGCATTTATTATGTTTATGTATATGTAAATGATAACAGCCGAAATATAATTAAATGCATTTCAAATGCAGAATATTTAAAATTTGCATAAAAGGCACAGGCTCGATGAAAACAAATATTAATAAAAAAAGAAAAACAAAAATAGATAAAATTAGAACATTTGCTTTTAAAATGGAAACGATTTATAACTAGATAGAGTAAAACTAACGAGCTTAAATTTGTAGTTAGGCATTAATTATTGTAATTATTGCTATATATCTAGATAGAAATTTTGACTTTGTGTTTGTTGTTGTTGTTGTTGTTGTTGTTCTTGTTGCCAATCAAACGAATTTCCAAGAGATCACGTTTTGGGGCAGCGCAAATAGCGCAACACCGCATAACCGAGTCCACGAAACACCAGAAAGAACATCATCAGTATCAATGTGTTCAGCCAGAGTGGCGAGGTGGAGTTTTGAGCTCTTAGAATTTCTTGGTATGGAATGAAAGAGGTCGAGCTATTCTTGCATATCTCATAACTGCTAGGGTTGCCACATCTGTAAAATATACGTAAGAAGTTTGATTATTAAAAACTATCAGAGAAATTTAAAAAGCAACGCTTACCTAATCGCTGGACCCTCGCGAAATTCCAATATCTGCATATTCTGATACGCATAATGAATCATTGAGGTATAACGTATCCAGCTCAGACCTTCCGGAATGCGTGACGACAAATAGCCGCCAAATAGTTGCGTCGCCAGCGTGTAGAGGGCGCTTAGCGTAATGCTAACATTCATGTCCATGCAACATGCACCTATGAAAAATCCAACGCTTTGAGCCACTATTGTATTTAGCAGTAGAAATACCAACATCAAGAAGAAAAGCTTAAAACTGTATATTCATTAGGTTATAGTTATAAAGTGTTGGTTTTTTTATAAAGTGGTGGGGGAGGGAAGAGTGGATGTACGTACGAGTTAATCGGGGTAGAGAGCATACAATTTCGAGAGATTTTTACTCTAAACTCACCTTGTGCAACCCAGCATTGGATAACTTATCATGAGGTAGACTGTTGGCAGTGTTATCACCAGCGGTAACTCGCCAAACATTTTGGCCATATAGTAGGCGGATAAACGGTAAGCTCCAGAACGACGTTCTTTACTAATAACTTCACGCTCCGAGGGGACTGTAAAAAAATTGGGGAAAAGGATTAAATTAAGATTGTTACAGTTATCATATTTAATAAAGGACAACTCCAACCTTATAAAAATCTATAAAAAAAAATTAAAGTTGAACATAAATAATATTTCTATCGTCTTTTATATGAAGAAATTATCTATATTTCATGTCCTGTAAAAAATTTTAAAAATTTTGATTTTTTGTACGCTTTAGGTTTCTTGTCATATAAAATATCAGTTTTTATTATAAACTAATTTTATTTTATATTTTGACCAATATTTCGACTTCCATCGGAAGTCATCTTCAGGGTTAATTTAAAAAATATTATTTTTGTTTACATATAGATAAAAAAATTTTTAAACACTTTTACAAACAATTAGAACATAGAACATTACAATGACTAATCCAAACATTTAAACACTGTAAATAAAGTAACAACCAATTTTAAAAATTTAACAAAAATTTTAGGTTTTTTGTAAAGGGAAATATCTGCATCTTGTTCCTCGTAAAAAAATGAAATATTTTGTCTCTTGTAAATTTTATTAAAAAGTCAACCTTTCTGCGAAAAAGTGGGTTAAAAAATAATCAATTTTTGAACTTTAACAATTCTTACTTTAAAACAAGACGTATGGAAAAAAATTATAGAATAAACAATTGGTTAAAATTCAACGTCTCGGAAACTACGTCTCATTTGAATTTTATGATCTGGCCAGTTTTTGAAGAAACCAAAAGTGACTCAAAAAATCCACACGTATTCTTTGGATAATTCTAAGAACTTTGTATCAAGAAAATTTTTGAACAAAAATAGATATAAAAAATAAAATATTTCCAAAATAATAAAACTGAATAAAAATAAATAATAAAACCGAATTAGAATTATTCAAAGAATGTGAAGAAGTGTGAATTTTTTTCAAAACTTTTGAGTAACATTTCGTTCTTCCATGAACTGACCAAATTCAAAAGTGACTTAAAGAATTGTGGAAAGTGGCCAGAAAAATTATTCACACGATTTTTTTTTTAAATGGATGCTAAAGCAAAGAACGCAAAAGACAAGCCGTGCTTAAGACTACTCTGGAGGCAAATAGCAGGTTTCACAATAATGAAAAAATAAGGGGCAGAGAAAGGAGAGCTTTGCTGAAAAGTCCTAGGCGGACAAGAAACATTTGAATCAAAAGGTTTTGGTAAGAGTCTGAAAGTTCGGGGACAAGAAAACACTTACCCCCGACCGTTTTAAAAAAAAAAACGCAATCAAACAAGAGCTCAGTTAAGAAATTCTGTAAAATTATATGAGGCTAGACAGACTCTAGGTTCAAACGTGATCACCATTAAAAGGAAGCCAACCCGTTCCGCCTATTCTAAATGGAGCTTTCCGACTTCTTTCAAAGAAAAATATGACTTCATATAGTCGTTCGCAAAAAAAGGGCTCTGACGCATATCCGTCTATGAACGTTTTAAGAGAGAAATGACATCAGTAAGCAAACCCTCAATAAAAAGTATGCGATCCAACTTAAGAAATCTGCAACCGGTGCCAAAAGTAAGTATGCCAAACAGCACCTAATTATGAATGTTGGGGATATTTTTCGCGGCTTTTTCCAGAATATTCCCAGTGCAGTATTTTGAAGAGAAATTGCGAGTGCGTGTGTGCGAAGGTTGAAATGCAATGCGACGGGAATGTGGCTTCAAATTTGACTCCTTCAGAAGCCATCTTCAAATCCATCATGCAATCGGTTGTAACCCGTGCTGGAGCAATACAGGTGGTGCGATACAGAGAACAGAGGAGGAAAGAGAGACGTTCGTTCCGGTGGAAGAAACGAGTGGAAAAACTTATTTTTAAAGAAATAAGAAACCTGGCCGATGATTTAAAAACAGTTATTTTCTTGCAAGAACGAAGTCGGGAATGTATTGGCGGATATCCAGATAACCCAAGAAATGTCAACATCGATGTTGTGGTGGAAAAAATTATCTCGACTTCTGAATGGCGACGCTGACAACAATTACTCCAATTGAGATGATATCACGGAAACCACAATTATGAAAGAAAGAAGTTCCGCTATCCGACTATAACAAGGTCTTAACAGCTATAGCGCGGCTTGAAAACAACAAAATCGCAAGAGCCGACGGCTAACTGCATGAACGGAGGCGAAGCTCTATTTAAATTTTTTCAGAAGCTGTGATGCAACATATGGTTGGAAGAATGCATTTCAAACTATTGGAACCTGTGGATTGCCAAATCTACAAAAAAGTGAATCCACCAAATGCGCCAACTACCATGGGATAAGCCGCCTTAATATCGCATGTAAGGTCCTGCAGAGCGTATTATGTGAAAGACTCAAGCCCATCGTACGCTAACTGATTGGACCTTGACAGTATGGCTTTAGACCTGGAAAGAACACCATTGACCAGATATTTAAAAAACGATAAATATTGGAAAAGACCATAGAAAAACACATCGACAGACACCATCTTTTTGCCGATAACAAAGCCACCTTAGACAGAGCTACGAGCTGCCAGCTCCTCATGAGTGGAACTTTATAAAACTATTGATGCCATCTGAAGCTATGAAAAAGTCTCATAAAAAGAATAGATGTGTTATGAATTTTTTTAAGAAATTTTTTAAGGTAATGCACAATTTTCTCTATTGTGCAAGCCGAGAGTGAAATTTCAAAAAACTAAATATATCAACTGACAGATATTTAATCCTAATCGGTTCTTTGTATGTGCGCACATACAATTTCTTTCATAAATATTTAATTATATAAAAAAGGTTCGATGAAATGGTCTGAATTTCACCAAAGTAGATTTATTTTGGTCATAGAATCGAAATATCTCACCAAAAGATGTGAGGCATGTGTAGTATTGCCTGAGCAGAAATAGTTACGAATCGGTTCTAACAAGATCAGGTATTTCCTTGCATTGATCAGAGATAGAAAATTGTTATGAATTTTTTAAGAAAGTTTCAAGGTCACCACCTTATGCCTTATTATGATATGCTCAAAAATTGCCTTATGCCTTATGCTCAAAAATTGAATTTCAAAAAGTAAATACACCACCTGAAATATATGAACAAGATTAAAAAAAGGTCAGTTAAGTTAATTAATTGGTCAACGATGGATAATTTTTTGAAAATATTTTTAAGATTAATATATTTTTTCTATTTTCTCCCAATTTTGCAGCCCATCAAACGTAAGGTTTTTATGGAACAAACTTCGGAACAATCATAGCAATGGTTGCAGAAATGTTCAATCTATCAGCTTCTTCGAAAACAACAGTTTGTGGGTGGTTAAGAGAATTTCAAATGGGTCGAACCGAAAACGCACCTCGCGAATGCCAAAAAGCCAAAAGAGGTATATTTAAAGAGGCTACGAATGCGGAAATCATCAGCTAAGGCCGTGAGCACCGTGATCTCAAAAGAGCGGGATACAGTTTGCATTATCTTTTAAAGTTAAAAAACTATTGGCACGGTGGGTGACGCGTTTGCTGATCGTTCATAATCGAATTGATTTTTTAACATTTTCTGATGATGGATGGTCCATGGTTCCACTATCATACGCCTACTTTCAATAGGAACTTTGCAGATTGACTGAGTAGCCACGAAAGCCGATCAAAGCGGCCAAAATACCAACGCTCATCCAAAGATGTTAGAAAAACAGTACCAGAAGAGTGCTATTGGACAAACTGAACGACGAAAAAATAAAAACCAGCCCTATATGCCAAAGAAAAAAGTTTTGTGCTATCGCGATAACGCACCGTCTCACACGATCTTGAAAGCGATCGCAACATTTGAGCACTTCTAATTGATTGCATATCCTCCGTATTCTCCACACATGGCCTTCAGCGATCTTTATGTATTGCCAAACCTCAAGTGGTTAATCCATGGAAAAAGATACAGATGAAATGAGGAATCCAGCGCTGAAACCGAGGCTTATTTCGAAGGCATGAACGTTTCTTACTTGAGAAGGTTGTTTGAAATGTTGGAAAATCTCTCTCTTTCAAGTGAATTGCCCTCAAAGGCAATTCCGAGCAAAGTACTGTGGTGATTACTTGATAAGGTTTTAAAAGAGCGACAAGCATTATCATAACGCTCCATTATTCCTCCTTTTTCTCTAGTTTTTGTGGTGCTTATAAATTAGTCACGCTTCTATCGCCAAGCATGATCAATTTAAATGATGCAAATTATATATTTCCTTCAACAAAAACCAAACAAATTGGCCATTTCAGCCTTTGATAGGACTTTGACCGAGCTTCTTATGATCAATTGTGTTGTGTGTGTTATTAAATGTTTTGCACTCAATTGACCGAGAACTGGAACTACATGTTTTATGCCGACTCCGAACGGCTAAAGTTCATGTTCTCAGGAAGCTTTACATGGCATAATTTACTCTCTGAGGTTTGCCATTGTCTGCAGAGAGGTGGTGACCGATCAGAAAAAATTTTTATTGAAAAAATATATTTCCTTCATTGCTCTTTATTATTGCAAATCCCAGTTGAATAACTTGTCCACAAGAATTTTCATTCCTGTCCTAGAAACCCACATAACCCTTAAAAGTGCAAATGACGCACCCAGGAACGAGCCAAATCCTGTAGTCCTGGAGTCTTCTAAATAACAAAGCAATTTTTTGTTCTCAGAAATTTAAAAGAAAAGAACTATTAAAAGTTCGGCTCATGCCTAAAGTACGTGAATACGAACCTTACGTCTAGTTCATCAATAAAATAGTTATAATAAAGTAGTTGAGGTTCATGTTTCAAAAACGAACTACACGGAGTTTTAACTTTCGTGAACAAGGTAGGCTTTCAAATCCCTGCCCAAATTTTTCTCCATTCGCAGCCTTATACACAGTGTGTAAAAATTTTATCATTTTTGAACATACCACCTGAAATGGCGGTCTCTGAATTGGATAAAGGTCAAATTATCAATTCGGCAAAAAACAATTCTGTTGCAATAAGCATGATATAATTACTCCAAGGTAATATTGACTTTTCTGTTGGAAACGAACTCCTGTCAAAAAATATAACAAGAGAGCGCTCACAATCCGTCATAGCATACAATTAATTTTTACTGGTCACATTCAGTGTACCCAACAATTGGCAACTGATAAGTCAAAACTTGATGCACATTAATATGAAGTTTCGCATTAAAATGCATTAAAAAATAGAAAATTTGTAATTTGTCGGTAAAATTTCCATTCGTATTTGATACAAAGCTTGATATTTCATAAACTTGACAATTTTTCTGAAACTTCAATACCGATAACAGCGATTACCGATGTGTTGCTGTCACAACAATTGACACAGCTGAATGTGGCCAACGCATATAACAATGAACAGCTGTTTTTGAGAAGAGTTCGTTTATTTGTAGCTGAGAGAATCAACATTTGTCAACACTACCTGGAAAAATTAACAGGTCTGTTCCCGTACTCAAAAGTTTTAGTCCAATTTACCAGTTTTTACCAGTTTTAGTCCGAGAAGAGTTCCCGTACTCGAAAAAATGGTAAAAGAGAGTGCAATCGAGAGAGTAAAACATTTCCCCTCCTTGTTAAAAGTTGCAAGTTTTAGTCCGAGAAATTTCTTTGGGTAAAAATGGTAAAAGTGTCAAACAGCTTAAAATCAGCTGTTAACAAGTTAGCAAAGAAATTGCGATACATCAAAACTTCTTTGAAACTATTAAAATGGAACCCAAAAACATGGGAAAATGTGTAAAAACTTATACAAATTCTTAACTTGAGAATTAATTTCAATGTTATTAAAAATCTTAAGCATTTCGTCTGCAATGCCGATGCTCCACATCAAGCCAATGCAGGAAAAGCTATCTTATTTGACAGTTTTTACAATTTTAGTCCGAGAAGCGTTCCTGGATTTTTTTGTGTTTTTCTCTTTTTCGAAATATTTTTTCTCATTCTCAGGCTTTTAACAGTTTTACCATTTTTAGTCCAAAAATTACGGGAACATACCTATTATATCATGGGGAATAAGGAAAAAATATGATTTTTTGAGTATATTTTGACTTATGTCAATTTTATTTTGCCTAAAACTCATTAAACGTTGTAGATAAAAATACCAAAAAATATGACCAATAGAATCGGTTATTGCACATTAGATAATGAAATTAACTCAGTTTCGACATTGTTGCCACAGAATTATTTAAGTCAAATAGCGAACCTTTTGAAAATAAGTCGTTACGTTATTCGTAATATTTTAAATACTCAACAAAAGAATGTTACAATTAAATAATCCAGGCGTAGAATGGTCCACGCACTGCGTGGAGAGTCCACCAAAAAAGTTCTCAGAATATGAGAGCAAAATTGAAACCCGCTCCTCGTTTGCTTTTAAGACGCAAGAAGGAAGAATGAATTTAACATGGATATAGACTGAACTTTGGTATGTTAAACTGGATGCTTGGAAATCCAATTCATGTCATCGAAAATGTTAATTTTCGATTACATAACAGTGCTGCAATGCTGCTTGTTACATTTGTTGAGACAAATAACTAAAACAAATGGATTTTCCAATAGGATAATGTCCGGATTCATATCAGTAGAGAGTCAAAAGTATTTATAAAACTGTAGAATATTGATAGGATGGAGTGGCCTGCAAGTTCGCCAGACCTAAATCCAATCCATATTATCTAAGGAATGTTAATTCGCCGGGTTTATATAAATAACCAAATATTTTAAAATGTGGATGGCCCAAAACAAAGAATCTTAATGGAATGACAAAATAGCTTTCCAACGATACTTCATTTACAAAAATAGGATAAATAAGAGATGACGGAGATATGATTTATTGGAAATATCGTAATTTTCAGTATTTTTACTTCTATCAAAAATTGTCACCTCCATAAATTTAGAAAATTCAATTGAATTTACAAAAAAATTTAAAAGGGAAAAAGTTTCGCTGTTGTCAAATTGTACACTGCAGGGTTTTAACTTTGAAGCACAAAATCGTAAATAACAGAAGTGTTGGGAATGGCAAAAAAAAAGGGAAAATAAAAAAGATATGTTGCCCGTCGAAAGGAGATAACAATTTGAAATGAAAATCACAAGAGATTTTTCACATGTAAATAAGGAGAACATTTGGGACTAAAATGAATAGGATCTGGTAGCCCTAGTTTAGAATCAACAGCTCATATTGGGAGGAGCCAAAGACCAATTCATTTTACTTGTGAGCTAGCAGGCAACAGCTCTTTCTCTAACTCTCCCAAAACATCGGATGCTTTTTGAAGGATGCTGGTTTCTGCAAACGAATGAATTGGATTTTAACACACCAATCGATCGTTTAGAAAAACTAAATAGCTACACAAAATCTCATCTCATCACACTTCACTCATGCACAGTACTGTAGGTACTGTATTTAAGTGTAGGCGTGATATTGAATGAAGCCGTTCTGTTTGAAGCGAAACTATTCTATTTGCTATTTTGTTAAGCTTGTTATTAAAAATCTCACAAATTATCACTAGATGACTGACTAATCCGTTATCAATAGCGCCACAATTACTCAAGTATACAATTAATTCTCAAAATGCTATAAGTGCCACCTAAAGTTAAGCACCACCACTTGACGCGACACTTACATGAATTAAGCGCTCCAAATAATGCAAACAACATCCAGTATGTTTGTGAAAAGAACATCCAACCCTGGAGATCGTGTAGAAACTCTTCGGTGCGCGGTATTTGAAACCATATGGCGCCAGCCATAAGCGCCAAACCAATAGTTTGAAACCAGTTCAATTTGGAGAGCATGCGTGGTTTGGCCTCCTTAAAGTTGCGACTCGACAGAACCCGAAATTGTGTATGAAATCGCGTAGGATAATCCAGCCAGTCGTCCGCTGTTTCATATTGATGACAATCGCTGGAACCGGAACTGAAATTCGAAAGAGAATCAGCGCCGCACCAAAGCTGTTGAGCAGCTTCTTCGTCGGCACAATTGTGATGGTTGTTTATGAGCACCAAATCCTCATGTTGTATGTGGCTATGATTATGATTGCTTTTATCCTGATAGTAGTTATGCATGATGTCGGTAATTAGGGCATCGTGAGGTAGGGTTTTATCATTACTTGTGGTGATGGCGGTGGTTGTGTTGTTGGTGGTATTAGTGCTGCCATTTGTATTGTTGCTTTGAAGTGTACCACACGTTCTGTTGCTATTGTTGGTGTTGGTGGTGAAGTCATTCGTTATGGCACCATTGCCATTTGGCATATTGTGATGGTTGTTTGTATTAAGCGTGATGCAGTTGCGGTTAAGAAAGTTACTGTGAGATTCTTTAGCGGCGACGAAAAGTTTTTCTCGTATATCGGGATAAGATTTAATTTGTTCCACTAAAAAGAAAGAATTTTAGAGTGACAAGATTTTAATTAAGATTATCAACATTAACATACAAACAAAATCGGCCGGATTATAGTGTGGTTTGATGGCAACACCAATATCTTCAAAATAACTATAGATATTTTTGACATCTCCAAAATATGCAGTACGTCCACCATAAAGCAACAACAATTTGTCAAACATATGAAACATTTGCGAAGACGGTTGATGAACTGTTATCACGACGGTTTTTTGCTCTTGTATAGCATAGCGTTTGAGAACCTTCATGAGCGATATGGCGGAATGACTGTCAAGGCCGGAAGTTGGTTCCTATGGTTTTAAGAAAAGAGAACGAGGGAGAGAAAAATATAGAGAAAGAGAGGAAGTAATTAAAGAGTAATGCTAATACTTTTCTAAACTCTCTTAATTTAAGTATAGCTCTTAAAATGCGAAGAGCTTTAAATTAATTCAACTAATAACAACAACAAACAACTTAAACACAAACACAGCTACTCACATCTAACAACATCAACAACGGGTTTGTCAGCAGCTCACACGCTATATTGGCTCTCTTCTTTTCACCGCCTGAGAGTCCACGATTGAGATAATCGCCAAATTTAGTTTGTTGACAGAAATTCAACTCAAGCGCTTCGAGTATGCGATCCACCAGCTTCATTTTCTCCACACGCGGCATTTTCTCCGGCAAGCGCAGCAGTGCTGTATACATAACGGTTTCACGCAGCGTTAGGCCCGTAAAGAAGATCTCCTCCTGCAGCACGTAGCAGATCTTGCGGCGCCATTTTTTTGAGAGCGGCTCGCGATTGAGAAACACGCTGCCACCATCAAAACGTCTCTGACCGGAGAGACAATCTAACAGAGTGGTTTTGCCACAACCCGATGGACCCATGATGGCCAAAACCTCACCGGGACTATAAGAGTTAAGCAGAAGAATTGCAGATTAATTAGAGCAGAAGATGAAGTCAAGGCATGTTTGTTGTATGGTGATATGATTAAATTGAAGGGTTTTTTATTATTATTTTTTTTTCGTTATGTTGTCTTGTGTTTATGTTACCTTACAAGTCCACTCACATCGGAGAGTATCTGACGATCGTTGTGCACAACTTTAATGTTTTGAAATGTCAGCTGAAGTGTACGATGTTGCTCGGATATGAAGGGAAATGTCACCATCGTGTGATCGCTTCTGAAATGAAATGCAAATGGAGATATTTTGAAAAAGTTGAAAACTTCAGGTAATAGGAAAAATTTATAACAATAATGAATTCAGAATTCTTTGAACGATGCTGTTAGTTAAGTAAAAGTTATGTTAAATCTTTCTTATTTTTGCATTAAAATGAAACTGTGATAAGAAATCGCGAAAATCACCTTTTTTTTCGATGAAGTCTCCGTTAATCTACTGTCAGTGACTCAATTTTAAGTTTTTTTTTTGATGAAATTTTAAATTAATATTTTTAAAAATATAGGTACTCTACTATGCAAAGACACTTCTGTATCGCAGAATTTTTTTATATTTTTAAAATATTTTATTTCCCACAAGAGATGTGAATTACTTGAGAGAAAATTTATTTTCTTGATTTTTTCGCGTCGAAGGTTTCCTGAGCATCTCTAAAGTTGGGCTATGAGCAGTTTAGACGAATTTGAAGTGAGTCTTTAAAAATTGAAAATGTTGAATCCAATGGCTCTCATGCACAAAAGTGAGAAATTACTTCTTATTCAATTTTTTTGAGAAGTTACTCGGCATTGTATGTAGATCTCGTACATTGAGATGGATCTCAAAGCTTGAGTACTGGCTTTAGACGAAAGCTCCAAGTGAGAAAATTATCCAAATGGCAAGCATAATACCAAGATTAAACTCACATCTGAGAACTTTCTCGGTACATTTTGAGTCCCTACCAAGTGATCTCACAGTCTATTTCAAACAACTGAGATCGCAGAATATTTTCGCATTTAAAGGCTCATAAAAATGTACATCTTGGCAGCGTAGAGCTCTTGAAGAATCTAACTGTAAATTAATGTACCGTTTTAGCAAAGAAAACGTCGATTATTTGGTATAGAACTTTCTTGGAATACCTTCGGAAACGCTTTGTGATTCTTTAACCATTAAAATATGGTTATATGGTTTTTTAAATTTAATTTTGAAAAAATGTGTGTATATTTAAGATTTTTGGATGATCCTGGTTCAAAATAGAATTGGTAAGAATTCATTGGAATTCATCAGGCAACAGTCTCTAGAACAAATCGAGGACTTTCTGCCCTCATTTGCATTAAATCAGATACTTGGATTAGATTTCCGGGGGCTGCTGAAGATTTTGAAGCTGGTATCTAGTGGTATAAATCTTGTGGCTCACACCTTGTGATCGATCTCTGAGAAGCATCTCATTTTTATGAATAAGACCCAATACCACGGAAGTCGACTCGAAAAATGCAAATAGTTCCCATAAAAATTAATAGATTCAGAGAAAAAAGCGTTAGTAAAGCCGAGTAAGGAATAAAGATTTTCTAGGCTTGTATCAAATTCCTTCATACTAAATGGCCAGTTTTACATTAGGAAGCCTACAGTTGGTCCTTGATAAGTGAATGTTAGTGTACGAACTATGTTGGGCCAAGTTGGTTCGTGTAACGGCTCTGGAGAAACGTCACCTCCAATAATGTCTTCAGTCCAACAATGTCTTCACTCCAACAATGTCTTCAACAATGTCTTCACTGTGGAACTAGGTAGGTACGGAACTTCTGGAATATAACAGTAGTTGGTATAGTGGTGAAAAAGAAAAGTATTATACTATACCAAGCAAAATGCAGCCTGCGAAAGGGCCTGTATATTTAAACAAAATCGTGGTCAACGTCATGGATAAAGTTGATAGAATTCACAATTCAAGAACAAACAAGAATATCTCTTATATTATCCAGAGAGAACACAACCCAAGACTGACAACCAAAATTCAACCAAGGATATTCCTGAAAGATCTTGTCTATGAAAGAGAAACTATTTCCTTGGAGATGCATCAGAAATGGTGCTCTAACAACGTATTATGGTAGCAGTTGACCCTTAAATACCTTAGATAGTTACGAGACCTACTTAACTCTCAACGAACCATACAAACTTTCACACTAAAGCACCTATAGGGGCTACCAGAGCACTCCATACATTTTGCTACAGTGCATATATAACGCGGGACGTAACGGAGCTGCGTAATTGCAGTAATTTGACCTCCTAAAAGGCATTGAAATATCCGCATAAAATTCGCAACCCATTAAAGATTAATGGAGCATGTTGAATTCGATGTTCAAAAACTACTCTGTATGGGGGTCGTTGAGGGTTAATTTGGAATTTTAGCAGAATATGACAATATGCTGACCTCTTAATTTTTTGTACTTCCACTATTCTACCTATAGGTATTGCTAGATCCTATCCTAAATATATGGCTTAAAAAATTAAAAAATACTTGAAGTTGCAAAAATTTGGAGCTAAGTTATTACTCTACACTAGTGTAAAAGCCCGTCCTACGACGGGAAGGAACCATTTAGAGTACAAAATGCGACAAAAAATTTATTGGATTTATATACAAAAGTTTTTATTTGAAAACATGTTTATTAAATTATTTTTATAAAACTTCCGTACATACAACATTTCTAGTAAAAAAATTATTATGCTTGGTTTTCACTTAGGGCCAGTTTTTCAGTGCGGGTTTAAACTCTAGTCAAATTAAACCAAGGTTAACTCACCAAAATTGGACGTTTAAGCTCGGTTTAAGCAAAAAACAACACATCATATGATAATTAAGGTCAATTCAACTTAAACGAATGCTACAATATCTAGTTAAACAGATTTTCACATCTCTTTTTGGTGAATTAATCTCAGTTTAATTTGACTCGAGTTTAAACCCGCACTGAAAAACTGGCCCTTAGTCATTTTTGTTTGACAGGAAATTTAAAAGTTTAAAAAATCACATAAATAACATTTTTTTTTTTTGCAATTTTTGCTATAAACATGTGAAGGGATCAGTTTTTCCTATTTTTCGCCATTGTCAAACAGAAAAAAATGACAACGTGTTGGCATTTTTCATGTGACTGACAACAACTGACCATTGAAATTGACATAGTGAAAACCATGCTTTAGAATTTTAACCAATTAACCTTGTACCTTGCCATCTATAATGCTTAGTTTTACATCATCAGCCCGCTAAAACTGCCCATGACTAAATACCAGTTCTTTTAGAACAACTCCTACTTTTTGCAATATTTAACCTTGCAATTTATTTATGGTCATTGAAAATGTCAGTTTAACTGGAAATTGACGGCTTCGGAGAGTGAAAGGCAAATCTGTGTTTGTCGGGGCCAAATCAATTCTAGGTATGAAAACTATTTAATGTTCGCCAGTGCACCTGTCAATACTTGTGCGGTGATAAATTAAGTTTTTAGGTTTTTCAAAACTAACCACCTTCCATTACAGATATCTCTTTTGGTATGGAAATTTCGAAGAAGTATTATAATACTTCCAATTTTGAGGTTTAACTTATGCAGTGGCATTCCTGAAGGATAAAATTTATTCAAAAACTCGGCAGGGCAATTTTGTTTATCGCTATCATCACTCAATATTTAGAACTTGCTCGTTGACTTCGTTCACTTCGGAATTTTTTGGGTACAGGATAGCAATTTTGGAATAATGGTTGATGATATTCGGACTCAAAGTATCGCCAAAAATCTATTTAACCCTTTCAATGGACTTGTCCATTATATTGGACACTTCGGAAAATTTTTTTTTTTTATTTTCCAAAGTTTTTTTCTAAAATCAAATAGGTTGGTGCTATGAAGTGAAGTTGTGCCAACATGACAAAAATAATTTTAGGGAGATATATAACGTTTAACTTAGTTAGATTTTAGATTTTATGCCCAACAGTAGCCTTCAATTTTTTTATATCGCATGTTAATAAATTTTGCAAATAAAGTGAGTATTGTGATTGGTGTGCAAAGTATAATTTTTTTATTATAATAAAAAAAAAACAAATTGGCCATTTCAGCCCTTGAAAGGACTTTGACCGAGCTTCTTATCATCAATTGTGTTATGTGTGTTATTAAATGTTTGCACACAATTAACCGATAACTGGACCTACACGTTTTATGCCGACTCCGAACGGCTAAAGTTCATGTTCTCAAGAAGCTTTACATGGCATTATTTATTCTCTGAGGTTTGTCATTGTCTGCATTGAGGTGGTGACCGATCTGGAAAATTTTTTATTGAAAAAACTTTTCGCCGCGACTGTTTTTTGTGTACTAAGCCATACACTTAACCTGCACGCCACGATCACCATAATTTTTTTTTTTATAATAACATTTGCATAAATAACTGCATTTGTCTCCGGTTGTTTTAGTTGAACTAAAATATTGTAATACAACGTTATCGTGGTTTTTTCCATTATATTAGACAGCCTGCCAAAAGCAAAGCAGCTCATGTAAAAATCAGAGGGAAGTTTTTTAATCTTTTTATTGCTTAAATGATGGGAATATAAGCTCAAAAAAATTGTCCACGATTATTCTAGGCAAGCCATTGAAAGGGTTAATAAGCGAACCTTTACAAACAAAATAATCTGGAATTTTTATGATATCTTCATCTCCATTTCCTAACTTGAGTAGCCAATCGCTAAAACTTGGATCAGAAGACCGAACATTGTGATTTAATTCTAGCAATTCCAATTGACACCAACGTCACTGAATATAATAATTGCTGTTCAGTTTATGCAGACCGAATAGGTTGCGGTTGAGGAAAATGACGATAGTCTTAAAGTACAAAGATTTCCAATACATAATTTAATAACAGGTTCTGGTCCATTGTGAACAGGTCTTAAAAGGTTTAGTAAGTACAAACATTTCAAATGGATAATTTTACAACAGGTTCTGGTCCAGCCTAAACATGTTTTACGATATAGGTTCTGGTCCAGGCTTAACATGTTTTACGATATAGGGCACGGAGCAGGACGCTTGTCTTTTATATATTAAGATGTGTTTTTTTTTTGGATTATCGGCATTAACTTGTGATTGAATTTTTAGTTTGTGTGAACTGAGCAAATTTTTCAAATATTTGTATCTCTTGCGTGTCATAATGAAACAAAAATTTTGGAAAACTCAACTAGAATTACAAGAAATAAAATTGTGCTAAATATGAGATGCAAAATAAAATGATTTTTAGTTTTGCTGGAAATGTCCCCTATGAAGATACTTATTTGCTGGGTATGGAACCTATTCATCTGTGTTAAGAAGGTATTCTAGTCAAGAGATACAAAATGGTGAATGGTTTTTTTAAAAACAAGGTTGCCTCCTTTTTTTCAACATTCTAATCCTTCTGGTTATCTGACACAATGCAAAATAAAACTGAAAGTTCGGAATAAAAAAGTTATAAAGCAAAAATACACCCCCATTAGTTCGAAAAATACTTCCTTATTGCCAAACCTTCGATCGTGGTTCGGTGGGCAGAAGCTTCGCACCTGCTTCTTACTACCCACTCTATCTAATTCTTCTTTCATCCCAGCTTCTTGTACTTATTACTGCTTTATGCCGTTACAAAAACGACCTTGACACACTACACTAAAGATGGTCGTCAGTAACGATCAAAGAATTTTAATTACAATATCCTCTCTCATGAGCATAATGTACCGATTTTTTTTTTTTGTCACATTTGCCCTTTTTAGTATCCAAAAGTTTTTACATGTGAAAAGTCACGTAAGCCAAAATAAAAAACCAAAAATACACCATTAGAAGCATGAAAATCATAATCATAACTTAAAAAGTGAGCCCTAAAACTCATTCAGAATATCTAATTAATGTCAAATAAATGGAATTAATGATGAAGTTGAACAATTCATAAATGCAGCCGCATTCATTTCGGTGCCTAAATCTTCAAAAATGTCTATAAAATAACCACAAGAGAGTAAATTTTGAAACAAGAACAGTGAAATAAACATGAGCAACAAGATTTAAGTGAAGCGTAGAAAAGACTGGGAGGGAGTCCAAAATACTGGCTGACAAGCACCAAGTTATTAGCTATAGGGTGGCGGAGCAGATTAAAAAAAAAAAAAAACAAAACAAAAAAAGGCAAAAAAAAATTAAACAAGATCAAAAACAAACATAACAACAACATTTTATTTGAGAAGCAACAAGATAAGAACGCCAACAAGTAAGACAAGATGATAAAGAATATGTAAGTATTAAAGATGCAGCCAGCAGCAGGACAGACACAGTTAAAGACGCACTCAGTTATGAAGGTAGCCACAGCAGCGCTGCAGCGCACGAGAGAGAAGAAACAACCAACCAAGTCTTCTTCTTAACTAATAAAATGGGAAAAATTATCAGAAAACCAAAATAAATAAAGAGTCCAATGAACCGACCGTTGTTATAAGCAGCAAAGCTGAGTGGGGGTCAACATGAAGAATGCGAGAAAAATAAGAGTAGTGTGCGCTGAGCAGAGCCGCTTTAAGGTTTTGTGCGCCCCAAGGCACTTTGGACAGGTTAATCTAAAAAGCACAGAAAAACAGGTCACCGTTAAATTTCATTTGTTAATTTAATTCGTCAAACGAGCTGATTTAAACCAATAAAGTCAAAGAAGGAACCAGAAAAAGTTTTTATGCACTTCATTAACCGGAACTTTAAAATTTCAATATTTGATTCCTTCACTCAATAGTCCATAATGTCGTCATTTTTGAAGTGAAACTTCTTTGGCGGCGAGTGAAATTTCAAGGTCTCTTATTCGTTACGCTAGGCTAACGTTTTCAATTCATATGAAAATTTTCAAAAAATAATAGCCGCTAGCGAGAATTGAACCCTGACCATCGTTGCTCAAGAGTCAGAATCTATACCTTTACGCCACGTATGCACATGATAAACAGGCAAACAAAATGTAATTAAAACTGAACGCATAACATTCTGTCCGTAACATTAATTTTCATCCGAAAAGTATGCAAGGAAAAATGATTTCTTAAAGTTTCAAACGAAAATGATTCGTTTGATTGATAACATGTAAAAACAGTTAATTCAATATAATAATAAAAGCAAAAAGTGTTGAAAGAGCAATATATAAGACTGCCGATGATAGCTTATGCCAGCCAAAAAACGTCGTAAAGCTAAGAAAAATGGCTTAAACAGGAGCAGAACGCGTTCGTGAATATAAAGAGCGAATTAGAGCTTTTAAAAATGCAGCCGCAGGTGGGGCTGCAACTAATGATGAAGATAAGGTGATTGCAACGTCGGCTGAGTTCTAAAATGCATTTTTACGAAGTATCAGTGTATTTTGGTGAATCTACAAAAAACAAATTCCCAGAAAAATACACTGGGGCTTTGTAAAAATTTATTTTGGAACTCAGCCATCATCTCAACAAAATTTTAAAGCCAATCAAGTTGATACACTCAACAATCAACGTTCGCTACTTTACGAGGCCCTCACTCAGCATAGCAATTATTATGATCAGGAAGCAGGAGGTAATAATGAACAAGATTTGCCTCTGCTTTCGGAGGCTTCTTCAACGAGTACTATGCAAATGCAATCTAGCATTCAAAAAGTGACAATGTTGAGAAGACATTCGAAAGCAACTAAAACACCAACTGAACTAAAACAAGGAACGAAAATAACTGTTATTTTACAATTTTCAAATGAAAAAAGTTGTTGAAAGACTTTTTCAAATAAACCATTATGCTGCAAATGTCCTCAGCCTCATGAATATTAAGTTCCTTTTAAATTTAAGACTGATTCTTTAAAAGTTAAAATTTAAGTGTTATTTTTTTCCTTTTAATTTTTCGAGGAAAAATAAAGGTTACTTTTGACTTTTATTTTATCTGTCAAAAATAGCAGATGTTTTGTGACCTTAAATTTTTTCGGTCAAAAATATCAAGCAATTTGTGTTTTTTTAAAGGCCGCTTGACAGCTTGAACTGTTGACACCATGTGTGAAGTGTCTCACCGATGAGATGAAAATAATGGTATCAAAATTTTTTTAGTCGGTAAATGGCTTTTGAAAAAATATAAATTACCTGATATTTTTGACCAAAAAAATAAACGGCGGAAAATAACTGTTATTTTTGACAGATAAAATAAAAGTCAAAAGTAACTGTTATTTTTTCCCAAAAAAAACTATAAGGCACAAAATAACTTTTATTTTTGTCGGATAAACTAAAAATTAAGAGATAAAAGTTAATATGTAACACTTTCGAAAAAATCATAGCCGATACGGTGTCTGGATACAAATATTGAATCAATATTTCTTTCAACTGCCTCAAAACTACAAATGCCGATAGACAAAGTGTGTCACAAATTAGTGAAGCAATTTAAGTATCATTAATCAATATGATTTTATTAAATCACGACGATAAAAATTCGACTTTGAATTAATTGTTCTCTTTGCTTTTACACAATCGGGATAACACAAATAAATCTTTACCATTATAACGGTATTGTTATAATTAATTTATTATTTTTTTTAAATACTACATTAAGATTAATACGAATACATTGTTATTGTTATATAAAGACTTACTTTTTTTTTGGAAGCCCTTCTTTTACAATATTTCACAACCTTGTTTTAAATTATAAAAACCTTGTCATTAAGCGTCTTCTTACTTTGAAACATGAACCAATTTTTATAGTCAACAGCGAATTTTGAATCCTTAGGATGATACTGGGATATCACATTAAACCCAGTACTTACAATACCTAGGCAAAAACTACCTAAGTAAGAACTAAAAAATACCTAGGTACTCACTAAGGCTAGGTTAGTTTTGTTCGCCGTGATTGAATGTCTTTTTTCGTGTGTAGGTGGTTGGATGATCTAACAAACAAATTTTTATATTTATTCCAAAAATAACTATAATCTTCTGTTATCTTCTAAAGTAGGCACTGAAGTAGCTACTCATAAAATTTCTGAAAATTCGCTTATTTGGCGACTTTTTCATTGGATAATTTTTTATTTCTTCAAAAAGTTTTTGATCAAAATCAAAAGTACCGTCATTATTTATTTTTAAAAATTTTATGGCAAGCAAACAATTCGTGATTTCAAAGGATAAGAATGATTCCTAAGTAATGATTCCTAAAATTAAAATTGACACAACAAATGGAAAAAATAGGGCTAGAAAATTGTGCTCAATTCGTTCCAGGGACAAATCTCCTGTGAACTAAGCACCTTTTTTAACGAGTTTTGGTTTTTTCAGTTTTTGAGCTATTTTTTCAAAAACTTTGTGCTTGTTTCGATGGGTAAAAATACTTTTCTTTGTATTTAGCAATATTTTATTCTTTTAGGTCATTCTTCACTCAAGTGATTTTTATTTTTTTCTTTCAACAACTTTTCTTTGACCGATTTTTCCCACCGCCTTTCTTATTCTTTGACATCTTGTCCAAACAAAACAGTTTCTATTTCAATTCGGACATAAGGTCTGTGTGGAAACGGACATAGTGACCATGTACCTAATGTTATTCAACAAAAACAAAAAAAAACAATAACTTTTTGAAAAGTGGCCGAAAAACAAATAAACTAAATTCGTACAATAAACAGAGGATGTAACAGTTGGGGAAATCTGTAAAGCTTTGCCAAAGAAGTCAAAAATTAAAAATCAAAACAAAAGAGGAAATGCTCCAAAACCGAAACACAGAATTGGCCTAAATAAAAATACAAAATCGCCCAATTCTTTTTGACTAGCGCCCTTGAAGCTATTGCCTCTTGCCTAAAGCTTTTTGTGCCCGATGGTAAACGCGGACCTGGCTACGAGCAGAGAAAATTATAAGAACTAGAAGAAGCAGAACGTGATGTGCAAGTGATAAACAAATCATGCCCAAAAGCATAAAGATAACACGTTGATGCCTATTTTGGGGACAGTAACAAAGATGATGGGATATATTTTTTTTCATTCTCATATAACATAGATATTAAGTTCAAAGATGTGTGTTAGAAAAAAAACAACCCATAAAATATAACCCGCTCTTTGAAGAATTACAAAATCTATAGAAATAATTATGCAGAGTCATGTAGAATGAGAATCGAGAATAAAAACATTACCTAAAATTGTTGCTTTGAAAGTTACGAGTATTGTTTAGAATAACTGACAAAGCACGTACATGGCTGAATTTTTTTCTTAGTTAGGTATAGAAATCATTGTTAGAGAACCTTGAAAACTTTGGTAAAGTTAAGTAAGTAAGTCGAATAATTAAGTCAAGTCATGGGTTTGAAATGGGTAGAAATAAATTCAAAAACTTATTGCATTTCTTTTAAGCGGATTATTTTACTGCATTAGGAAAAACAATTTAAGGTCAATAGCGTTGGCAAGATAAAAGCAATGACAGCGGTTACAGTTAGTTTTTTGATAGCTGTCAGTTTATTTTTGTGCTTAGAACATTTTTCTCATATGTCAAGAGACAGCTTAAAAGTTTGAAAATCTCTACTTTATCTCTGAGATATTCTACTTGAATATCTCCGACTATATTTAATAAAAGCTTTTGTAGCTCTGCCTGACATGCCAATTGATTATAAAATTTCCGTTTTGAAAAATGTACAGTTATTATTTTATTTGTATAAAGCCTTTAGTTGTTTTTTTTTTTTCGCCATATTCATAACTATCAAAATAGCGAAAGTGTTTTTTAATTGGCTATTTAATTAGACATAACAAAGTTTTTTTGTTGTTGTTTCTATTTTATTTTTATCTCGGCAACATTTTGGATTTCTTTTACGTCATTTGAAATAAATACGTTAAAAATAGCTTTGAAACCACAAGACTTTAAACAAAGCTTTTAATTTTATTTTATTTTTGTTGTTTTTTTTCATAATTTTGGTTTTAAAGGTTATTAACATCTGAACGCAGACAGCGAAATACAATGTGAAAGTTTCACAGACCAAAAACGACTAAAACATAATAAAAAAAAAAAACAAAAACAACAAAAAAAGCCAAAATTCTTTTATGACTTTGGTTTTTGTTTTTTCTCTTCTCTTCATTTAATTTATTCCTATGAAACATTGACCGAGATATAGAGTGGACGCAACACAGTCACGAAATGAATCATTAAAAAACAAAAAAAAATTCTACATTCAAACAAATTTAGTATAATTCATACCAATTGTGTTTGTTTAATAGTTCAAATATTTTGTTAGAAGTTTAAGGCAAAAGAAGAAAAAAAACACGTTAATAAAAACATAATAATAAAATTTAAATTGATATGGCGTGTTTATGTCTTTTCCTGATTTTACTCAATTTTTTGGGCAAAACAACCCCAAATTAAGAGTTGAGAATGATTTAAATTGTTAGAATTTGGGTCAAACCAGTTGCTGGTTTTAAAGTTTGACACACTCTTAACGGCTGATCAATTTGACACACTCGTTAGAACGTTCATATGATATGCTAGGGTGGACCAGCTGTTTTTAATTTTTTTTAGAACAATTTATTTTTTTATTTTAATAAATTACTCGTTATGATATGAGCTAAAAATCTATTCAGATCGTGGCCTCAAAGCTTCAATTTGAAGAATTGATAGTTAAAAAATTAATTTTTAATAAAGTGATGCCAAAATGGCGTGCAGAATTGCAAAGTGGCTAGATTATTCGTCGAATAATGTTTTTCATATTCGAGAACAATCAACATTCAAAAATATTGAATATCAATTATTAAATTTGAAATCATCGATTCTGCAAGAATCTAAAATAGACGAGAAATGTAGTATAATAAGTTTTCAAAAGTTAAAAGAAAAAATAAAAACTGAATTTTGAAGTTGAATTAATAATTTTTTAAAAATTTTATTTGCACCGTCGGAAAGGGCACCTTCGAAAATATAAAGTGATATAGCTTTCATAAAAATGCTTTTAAATATAAAGTAGTACCAATATGAGTATGAAAAGAATCCGTTTTGGCGTTATAGGGTTAAGAAATCGTCATGCTACCTGAGTGAGCACCTCGAAAGAGCTGTTGCAAATGCGTGGAGCAGTGCTGTCACTTGAGAATATTCAATAGTGGTAGAATGTGCACAAAAAGAGTGGTAGATTAAAACAATTAGTGGTAAATTTTTTCCTCTCTACCAAAAAAGGATTTATTTGCTGTAATGTCATAAAAATAATGATATACCTGTACTTTGATGTTTATTATTTAATATTGAAAAAAAAATAGAACAAATAGTTCTCAAATAATTTTCCAAGAAAAACATTAAATCCGGTTTTTCGGTTTGCTGCACATCACCTAATTATTATCACCTTTTCTAATTCATTAGGCAGGAATCCTTTATGAAAGTTGAAAACTTTCGCTTATCTTCGGACTGGGAAGCTTATTTGTACAAATTTTTAGATACTCTCGCTTGCGAACTTCAAATCCTTTTGTTATATCTACGCTTTGCTTATTTTCATAATGAGCTTTAAAGTACAAAACAAACCTCGAACAAGCCAAGAGTAGACTGGGATCAGTAATTAAGTAATTTTGAAGCAAAGTTTTCATGCGCACCAAAATATTGTTAGCTAAGTTCTAATATTGAATTAAAAACCTTTCATTTTAGGCACACTTATAAAATATAAGAAATAATCGTTGAGATATTTTTAAACAAATATTTCAACAAAATGCAGTCAGCTGGGAATCCCTTAAAATGTTGAAAAATTATTTCTCTTCTGCATATTGGAAAAATTCTGGCTCAGGTGGTAAAAAGAAGCGTTTTAAAAATTTCTGACTTGAACTTGTGAATGAGAGATTCAGATATTATTAATGACATGGATTTCCTCGGGAACAGGAACTGTGACTTAGCTAGCGTTTTCATGATTTGCCAAATTCCAGAACGGAAAAACTAATTAAAATTTTTTTTAGTTGTTCATGGATTAAATGATGTTTATACCGTGTAAGTATAACTCAATTAAAATTGAATCACACATTTAGGAAATTACCATTTCCTGTCTCTGTAAAATGTTCCAAACATTTTTATTGAAAAATATATTGAAACAAAAACTTATGAAAATAAATTATGTGAAAATAATATTACAAAATAATAAACTATTATGTGAAAATAGGTTTATCATTATTATTGATCATAAGAAGCTAAGTCCTTTCAAGGGCTGAAATGGCAAATTTGTTTTTTTTTAGGTTTATCATAAAAATTATGGCCATTAGGAAATAGTGGTAGATTTTAGAAAACGGTAAATAGTGAAATATTTCCATTTTCCACAAGTATCTGTCTGACCAGAATCATGTCGTTGTCGTATCGTTGAGAGAGAATCGCTTAGAGTTGGCCCAGAATTAAAGCATTGGCTTTGTCGTTTTGCTTTTTCTCAATGTGTCATTCGATTTTTTTGTCAGTTCGTTTTTCATTTAAAAAAAAAATTTAAAATGTCACATTTAAGAAAAGTACTCCGATTGAACTGATAATTACTCCACTTCTATTTAGTTCACTACTTTTTGCAATACTTTTCATATAAAATTACTGTTTATTCAACTTCAGACTACTGCTTTCATTATTAGAGCAAGTTGGCACACTGTTTACTCACTATATTTTTTGACAGATTCTCCAAGTTTTGTTATAATATGGCAATATTTTTAGAGTGAAACTGAGAGAGCTGTCAAATAAACGACATAGAAAAATTTAAAATAGAAATCATAGTACAATAAACAAGGTAGCTGCAGGGTTATCAATCCTCGCTCTCTCAGAGTCAGAATTGTCAAATTCAATACAAATTATTTGATGTCTTGTTTTGTAGCTCTATTTCGTACAGTATTTTTTGACAGTTCTGACTTCCGGCTCTCAGCCCTGCAGCTACCTTCTTTCTTGTACTATGATAGAAATAATTCTATTTTGGAGTTTTCGTTGTCGTTTTCTGCCACAATTTCTCCCATAAGGTTTTCATTGTCTCTGCTAGCGCTCTGCCTGCCGACACGACAACGACATGATTCTGGTGAGATAGTATAGCCCGTTTCAAAAGAGAAGAACATTTTTTAGTTTCATTTTTCGATGCGCAGTGAGAAATTATTTCTAAAGCTAGAAAATTTTTTAGAACATAATTTCTTGCTCTTTTTGCTGAACTTTATGCTTTTTTTTTGAGTGTTTTTTACTATTTTTCTATATATTTAAATGCGCAAACATTCAGAACAAATGATCGCACAAGTACGGTGTTGCACCGACGGCCTGCAGCAACTTGCATCTTGAAAGAGATATCATATACAAATTACAGAAAAAATAAATTATTTTCTCAAGAAAAAATTGTGAAGTGAAATTTTGGCTAACAAATTATTTTTTGACGCCGCCCCTTTTTTACAATTTTGATTGGTTGATTTTGAAAAATAAAATTCAGTACTTCCGCAACGCAGTTGCGATGAACAACAAAATTGAGGAATATACATTAATTTTTTTTTTTATTTATTTTTCTACTCAGAGAATATACAATTTTTTTTTAATGTCGACCAATCAGAATGTAGAACGCTTTCAAAATTATTATTACAATTCTTATTCTCAAACATTCGCGAAAATGTTCTTCTCTTTTGAAACAGGCTATAAGAAGTATTTCTTCGAAAATGTGAAAATTTATTCTAATTTAAGAACATTTTATTTGAAAAAGAGAAAATTGCAATTATTGAAAAAAGAGACATTTTTTATCGGAGAAAGATATGTGTTTTTTTCTGAGTGCATACAAACCCGAAATTGAAAATTATATAGATAAGCTTCTGTCGAAGCTACAAAAATTAAATTAGATATGTATTAATTTTGTATCAAAATGAGCGTCATACACCCATGAACACGCCCACCTCCCATATAACCACAAAATTTAAAACTTTACACTCAGAAAAATATTTTTTATATATGTGTTTTGCTATATTTATATTATCATTGCCAATAGCTCAGTGGAAGTGTGCTAGAATGTCATGCGGTGGACGTGGGTTCGAACCTTAGCTACGTAAGTATAAAAAATTGTAATTAATTAATCGAAATTCTTAGTGTTTCATTAACCGCTTGGTCGAAAATAACCTTGCAAATAAGCTTGCTTACAATCATCAAAAAGAAATTGTACTTACATTTAATTTTTTATTTGAAAAAAAATAATATATATAAAAAAAAATTCTTTGTTGGTTTTGCCGGTATTTGAACCTAGGATAGTCGAGTACTAGACGCACACGACAGCACATTCGGCTAAGCATGAACTTCCAAAACAGTGATAAAATTTCAATAAGTACATTTTTATATGAGTTTCGTGTTCTATAGACCAATAGTGAACTGACTGTTGATTTGAAATTTTCATTTGTTGAATAGTATTTAACAATGAAATCTGATCTATCATCAACCCATGATTTGTTTGATATAACATGATTACCGCCGTGATGAGCGGCAAACAATATGAAAGATTAAAAATCATCCAAAAATTACTTCAACACAGGAAGTAAATAGCAAGTAGTTCAAGAAGAAATTGGTAAAGTAGTCCATCGAAAAACGGTTCGCAGGGCTATAAAAAGGCCAGATATAGTTCGCGAGTGGCGAGAAAAACCTCTTATCACCAAAGCCTATAAGAAAAAAAAGGCAAGAATTCGCAATGGTATAAAAAAAGCCACTTGATCTCTGGAGCAACGTTCTATTCATCGACGATAATAAAATAAACATCTTCCAATCGGACGAAAGAATTCGAGTATTGATAAAGTCCAATACCGACCTCGCAACCTTGAACCTTGAACCTTGTTAAAAACTTTTAATTGCAACAAGATAATTGTCCCAAGCACACTCATTGGTCACCAGTCCAGAGCTGTGATGGGCTAAAACTGGTAGTAGCTTTGCTACGAGGTCTGACCAAAGACTTTAAAACTGGTACTACGTCTAGTCATCGGCCCCTGCCTTTCGCCAGGCTGACTTACTGCACTCAGAAAAATATCAACTGTAATATTAACAGTCAGCCGCTGTTATTTCAAAACACTGTTCGATTGAATGATTTGCGTTTAAGTAAACAATTTTCTTTGTTGAATGAACGTTTCAAAGTATTTTTGTGCTGTTAAAATCATCTGTTGAAATATTGTCAATTTTTTCTAAGCAATAGTTTTTATATGTGTTTTGCTATATTTATATTATCGTTGCCAGTAGCTCAGTGGATGTGCACTAGACTGTCATGCGGGAGACGTGGGTTCGAACCCTAGCTGTGTAAGTATCAAAAATTGTAATTTAATAATTGAAATAATAATAATTCTGTTTCATTAATTGTTTGGTCAAAAATAACCTTCAAAATAAAATGCTTATAATCTTGCAAAAAAAAACAATTGCAAATTTCATTCTTTATTAAAAAAAAACATATTTTAAATAAAAAAAAAATTTATTGGCCTTGCCGGATTTGAACCGTGGACACTCGAGTACTAGACGCACACGTTAGCACACTCGGCCATACATGAACTTTCAAACCAGTGATCAAATTTCAATAAATAAGTTTTTATACGGGTTTCGTGTTCCATAGACCAACAATCAACCGATTGTTGATTTGAAAGTTTCATTTGTTGGATGGTATTTAACAGTGAAATCTGTTATTTCAACCCATGATTTGTTTGATAAAACAGCATTTTTTCCCTGAGTGTGGGCTGGCCCTTCGGGGAGCTGCGTGGTGGTTGTGGTTTACTACCCATATTGCGGGAAGAGCCATCTAGCTCGATATGTGAGTTGCATTCTGAACTCGGGCGCCGTACTCCGCAGTAAGGAAGAGGTGTTAGATAGGCCTCCACCCAAACCAAACAACATTTATCTAATTTGATACCTTTGAACCCTCAAAGGATAGATAGTTTATGTGGAGAATAGATCATGTGCCTTCGATTTTTCCAACACCGCCACGATCTCTGGACTAAAACTCAAACGAACATTTGTGGTATTAACTCGGGAGTACTGCCGCTAAAATTAACATAACCAGCAAAGCCAAACCGAAACAGGTACTCTAACAGGAACAGCAGAATTTGTATGAAAGTGTGACTAAAAAATGAGTCACTCCATAGATAAGTAGGAAAGAAAGGAAAATCAAGTGAAGCAAGTGTAGAATATTGGCGGAGCGCTATACCAATATGCGAATTTGAATCTAACGCAAGTTATTAAGCAATCTTATTGTAAAGGGTGTTTTTTTATGAGGTTTTTTTCAATATAGATAACTCTATTGTCTGACAGTTGTTTTGACATTTTAAAGTGACGTCTCTACTCAGTATTGTTTGGCAAATCATCATGAATAGTTTGACTCCAGAACAACGCTTCGAAATCGTGGAAATTTATTTCCAAAAATAGTGTTCAATTAAAAATGTTTATAGAGCGCTTTGTGATGTCTCGTCCGTCTGAGATCACCATAAAGAACGTAATTCGTAATCCACACGCCGTTCAAGAATTACCAATGCATCCCGATAAATGTACTGTTTGGTGCGGTCCATGGACTGGTTGAATCATCGGTCCTTATTTCTTTAAAAATGAGGAAGGACGATGCGTTACCGTGAATGAAAATCGATACAGAACCAAGATCAATGAATTTTTGTTGCCAAATCTTCAAGATATGGATGTGGACGAAATGTGGTTTTAACAGGATGGTGCCACTTGTCATACTGCGGGCGAAACAATCGACTCCTTGAAAGAACATTTCAACGAAACATTATTTCGAGAAATGGACCGGTGAATTGGCCTCCGCGTTCGTGTGATTTGACGCCACTTGTCATACTGCGGGCGAAAAAATCGACTTCTTGAAAGAACATTTCAACGACAACATTATTTCGAGAAATGGACCGGTGAATTGGCCTCCGCGTTCGTGTGATTTGACGCCACTTGATTATTTTTTGTGGGGATACGTGAAGTCATTGGTGTATGTGAATAAACCAGCAACGATTGACGCTTTGGAAACCAATATTCAACGTGTCATTGCTGAAATACGCCCTCAAATGCTTGAAAAGGTTCGACCACCTTGGACCTCCAGAATGACCTTTGTGCAAAATAGTCGTGGTGGCCATATGCCCGAAATTATATTAAAATGTTAAATGCCAAGAAATTATCTACCAAATAAAAAATTTTTTTTTGGCCATTTCATAATTTGGCATGTGTTTTATTTAAATTTTAAATTAGCAAGCTCTTAAAAAAACACCCTTTACAAACATCTCTATGACAAACTGCAACGCTTGAGCCGTAAATATTGATGAATTTTTTAATTTTGAATATCATTTGACTTAAAATTTTATTTTTCACATAAATCAAAATTGTTAATTTCAAGAATAGCAAAATAGGAAATAACGAAAATCCTTAAAATGTATTTCGAATAACCTCCAATCGTGTTCAACAACTCCAGTCGTAATGTTCAAAACTATGTTCGATCTTAGAACTAGTAACTGTTCCAACAGATTACATCTACCAGCCTCTCTTACTCTTGATGGATCTACCTTAGACAGCCTTGAGTATTAAAGTTCCTTTTTAAGCTTCAAATAGTTGTCTGCGAAATAAAAAAAGTTTTCAAAATTATGCAATAATTTATTAACAAAAAAAAATAATTAAAAATTCCGTCAGTCCCATCTTGCTGATAAATCGACCAGCTGAGGACCTGGCTTATCGTGTTCCAAGAACAACTCAAAGCAAATGTTAAATATTGGTTTCACTTCCGGCAAAACTTATGTTGTAGTTCAAATTTCTTTTTGAAACTAGAAATTCGATTTTTTGCCAAAATTTAACTTCATTGTTTTCATATGTAAAACATATAGTTGGTTTTTTTTCGTGTTTTTGCTAAATCAACACAATAATTTATTGGTTTTATCAGCATAAAACGTTGTTGTTGTTTTTTCCCATTCTTTTTGTTGTCTCAGTTTTGTGCGAATTTTATACATTATTGCAAATAAATTTGGGTTCAATATTAAAGAGTTCTTGACATATATTCATTTCATTTCACGTTTTAGCTGACCATAGACAATATTTGTTGTTGTTGTTATTTTTGTTTTTGTTGTTTCTTTTTAAATTGACATATAATTGAAGGTTTAACGCTAATTTGTGTAAACTTGACCCAATTGTTGTATTTCCTTAATGTATTTTTAATAAGAGATAATTTGGCAGTAACACGTGAGCAAAAATTAAGCATTTGCTTGTTTTTTTATTGCCTATCAATTTTATTAATTTCATTTAAAATAACACATGCTACAAGACGATTTTTTTAAGACGTTGGGACGTTAAAGTTTTTGAGTTAAGCTCTACAAGAGTTACACTATGGAACAAATTCTGGTTAGCAAAAGTAAGGTCGATTCTGAAAGTGAGGGGTGAAAATATAGGCTAGGAGGTTAGGGCTAGGTTAGAGGCCAGGAGGTTAGTTCGAATTTTTTTTTTAATCGACCTTTGAACTTTGCAGTCAAATGCCGATTTTCAGCATATGGGCATTTCCAAACTTGCGTTATGTACGTTTTGTACGAAAAAATTAAAAAAAAAAGAATGAAGAAGTCAAAGTTTTAAAACCTTTTTTATATTTGCGTTGCAATTAAATTGTTCTTTATTAAGTAAAAAAATTATAACAATCGACTCTAAGAATTAAAAGATATAAGCAAAAAAATGCACTGGCGTGACGTTACAAAAAACAGAAGTGGTTTTCGACTTAGATTAGAAAATTTGCAAAACGCTGCGAATTGGGCAAGACTTTTTATACAAAATTTTATTTGGAAGAATCTAAAATAATATGAGTTTATTTTGCTGGTTATTAAATTAAAAATCTTTTCTCGGTTTTTTCGTATCAGGCTAAGTCATCTGGCGTGACGATACTGGCGTTACGTTAAAAAACGTTACGTAAAAATAACATGAAATTTAGCTATTATCTAATATAAAAAATCAAATTTTTGTCTGTTTGTCTGTCTGTTCCGTATAGGCTCGCGCACCGTATATCCGATTGTGCTGAAATTTAAACACCACGTACGTTTCAAAGAGAGGAAGCCCATAGGTGGTGTAAAAAATTGGGCGGAAATATGAGGGCGTGGCACTCTATAATAACTCCTAAATACCTGGACCTATTTCAATGAAATTTGATATGAAGGTTCAACTGCACCCAAGATATAACATACACTAAGGGAAAAAGTTATGTAGTCAGTACAGAGACAGCTATGTAAAATCTATGCACTTCAACTTGTATGAGAACGCAACAAGAGCAGTATTTACTGAGTAAAGGCAGCGTGTACTGACTACATATCAATTTATTCACTTTTTAGAATGAATAAAAAATGTATTCAATACATCATGTTATGTGTTGAGTACATAGCAGACTTCAATAGATACAAGCAACGTGTACTCAATCAACGTGTTATGTAATTTTTTACAAAAACTTTACTCAATACATAAAATATAGACTCAGTACACGTCCCCCTTATACGATTGAAGTGACACATTTATTCAGTACATAACATATGGACTCAGTACACGTATCTCTTGCACATCGGCACACGATTTTGCTGTTTTATGCCATTCGTTTCTTGATTTTCAAACAAGCAACACCTCTAAAGTATGTCGAAAATCAGAGCGTTGTTTATCCACTGTACTCTAGAACAAAAGCGATGATTGGATAAGAATGGCTGGGTTTCTATAAGTAATTGCCAATTATTTTGTGAAATCTAGTCATTTCTTTATTAAGTTATTTATTGCAAGTGTTGAGAGGGTGATTTACGAACAGACATTATGCATGTACTCATTGCATAAAATTATGTTTTTAACATATATAATGAGTAAATGATGTGTGTACTCATTATATAAATGTATGCACTAAAAATATGTAATGAGTAAATTATGTATGTACTCATTACATAAAATTATGCATTTAAAATATGTAATGAGTAAATAATGTATGTACTCATTGCATAAAATTATGTACTCCAAATATGTAATGAGTAAATTATGTATGTACTGAGTCAATAATTTATGTAATACGTACATAAGATCTTTACTCATTACATAAAATTATTTGTAACAGTTTGCGTTGAGTACATAAAATTCTTTATTGACTACATAACCGCTTGAAAGCATTATGTAGTCAATAAAGATTTCAACATGTACTCAATACATGAAAAATGTAAAATTTTTGTGTGCAGAAAACTATGCGATGAGTACATAAATTTATGTATTGAGTCCATAGGTTTTTCCCTCTGTGTAGGCTATACAAATTTCAAAGATTTCCACAAGAAGGCGCTTGAAGTAGTGCATTTTTAAGACTCAATAACTCTCAAATGACTTGCTCGATCTTACTTAAATTTGATACGTGAAATAACTTGACCCTGCAACGGAATTAAGGCTACTTAAATTTCAAAAACTTCCGTGGGAGGGGGCTTTATTCAATCAACTTATGTCAACTAATGTCTGGCTCATTCACGTCAAAACGGATTAACCGATTTTGATGAAACTTGGTAACATTTTTATCTGTTACAAAAATAGATCCTATGATTCTAAAATTCTTTCGACAAAAATCAAGGAATCAGGGCAAACAAATGCAAGAACCAAAGACTAATGAATGAAAATAAGTTTAACGAATACGAGCAGAAGCTATATAAATATGAACAACAATCAACCGAACAGTATGGACCAAAACCGAAGTTGAACAAAGGCAATCCAAAAATCAATCTCCCAAAAGGATTTTTTAAATTTAGAATTTTGTAAGATTAACTTTAAACGCATTGTTCTCGAAATGACTTTTTCAAACTGCGTGACCATTGTCCTCAGAACCCAGATGTCAGATCTAGACGTTGAAGATGTAACTTTTTTTTTTAAATATGACTGGCAGGTACTGTTTCACGGAAATTAGACTACACAATTTTGACGGATGGAACACTCAGAAAAAAGCTTATCGGAATATGATAAAAAAGGCATCATATTTAGAGAAAAATGGTATAGACTTTGCTCCAGAGAATGCTATTCTCTAATTGCGATACTAAAAATTCTCTAAAAATGATAAAAAGCTACCATGAAATAGAAAAATATATCATTTTTAGAGAAAAATATTTTTTTTTTTGAGAAAATATTTGTTTTTATTGAAGAAAATACTTCTCATAGTGAATTTTTCATCAAAAAATAAGAAAAGTTTTTCATTTTCAATAAAATTTCTCTATAAATGAGAAATTGTTTGTGCGAGAAAAATATTTATCATTATTAGATACATTGAAATATTTCCATTTCCTAGAAATAAAGAAATATTTCTTCGAAAATGTGAAAATTTATTCTAATTTAAGAAAATTTTATTTGAAAAAGAGAAAATTTCTATATCGAAAATAGAGAAATTTTTTACCGGAGCAAGGTATGTGTTTTTTTCTCAGTGAAGGGGAAAACCCCAAAAAACGATAATTTAAAAAATTTAAAAATTTAATTGACCATGAAATTTCACGTACTTTTGAACGTCAGCGTAGAAAAAATAGCACTAAATGCTTTTTTGTCTGGAGTGACGTTACCTCAGAATATCATTAAAAGCAAATCAAAATTTTACCGTTAATTGATATTTGTTTGCTCTAGTTGTTGTTATAGCAAAAGTTTTGCATAAGAGTGCAATTGCACAATTACTCTTAGAAATTGAAATTGTTAAGAGAAAATGCTCATAGAAATAAACAAAACTGACCACAACATTAACTTGGTACCCCGATATCTTGCCAACGCAACATGGGAAAAAATTTGAGCTCTTTAATAAAATTAATTTTGAATATTTCTCTTTAATAATACAAGTAAAAAAAAATGTTGGTTAACTTTTAATTTTTTGGTCGCGGTAAACTTTTCTGCAGAAATGCCCATATTGTTAATATGGTTTTATGGTTATAACTCTTCGACTAATTGATATTTTTTCAATCTGTAAAAGCCAAATTATTGCTAGAGAGATTTTTTCAATCTGTCAAAGCCAAATAATTGCTAGAGACCAGTGCAACAATAACAATTTTTTAAAAAATTGATTTAGAAAATTTTTGTGGTGGCATATTAATTTACTTAAAATTTTTATTTTGCATTTGACTGCAAAGTTCGAAGGTCGATTAAAAAAAATTCGAACTAACATAAACAAACGCCGCGATAGAAGTCTTCGAATTTAGCCTTTGTTTCCACACCTCACTCTCAGAATCGACCTAACTTTTGCTAACCAGAATTTGTTCCATAGTGTTATTCTAGCTGTCAAAACTCATGTCAAAATTTTTGTCAAATACAAAAATTGGCAGAAAATTCAGCAATTATGAGCAAGCTGAAATTTAATAAATTTTCTTTAATAGTTTTTTTATAAATTTTTTTCCATATTGAGAGCTATATTATACGTTGGTGCCTACCTTGCCTACCATTTGCTGCATTGCGTAACCGCTATGAATTGTCCAATTTCGGGCCTATTATTGTTGACTTGCCTAAATTTTTCTTTTGTTGTTCATAACTGAGGCCCAGCATGCTGCAAAAGCATGTCAGTTCCACACACACACACACATACACACACACATTCAAATTTATACAATAGCCACAACGGCTTGCATGCATGTATCTGCAACAAGGAAGCATAATTTTTACGATTTAATTACATTCAATGAGAAAGTTTTGTCGAAGAAAGCGTCTCTTTGTATTTATGCGCAGCGCATCTTTTTCCTGACCATGTTTTTTTTTCTTCATTTACGCTTTAAATTGTTAAATATTTCTTAAGGTTTTTTTTTTTTTTTGAATTTTTTTGTTTCTTTTTGTACTTTGTAAAGATTTTTAATGCACTTCGCTCGTCACAAAAGTACTTCACAGCCACATCAATTGCAACTTAACCGCAAGCCTTCAACCATCATGTGCATTATTATGTGCAACAACACCGTCTTAAAAGCATGCCAGAAATGCGTCGCATCTTCACTTCATTGCCGGCTGAATGCTGCCTGCTGGCTTCCACTTCCTTCAACATAATTTATTCAAGCAATACAAGGCCTGTGCTTCGGCCAAGAGCCACTTCAGCAGCGAGCCTCTTTAATTGAGCTATGGCGATGTTTTTTTTTTTTTTTTAGTACTACTTGACTTGATAATAAGTTTGTTTTCATCTTTAATATTAATCTGGATCAAGTTTTCCAAAGCCTATTAAATGCGATGATTGAATGCCTTGTCATCCACAACGATCGAACAACGACAACTGCTTTGTCGAAGAAAGCCAGCCAGTCAGCCAGCCAATAGCAACATCTTTAGAAAAGTCAATTAAGTTAGCGATGGTTGGCGAGATTTCAGCTGCTCTCGTTGATTTGCATCTGAAAGTGTGTTGGAAGCATGTTGCGTTTATCATGCTACCACCACCGCGATGAAGGTAGGCATAATGTTGAAAATAATCGTTTTTTAAGGCTGTCTTCGTTCCAGTCTGGTCTGAAACTGGGTCAGAACTCAGGCGTCTTAAAGTGAAGTTATTTTATTGCCATGAATTGGCAGCAACATTGTAGCTTTTTCAAGAATATTTTCGAAAGCACGAACCACTGAACTAGTCACAGTTCGAATAACATATGAAATTACACATTAACGCCCAAAATGCTGAAAATTGTCGAATTTTATGCGGTATGTTATTGCAGCCTTAGCAGAGGTTAGAGATTACTTATAAGCAGACCACAAAAAGGTCCCTCGTGTGCACACGCGAACCCGTACATAACTCACTTTGCTACACGAACGTGTACCTTTGCGTTATGGAAGCATAACATAACACGAACGCGAGCCAAATTTCGAAAGCAATAGTACTTGCTCTTGTACCAGAACGATATAAAATTGTTTATATTCAAAGATAATCCAGGTGGAACCTGTTTGTCAAAAAATTAACAATTTTTACCCAAAGAATCCACAAAACCCAAAACATGCTACATCCCAATTATAACCTTAGATATAACCTTAGATTCAAAGATAATCAAGGTGGAACCTGCTTGTCAAAAAATTAAAAATTTGTACCCAAAGAATCCACAAAACCCAAAACATGCTACATCCCAATTATAACCTTAGATAATCCGAGTTGAAACTTTTCATCAAAAATATATAAATTTTTAACCAAAGAGTTAGCAAAACTCAAAACATTTCGAACTATTCAAATAGATACATAGATAATCCAAGTGGAACCTATTATAAACTAATAAACCAATAAACTAATTAATTGTGCAAGATTCCACAAAACCCAAAAAATTTCTAATTACCCAATTAGATCCTTAGGTAGTCCTAGCAGAACCTATTCAACCAAGTCAAAGGAGTCCATCATACCCAAAAAATGTCCATTAATCCAACTAAAGTCATGAACAACACAGTGGAATCTATTTGTCAAAAATAATTGATTTTTTTGCAAAGGAATCCACAGAGCCCAAAAAGTTCTAGTAACTCATCTAGTTCCATAGACTATACCAGTGGAATCTATAAAGGAATAGATTTTTTCAAGAGCATCCACAAAACTTTAAAACAAGAACGTTTTAACTCATTAAGTACATATATAATCTCAGTGGAAGAGTCCATAAAACCCAAAAAAATTTCAAGAGCTCAACTTTACTCATAAAAAAAGTCGAATGATACAATAGTTTGACATCTCATACAAGTTATATCTATTTTTTATTAAAAATTGGTTTTTTGTCCGAAGAACCCACAGAAGTCCTAAGAATTCTAGCATATCATTGCTGTGTACGGTTCGTGAGCTGTCTCATGAGCATTAAAAGTAACATTTGCGAACTCGTCCACAAGCGCGTACTTATTGGTAGTTAGATAGAATGTGACCTCATTTCAAAATCTCACCAAAAGCTACACACTCGCAGAGGAGAGCAATAAAATGTTTTTTAGAGTACACGTTCCGAGCGATGAATACAGTAGATGCGATGAAAAGGTAAAGGCTGCTCTAAGAAAGTCTGCGGTACCTACTAGGGCTGCCATACTGAGAAGTACGAAGTAGGGTGCGGATTCTTCGTAAGCTGGAAACTACGCCACCTTGTTTCCCGGTTCATACCTGTGAACGAAAGGCTAACCACGATCGGCATCAACGCACGCACATCCTAACAACGGAAAATGACGATGCTGTCAAGAAAGGTTTCTGCGATGCTTTAGAACTGACCTTGGAACCACTTTAACACGAAAGTCATAAGAGAAGACATCTATGGCTCTCCTGTCGGTCAGTTCAGTATCCACAAGACCACTTTGAACAACGTCTCCGCTGCGGTGCGTAACATGGTGGTTAATAGCACCAGATTCAAACACCTCGATATCCACAAGGCTACATGGGTCTTCCCGAATCATAAAACCTGAAACAAAATTGCTCATTTTGTGATTGACGGAAGGTACGTATGTTTTGTCCTCTATAACAGAAATCCGAATCATAATGCCGTCACAGATTCAGCAGAACTTAATAACACCAGACAAAATCCAGTGGGCTATAAATTATTTTTCTGAATTCAAATCCCCAAATCACCGGACGGCATATTCCCAGCCATGTTAAAAGCAACAACTTTGCATGTCGTTCCTTGGATTGAGATAGTATATAAAAGATGTATCAAATTGAACTACGTGCCTGTAGCCTGGAGGACAGCTATAGTGTTCTTCATACCAAAATCAGATTATAGTAGCCACCTGAGTCCAAAGGAAGAGTGGCATGTAAGAGCCAGTTTTAAAGAATGTTACAAAAAATATAAACATAATTAAAATATTCATTATTATTATTATAAATATTATTGTTTTTTATAAAAATAAATTAAATAAATAAAAAGTTCAAAACAAAAAACACAAAAATAGTTGAAAAACTTAAAAAAATGTTTAGCTAAAAAAAAAATTCAATCGCTTTGAAGGAAATCTATAATAATAATACCTATTCCAAAAACAAATAAAAGGTTTAAAACACTTAAAAACATTTTTGACAGAGATAATTTAAACTCCCTTTAACGTCACAGGATTCATGTGCCCAACCGCAACAAATTTTACACTAAAACTATTCCTTATTGGTGTTACTATAATTTTAATTGCACACTACAAAATCATTAGCATGGCTTGATCCTATTTTATTTTTACCTTTGACTGAAACCTTATTTTTTACTTGTGACAATACTATATTATGGTCAGATTCTGATATACTTGAGTCTGTATCATTATTTGTTTTATATTTCTTAGTTAGCGTTTTCACAGTTCTTTTTTTTATTTTCTTTAAATTCTTTCTCTTTTGGCTTGAATTTATTTTTCTCTGCTATCTTTTTTCTGTCAGGAGTATCGATTCTAATGGCAGATGATGAGATCCGTTTTTTTTTCTAGGACCTGCCTTTGAAAAGCGTCTAATCATTTCTGGTGATTTATCAAGTTGCCCTGATATGCTTGCAACTTAAACTACAGGTGCCGAAGCCGGCGTAGATGAATTAGGTCTTTAATCATCTTGTAATTTGTGTTGGTTTCCTACCTATTACCTATGTTAGGGTTATGTTTGTAGGATGATTGGCCAGAAGTTTTGACCTTCCCTGCTATTTTAGATAAATAAGCTCTTGCTACATTAAAGGAAAGGGCAGTCTTATTTATAGTCGCCGATATCCGATGTCCGACCACTTCACTTACAGCTTCCTCTATGGTAGATGCTGCTGGTCTTTCTTTCAAATCTGTAATCTTTTTTCAGATTCCATTGTTGCCTTAAGTAACAATTATAGTCTATTGTAATGAAATTTCTAAATTAAATAATTAAATAAGTCAATTATTTCAAAAATATTGGTCAGGAATTATAATGAAAAAATCGGTTATATAAAAAGCCGGTCATAAAAGAGTCGGCTTTTTCATTCCATCGCAACACAGCTCTTTCAAAACATATTGTCCAAAGAAACATAACCTCAAAAATGAGTATGAAATCAATATTTTATCGGCAAAATAAATATATTATTGGTAGGTCTAATATATCCATAAAATTATAGTATCATAATATTACTGTTAGTTTTAAAGGTGAAGACGTCAAAAAACAAATAAAATGTTCTGAAAAGCTTACCTAATGATGAGGAACTCCTAAATACGACCAACACCGTTTATTATCAATGAAGTGTCAAATATTTGTGGGTGCCATGTGGCGAGTATTGCTTCTTAAAAATTACAACTTAAGTAGCATTCGTATAAAAACTACCGCATAAATCGTGGTGGCTCATTTAAAACTTGGCTCTTCCATTCCACTCTTCCCCTACAAACCAATAAGCCTAACGTCCTTTCTTATCAAAACTCTTGAGAAGCTGGTAGAACTGCATATAAAAAACGGTACAAATCAGCCGCTGCTTGCAACCAATAAGCATAGATATACGAAAGAAAAATCGATCGAGACGGCACTACACAACCTAGTAGTACATGTAGAGAAAGCGCTCCACCGCAAATAATTCGCACTTGGGGCTTTTCTAGACATCTCAGGTGCATTGAACAATCTATTTACTGGAGCCATTCTTAATAGATTACGCGTGATAGATGCACCACCAGCAATCGACCTCTGGATAGACAACCTATAAAATTGTAGAAGGTTCCTAACCGAGTGGGGGCTCTACAAACATGATAAGAGAAGTGAATAGAGAGACATCCCAAGAAGGAATTCTCTCACCTCTTCTATAGAATCTAGTTGTCAGCGAACTTCTCAAAAATTTTGAAGGCAGAGCACCGAAGACAAGGCTCTGCCGGATATAAGGCCCGATATAAGACAGGCCTACAAATTACCGGACCACTGTAGCGTCTTTCATGTGGAGGTTTTTGTTATCAGGAAGGCCGCAGAGATAGCTCTTAGTATAAACACTCATCACTCTTTAATTGACAGCTCAACAGGCAATTATATGCTCCGATATTGTCAAGTTCATAAATGTCCTAGCAAGCAAAAACGTACTAGATGCATTGAACACTTCAAAGAGAGCGTGCATATTCTGGATTCCAACCACCGGGGATTTGACGGAAACGATATGGCAGGCAGACAAAGCAAGGTGCCGGATAAGCAAAGGAAGGTGCCGGGCTGGAATCAGAGCTCACAGAACAAGTAGCTACTTAACTACAGAAATTGTACAAAAACCTTAAAACTAGAGCCAAACAAGCAGTGAGTCGTAGATGGAAAGATACGGCAACATGTAAGATCTCGAAGACCATGTGCAATGTAGCATGTGGAAAACGAACTTCGTTTATCATGGCACGCACGCGAAGGAACAGCAGGACACTGGTGTCGAACCATAAGGTATCCAGCTCCTTGCATACGCTGAGGATATCGATATAATCAACCGGACCAAGAGAGATGCTACTACTTCTTTCACCGCTATCGATAAGATATCAGCCAAGTTTCAAGTGGGTTTGATGGTGAAGGAGGGCAAAACAAATTATTTATATAAGAGTGGGTCGTATTATGTGAGAAAAAATTAATATAAAAAGACAACCAATTTGGTAAGGAGAGTCAAGCATATTTAATTTACCTGAACTACGCTACTTAAACCTGAATGATGTGATAGACAAGAGCATGTGTAAAAATAACAAACGATTTTTGTCTACATTTTGCTGACGTTCAAACATACAATAGCATGGCTTCCCAGCAAAAAAAGTACTTCCAAAACAAGGTAAAGTGGAAGGGAAAGTCGTAAGTTCCATCCCTTTTACTTCCATACCCAGAAGACATTCTTTTAACATATACATGTCATTGAGAGGAATACTTTCCTTAGTCTTATCTGGAAGTGCTTCTAGATTTTTTCAATGGAAGATTTCTTTTGTTACCTTCAATGAAACTAATCTAGTAGGTTTTTTCTAGGAAAACTTTAAGAAGACATTCCATGGTTCAGAAGACATAAAACAAAATGATTCTAAGATAATATTTAATCATTGCCTTGCACAAGCCATGCCATGGAAGCATTCTTGAAAGCTATTCAAATAGCCTTTTAGAAGATAATGAGAATGCCTCCTGAAAGCACTTTTCAATAAGGCTAAGGAGAAGTACAATAGGATATTTAGAATGTCTACTGGAAGAAGTATATCTAAGAATGCATGTCAAGTATGTATCAGAAATTTTGCCGGGTTATTGGTCAGACGATGAACTCTTATGCGATGGCACCGGAAGTGCAGGTTAGATTTTTGTATTGGACGGTTTTGAAGACCAATAATTTTTGATAAGCACCTAGTATATAAATATTTAATTTTATTAACCACATTTTTTAGTTTGATTAAGCCACAAAACAGGTTGAATTGAAATGAAAATCATGTGGTTACTTTAACCTGATGATTCCTGTTGGAACATTTTTACCTGAGATTTGGTTAAAATTTGGTTAAATTAACCAGATTTTTTTCTCTAGGTGTGGTTCGACCAGCAGCCAATCGTGGCACCCATCAGGCTGAAACTTTCTACTACTTAACTTGTCATGTAAAACACTGATTGCGGTAACGCAAACACACCAACGGCACTTTTATTTGACAATCAATGAGAATTATGCCTTGGAACTTTTCAATGCCTTGTTCTGCAATCACGTCTGCCGGGCGACCACTCGCTTTTTTCTAGAGTGCCCATCAAACGAGTGGAAGGGCCGGGCCTAAAATTAAAATGCTTAGTGCGAAGCGATTTCAAAATATTCCACTTATAAACTAGTATCAAACTATTCATAATTCTTATGGTCAATTGTGTGTGTGTGTGTTATTAAATGTTTCCCTACAAACATTTTATGAGACTCTCAAAAAAATTACTCTAAAAAGAGTGTCTTTTATGCGTGTTTTATGATGACTCATTAAATTGACTCATGCAAGAGTCTTTAATATGATTTTTTAATGATTGCTCAAAAATAGGACTCATACAAGAGTCATTATTGTATCTAATTTATGAGTACTCATAAAAGAGATTCATAAAGCAGTCTTTAATATGACGGTGATATGATTGTTCATAAAAAAGACTCATAAAAGGATCATATACTGATTGATATATGCGTAATCATAAAGAAAACTCATAAAAGAGTCTTATATACGAGTGTTTCATGAGAAAATAGTATCGGATTATTGCAAAAGCACCATATCTAATAATTAAATAAGAACTAAATCGAGCGTATCCTTTTTTTAAATGTATAAAACTTTATAACTGTCCGTTATGCACACATGCTATCCTGGGCTTTTCGGAGAATTGTTTGTTTGTGGCGATAAACATGCATTAAAATTGAACAACAACAAATGTTCGTTGTAAAAAGACTTCTAATATGAGTCTTAAAAGAGTTTTAAATATGAGTATTAAAACAGTACTAAATATGAGTCTTAAAAGAGTACGCAATATGAGTCTTAAAAGAGTATCAAATATGAGTCTTAAAACCGTCATTACTATGAGTTCAAAAAGACTCATAAAACAATCATTTTTATGAATCATATTTTGGGGCCCACAACATACGAAAATGTACTCATAAAAGAGTCTTTTTTGAGCGTTTTATTACGAAAAAACCTCATTTATATGAGTCTTGAAAGAGTCTTTTAAGAGTCATAACATTTGCTGGGTTGTACACAATTGACCGAGATCAGGACCTACATGTTTCATGCCGACTCCGAACGCTAAAGTTTATATTCTCAAGAAGATGTACATGATATAACTTACTCTCTGAGATAGCCATTTATTTGCAGAGAGGTGCCATGTCTATCAATCGTTCTTGCTTAATCTTTTCAAAACTTTATAGAGAGTGGAAGCATAGCACAATTGATCTTGATCGCATTCGAAGTACATTCGTTATGCTTATTTGCGTACCCATCAACTTTTTGACTCAAAACTCATTAAAAGTCAAACAGGTTTTAAGCTAACGTTCGTCAATATTTATAAATTAAATAGAATAATCGATGAAGTTTCACCTATTAACCCCTTTTTTTAACTAATTAGCACAAATCTTACTGATAACAGGTTTTTGACCTCCCAGTCTTTAAGTCCACCAACGTAAATTCTCAACATAAAATATATACGATATATATTAATTATGTTTTAAACATTGTTTAAGCTAAAATATTCTAAACTAATGAGCTTATTTGTCGGCTTATCTTGAAAAAATTTAAATTAATGGAACATCTTCTGATATCACACACACACACACAGAGAGTCTTTGACCAATATTACAAAATTGATACGCTGTGTACCAGCATAGAATCAAAGAACGATAAGAAAAAACAAAAAAAAAAAAAAATAAATAAAACCTGAACCGATAATATTGCAAAATTTACACATGTCAACGAAATCCATAAAAAATACACCCAACTTATCAGTCATGAAATGAATATGTATAAAAATAGATAAAAAAAAAAAAAAAAATTAAATCAAGCATAATGAAGATGAAGTTGAAATGCTTGATAATTTAAATAACATTAAATAAAATAACGAAAAGAATATTAAAAAAATTCATTAGTATTTCACCCAGTCTAGTGCACCAGGGTTGGCTTATCAAGACTGTAGCGCATGTGCGGCGGCATGTCTGTTTCAGCTGAGTTCAGCTGATAAGCCAGTCAGTAGAAATAAAATGGCAAAAAGAAAATGCGCGAAAAGTGTTGCTCTGCACTGTTGGTTTCACCCACAAAAGGAAAATCGCAGAAAATTTCAGACGCATTAAATAAAAAACAATAACAATGCGCAGCAGCGGAGGAGGCGATTGTGATGGTTAGTTGGTTAGATGGATAGGTTAAGAAAAAGTACGTCAAGTGTTGTCAGTGTATGGGTGTGATTGGTGTGCAAATACAAATACAATTAATTCTTGTAAAAACAACAGCAACAACAAGTGCAAACAATTGCATACAAGTATGTAAACCATCGCGATATGAAAAGGAATTAAATGTTCATTCAACTTGATGGAAATAATAAATAAAAAAAAACAACAAAAGAACCAAAAACAAGTGACTAAAGAATAAAGAATATTTCAAGCAAGAAGAGCGAAGTTATAAATACCCTAGAGAAGCACTCAGAAAATGGCTCAATATGTTGAGTGACTAAAATGTATGCATAGAAAGTGTTTTGAAATTTCGAACCTATGTTTACTTGATGTCGATATGATATATAAGTGATAGTGTCCGACCGATTATTCGGCTTCGGCTTCGGTAATCGGCATAATCGGCCTATATTTTGATCTTCGGCTTCGGCTTCTGCTTCGGCCGAAATAGCCGATTATTTTTGCCGAATATTATTGCTTCGCTAAACAATTTTTTTATAAGTTTTTTGAATTTTTTTGAAATATTCAGTAAACATTTGAAACATTTTCATTGTTCACTTTGTGTTTCTCTCCTTTTCTGTTCTCTCATGAGTTGGTGTTCATTCCTTGAAAATTTTATTCAAATGATAAATGCAGCGAGTCCGACTGTTCCGTTTTTGCTTTTGTTATGGACTGAAATATATACGCTAGAAATTTTCTGGCAGATTTCAGTTAGTATTACATTTCTGTAGCTTTTCTCGACTGGATCGAAAATATATTCAATTTTCTTCTACTTTATCCTGACGTCAATAATTCGATTACAGAAATATCCGAATTTTGCAGAAAAACTCTTACGTTTAACTCGAATTTAAGGGGACATTCAAAAAAGTTTATTTTAATGTTTTAAAATGCCTTTAAGTTGAATAAAAAACAAGATATCATTTTGAAAAATTATATATATATTTTGTAGTAAAAAAATCACACAAAAAAATTTGATTTAATATTTTGATTTTTTTATCTACAAATATGGCTACTGGAATTATTTTAAAAAAGCATCAAAAAACCATTACGGGCATGATTACAACTCACTGGAACATCGGAAAAAACAAAGAACGGGGTTTTCATCAGCATCAAAACCGCCATGGAATGAACTAGAAGAAACAAGTTTGGTCAAAAAATAACAAAATGGCGGCGTTTTTTAAAAAATTGACAAGTTTTTTTGGACAATATTGGCCAAAAACTCAAAAACTATAGAACCGATTTTTCTGTCCGTAGTTCATGCCATGCATCAACAAGTGTAAAACAAAATATTTAAATTTCAATTTAAGTAAATGATTCTTTAAACAAATTCCTGTAGCAATACATCTGATTAAAATAATAAAAAAAAATTTTTTTTTAGTAGTTTTTTTAAAAAAAAAAATATATTTTTAATTTTTCAAAACGATATCTTATTTTCTATTCAACTTATACGCATTTTAAAACATTAAAATAAAAAAATGTTTGAAGGTGTTACGTCCCCTTAATGATTTCAGTAAGTTTTTTGTACTGAAATGAATATTAAAGGTGGTTAAATTTTAAGGGCCGATGCTGATTTTGACAAAACACAAATTATTCAGAAAATTACTGTCATTTATTTTTATTATGATAATATTGGTATGGTTCAATTATGTATTAAACAAAATATCGGCCAAATGGCTGCCGTGACCTCGGCGGCACACCTCCATCCGATGGTACAAATTTTCGACGACGCTGAGGCATAATTGAGGTTCTATGCCGCTAATGTGCCGAATTATCTCATCCTTTAGCTCTTGAATTGTTGCTGGCTCATCGACGTACGCCTTTTCTTTCAAATAACCTCAAAGAAAGAAGTCCAACAGTGTCAAATCACATGATCTTGGCGGCCAATTGACATCTCCACCACGTGAGATAACACGGCCATTGAATTTGTCGCGCAAAAGAGTCATTGTTTCGTTAGCGGTGTGGCAAGTGGTACCATCCTGTTGAAACCACATATTGTCCACATTTATATCCACTAATTCGGGCCTTAAAAAGTTCGTTATCATCTCACGATAGCGAACAACATTCACAGTAACTGCCTGACCGGCCTCATTTTGGAATAAATACGGCCCGATGATGCCGCCAGCCCATAAACCGAACTAAACAGTCACCCTTTATGGGTGCAATGGTTTTTCGACAATCACTCTTGGATTATCATTCACCCAAATGCGACAATTCTGCTTATTGACGAATCCACTGAGGTGAAACTGTGCCTCATCACTGAAGATGATTTTCTTCGAAAATGATCATCCACTGTTGCCATTTCTTGAATAACTTTAACGCGTGGCTCGATTATGTATCTTTCCATGGTTCAAATTGAGTTAGTCTGAAATGAAGAAATGCCAAATGAAATGCAGAAAAAACTTGACGTTTAGGTGTGGTTCACATTCAACATCGGCCCTTAACAAAAGCAAAGAATAACTTTATAATTTTTTACTTGAAAACATTTGTTTCTTCTTCGGCTTCGGCTTCGGCCTTCGGCCGATTATTTCCATTTTGCCGAAGAATCGGCTTCGGCTTCGGCTTCGGCAAAAATTCACGTTCGGTCGGACACTAATAAGTGATATCCTATATTTACTTAGTGTCGATATGATATCTTTAAGATGTATTGGAGTATTAGAGATTGGAGTTTCGTGATGAGTTTATTTTAATATGATGTTGAGTAGATTTTAACGTGAGTTTGATTTAATTTTTGTAAATTTCATGTTCATTTTGGTTGGATTTTGATTGATTTTCACTCATTATGATTTGATAACGACCTGATACTAGAATGATTAAGTAGTGATTTCGAGCATGATTTCTATTTTAGAGTTCATTTTGAGTAAATTTCGAATTGATTTTGACATCGATGTTGGACAAAAAATTTTTATTTCAAACTATTTTTGGCATGTTTTTAACTGATTTCACCTTTAATTTTGACACGTCAAACTTTATTAAAATTGATTCATCAAGATTTTTAATTGATTTTGTGTTGAAATGATTTGCTGAGTGTTGATTTTTACTTTATTTTGACAGAGTTTTTGACTTCAAACTGTTCAATTTTTTTCGTTACTTCGTATTATGCTTGAGTCAATTTTTAATTGATTTTAACAGAATTTTTACTTGATTTTGCTCCGATCTTTATACCCCCACGCGTACTGCGTAAGGGGTATATTAATTTTGTCACGACGTGTGTAACACCCAAAAGGAGGCGTGGTAGGTATGGAAAAGTATATATATTCTTGCTCAGCATCACCACCTGAGTTGATTTAGCCATGTCCGTCTGTCTGTCCGTCTGTCCGTCTGTCGACACGATTACAGCTGTAATTTTTAAGCTATCGTAATGAAATTCGATATTTAAGCTTTTTTTAAAAAAACTAAGGTCAAGTTCGAGAATGGGCTAAATTGGATGAAAACCACGCCTACCTCCCATACAACCCCAAAATTGAAAACTCTACAAAGAAGCTAATATTAAAGCTAAAATACTGAAATTTGGTATATGTGTATTCTATATCAAAACTGAGAAGTCTTAGACAAATGGGCGTCATCCACCCACTAACACGCCCACCTCCCATACAACCCCAAAATTGAAAACTCTACAAAGAAGCTAATATTAAAGCTACAATACTGAAATTTGATATATGTGTATTTTATGTCAAAACTGAGATGTCTTAAAATGGGCATCATCCACCCACTAACACGCCCACCTCCCATACAACCCCAAAATTTAAAAAATCTATTAAGAGGCTAATATTAAAGTAACAAGACGGAAACTCGGTATTTGTGTATTCAATGTCAAAACTGAGGTGTGTTTGAAAAATGGGCGTCATCCACCCACTAACACGCCCACCTCCCATACAACCCCAAAATTGAAAAATCTATATAGAGGCTAATATTAAAGTTACAAGACAGAAACTCGGTATTTGTGTATTCTATGTCGAAACTGAGGTATGTTAGAAAAATGGGCGTCATACACAATCTAACACGCCCACCTCCCATACAACCCCAAAATTTAAAACTTTATAAAAAGGCTTATATTTAAGCTGCAGGAAAACAATTTGATATGTATGTATTTTAGACACATAAAAATAATAAAATCTCTCAAAATCTCATACAAAAAGCTCTGCAATTTAAGATTCTTCCACCCTTAAGAATCGGCCGTGGGGGTATTTTAACTTCGGCCAAGTCGAAGATATACCTTACTAGTTTAATTTAAATTGATCAAGATTGCAAATTTATTCAAATTGAATGGATCAATATCTGGATTTGATTTAAAAGTTTTTTGATTTTTACCGGATTCTGAATTGGTTTTGTATTGATTTTTACTTTATTTTCACATAATTTTGATTTGATTTTGACTTGGTATTGATTGATTTGGATTGATTTTTCGTCACTTCTTATTATATTTAAGTTAATTTTTAGGTAATTTTTTATTGATTTTGATAGGTTTATTTGTATGATTTGATTTTGTATCGATTTTTTTATATTAAATTGACCAAAATGTAAATTCAAAATTAATTCATCAAGATCTTAAGTTGATTTTAAAAAATTTTAAGTTTTTTTACCCGATTGTGAATTGGATTTGAATAGATTTTGAATTTAGTTATTATTGAATTATCGCCACAAACAAGGCGAGCTAATTTTTACTTTATTTTGACAGAATTTTGATTTGGTTTTGATATTGATACATTTGGACTGATTTTTCATCACTTCGAATTATATTTGAGTAAATTTTGAATTAATTTTTAACTGATTTTGACATCGATTTTTTTATTTTCAATTGATCAAGATCAAAATTGATTCAAATTGCATGGATCAAGATCTGGAGTTGATTTTAAAGTATTTTAAATTTTATTGATTTTGACCGGATTTTGAACTGATTTTGATTTGAAATGATGTGAAGCAAGTTGATTTTTTACTTTAATTTTTAAAGAATTTTGACTTGGTTTTTACATAATATTGATTTATTTGGATTGATTTTTCATCACTTCGAATGATATGTTAGTCAATATTTAATAGATTTTAACAGGATTTTCATTTAATTTTAATTCGATTTTTTATTTTAAATTGATCAAGATCAAAATTGATTCGAATTGAATGGATCATGTTCTGAAGTTGATATTAAAGTAATTTTAATTTCATTGATTTTGAACAAATTTTGAATTGATTTTGTGTGAAAATTATTTGTGGCGAGTTGATTTTTACTTTATTTTGACGTGATTTTGACTTGATATTGATTGATTTGGTTTGATTTTTTGTCACTTTGAGTTATATTTGAGGTAAGTTTTTATGAGTTTGTTAGGATTTTGATAAGAAAAATTGATTTTCGATAAAATAAAATTAAATTATCAAGATATATGAGTTGATTTTAAAATAATTTTCTTTTATAGATTTTGATCGAATTCGGAATTGATTTTGAAATGATTTTGAATTGATTTTTTGTGAAAATGATCTATGGCGAGTTGATTTATACTTTATTTTGAAAGAATTTTGACTTGATAGTGATTGATTTTTTTTTTTCTTTTCGAATTATGTATGAGTTAATTTTGAATTAATTTTTAAATGATTTCGACAGGATTTTTAATTGAATTTGCATAAATTTTTTCATTTTAAATTTATCAAGATCAAAATTGATTCAAATTGAATTGATCAAGATCTTGAATTGATTTAAAAGCAATTTTAACTTTATTTTGATTTGATTCTGAAATGATTTTTAATAGATTTTGTGTTGAAATAATTTGTGTAGAGTTCATTTTTATTTTATTTTGAATGAATTTTGACTTGGTTTCGACATGATATTGATTGATTTGCAATGATTTTTTTGTTCCTTCGAATTTTATTTGAGGTAATTTTGCAATGATTATATTTGAGTAAATTTTGAGGTAATTTTTAACGCGAAGGGACAGCAGGACAATTGATTGTGACAGAATGTGTATTTGATTTTGTATCGATTTTTTATTTAAAATTGATTAAGATCAATATTTATTAAAATTAAATTGATCAAGCTCAAAATCTTGTTTTTAAAGTTGGTTTAAATTTTTTTGAATTGATTTTGACCCGATTCTGAATTGATTTTGAAAAGATTTTTGATTGATGTTGTGTTAAAATTTTTTGTGGCGAGTTGATTTTTACTTACTTATGACAGAATTTTGATTTGGTTATGACTTAATTGATTTGACTTTGATTTACTTGTTTTGATTTTTTTCGTCACTTCGAATTATATTGAGTTAATTTTGAGGTCAGTTATATTATTTCAATAATCAATAGTTTTAAAGTTTATTTTTAAATAATTTTAAGTTAATTATAGCTTGATTTGAGTGGTTTTGAACATAAAGTTGATTTTGTATTGATTTTCAAAAAATTTTGAGTTGATTTTCAGATGATATTGAAATAAACTTGACTTAATTATGACTAGGTTTGAGTGGTTTTCAAAGGATTTTAAGATAAAGTTGATTTTATGTTGATTTTCAGCCAATTTGTAGTTGATTTTCAGATGATATTGGAATAATATTGATTTTATGATGACTTGATTTGACTTGTTTTGGAGTAATTTTCACAAAATTTTGATTTTGAAGTTATTTTGAGATGATATTGAAATAATTTTGGGTAAATTTCGACTTGATTTGCATTCATTTCAACATTAATATGAGTTGATATTAAGTTATTAATAATTAACCAATTTTCACTTAATTGTATCTTAATTTGAGTGATTTTGAAATGATTTTAAAATTAAGTTTATTTTGTGTTGATTTTCAACAAATTTTATTTCATTTTCATATGTTATTGATATAACACTAAGTTTATTTTGGCTTGATTTGACTTATTTTAGAGTAATTTTGAGTTTAAATTGTTTTTATTTTAACAAATTCTAACTTAAGTTTGACTTGATTTCGAATTGATTTTGATCTGATTTATTTTTCAAAATTCAAGAATAGATATTGATTTGATTGATTTTTTTACTCAAATTTGTTAATATTAACTTAATTTCAAATGAATTTTGACTTGAGTTTATTTTGAGTTAATTTCAAATTGATTTTGACATGAGTTTTACTTGATTGTTGGCATCTGTTGGCATACGTTTTTGCTGATTTTATTATATTTGAATTTATTTTGAGATTATATTGAAACAATTTTGAGTAAATTTTGACTTGATTTTATTTATTTCAACATAAATATAAATTGATTGAGCTAATTTTCACTTAATTGGGACTTGATTTGAGTGGTTTTGCAAAGATTTTAAAATACATATTTTGGAGTAATTTTACGTTAATTTTGAGTTTAATTGGTTTTTATTTTAACTAATTCTAACTAATTAGTCTGATTCGATCTGATTCAAAATTTATTTTCAATAAATTTTGATTTGATTTCATCTTTTTAGTTAAGTTTGTTGATTGACTTGAATTCGACTGAATTTTGTCTTGAGTTTATTTTGAGTTAATTTCGAATTGATTTTGAAATAAGTCTTACTTATTAGTCTTATCTTACTTACTAAGTCTTATCTTACTTACTTGAGTTTGGCATCATTTAACAGCGATTGATTTTGAATTTATTTTTTATTTTGAGATGATATTGAATTAATTTTGACAGGGACTGAGTTTTATTAAGCATTCATTTTGACATAAAATTTATCGAAAGCTGATGTTGAGTTAATTTTGATTTAATTTTGAATTCACTTTTCGATTGATTTTTTTTTTTGATTTTCAATTTATTTTAAATCGATGGTTAATTGATTTAATATTTACTTAAAGTTATTTAAGAAATGTTTCCGAGTGGCTTTTGATTTAATTTCTACTGTAATTGAATTGAACTTGAATGATTTGGACGTGATTTTGAGTTGTATATGAGTTCATTTTAAGGCAATAACCAATTGATTTTGAAGTTTTTTTTAATTTATTTTTTTTTTGCATCCAATTTTATATATTTTTATTCCGGTTGATTAATTTTGAACATGACAATTTTCAGTTTAAGTTTTGATGTAGTTTTGAATTGATTTTGAAGTTAATTGAAGTTAAGTTTGAGTAAAATTTGATTTGGTTCTGTGTTTATTTTGACTTGATTTCAACTGGATATCAATTTGATGCTGGATTAATTCGATCGTAATTTCGATTTATATTTGAATTCATGTTAACATTATTTCGAATTGGTTTTGACATGAACTTAACTCTTAAATTTAGAAAATTTTGAATTGATTACAAAAACTAATTTTCATATGGAATTGAATTTGAGTAGATTTAAACTTAATTCCTTAAGATAAACTCGCTATTAAATTGGTTTGATTTCAAATTTAATTAATTTGCACTTGATTTCGAATCTTTTCCATCCTCATTTTGAACTAGTTTTCTATAGATTTTGAAGTGATTTCATTTTAAATTTTTATATCATTTTGACTTGACTGGACATCAACTATTTTTAGCCTAAATTTTGATTTATGTTTTTGTTTTGACAATGGTATTGACAAGATTTTTACGTCATGTTTGGGTTGTTTTTGAGAACCTTTTTAAGGTTATTTTTTATAATTGATTTTTTTTCAAATTTTGAGTTCAATACAAATTTTTTTTCGAAAATTTTTACTAAATTTTGATTTGATATGATGTAATTTGAATTCAATTTTGACATGATTCTTGCTAGATGAAAACATAAATTGAATTTTCAGTTAGTTTTGAACTGATTGTAAATTAATTTTGAAAATTTTAAACTGATTTTTATTTTATTTTACAAGCTAATTTTATTATGACTTGATTTTGATATGAATTTGAGTTGATTGAGTTTTGTATGGATTTAAACTTGATTTTAACCCATTAACGACGAATATTACATTTATGTAGAGGCGTGGATCCATTTTTTTTATTACAGTAAAAAACAAATCGTTTGATTCGGATAAATACTTTTTCTTTAGTATTAATACTTTTGGTTTTTGGATTTTAAAGACAAATAATTTTCACTTCGGCTATATAATTAGTATTTGAATTTGGTATTTAGATTTCAATGTCTGAATTTTTTTTTAAAATAAAGTTTGATCTAAGATTTCGTCATAATATCGACTAGATTTGAATCTTATTTCGACCCACTTGAAATCTGGTTTCGGTTTAATTTGATTTTGGCACGTTTTATTGGAATTCCTTCGGCGTATTATATTCTTTAGCTTCTTATATCCACTTATGGTGTGAAATAAGAATTGCAACGTCTTATCTACCGAAAAGATCGTGTAGGCATTTGTTTTTTATCCTAATCGTGCTCTAAATCTTGTTAATTGCAAAAATGTGGTCACTCTAAACACTCTTGCACATGCATCAAATTAACGAAGGCGTCACGATTCTCCCAGAAAACCGTCAACATAAAAAAAAGTGAAAAACGAAATGAAGTAAAACAAATACTATAAAAATAATAGGAATTCACGCTTTCATAACAACGCGATCAACACGACGACGAACGAGCACAGAACGAGACAACAATTCAGAAGATAAAAAATAAAACAACAGATAAAAAAAAATTTCGCAAACAAAAAGAAATGTGTACAATAACAACAACAACCACAACATAAAATTTAAACATTTTGTACGTTTTTGTTTTTTGTAATATTTGCATTTTATGTTTGTAAATTTAGAATTGAAGCGTACGTGAAGTGATCGACGCAGCGTCACAAAACAAAAACATTAACGCAACAAAAACACAACAAAAACACAATAACAACAAAAAACAAACTCGTTTAGAAATAAAATCACAACAAAAGCAATACAAAGTCCGACGTGCGGCTGACGACGTACGCCATTTCCATTTTCCAACAACAACAACACAACCGATCGCAGCAAAGTCAAGCCAAGCCAAGCCAAGCCAAGCCAAGCACTCAAAAAACAACAAACAAACAAACAAACACAAAAAGAAATAAAAAACAAAAAACAAAACAAAAGCAAACTCAAACGATCACAACGCTAACATTAGACGCAAGCGTGAAACGCAGTCAATGCGTTCATTGAACCCAAAAACGACGGAACGAAGAACGCAACTCCAAACGCCAAACGATCGATGATCATCGTCATCGCACAGACACTCATTTAGTTCAGGAGGAATAAGCGCAATAACAAGAGTTGGTCAGATGGGTTGGCTTGTGGAGAGGCAGGCTGAGGAGGCAGTATGGTAAAACGGCTGAGCTGTTGGCGAAAGTGAAGATCCAGCGCCAGCGGCAATGCGCTGCTGCTCTCGACGTTTGTCAGCTGCGTGCGCAAAATGCGCTTTTTGTGCTGTGCGCGATCAACAACATTTGTTCGTGCATTTGGACTAGATGGAGCGCGATGACGATAGCACTTTTTTGTGAATTTGTTTGTTTGAGTGTTTTGGAGCTCTGAGTAACAACATGGTGAAGCATCAAGCTAGAGGGTTGCCAGCTAAATTTTTAATATCGCCAAGTTGGCCGAAAATATTTTATTTTCAGACATGAAATCAACGACAACTTGCAGTCAACTCTACTATTTGATATTGGATAAGTAAAATAAATAGAATAAAATAAAAATAAAAAAAAAAATACAAAAAACAAAATACAAAATATAAAATACAAAATACAAAATACATGATACAAAATACAAAATACAAAATACAAAATACAAAATACAAAATACAAAATACAAAATACAAAATATAAAATACAAAATACAAAATACAAAATACAAAATACAAAATACAAAATACAAAATACAAAATACAAAATACAAAATACAAAATACAAAATACAAAATACAAAATACAAAATACAAAATACAAAATACAAAATATAAAATACAAAATACAAAATACAAAATACAAAATACAAAATACAAAATACAAAATACAAAATACAAAATACAAAATACAAAATACAAAATACAAAATACAAAATACAAAATACAAAATACAAAATACAAAATACAAAATACAAAATACAAAATACAAAATACAAAATACAAAATACAAAATACAAAATACAAAATACAAAATACAAAATACAAAATACAAAATACAAAATACAAAATACAAAATACAAAATACAAAATACAAAATACAAAATACAAAATACAAAATACAAAATACAAAATACAAAATACAAAATACAAAATACAAAATACAAAATACAAAATACAAAATACAAAATACAAAATACAAAATACAAAATACAAAATACAAAATACAAAATACAAAATACAAAATACAAAATACAAAATACAAAATACAAAATACAAAATACAAAATACAAAATACAAAATACAAAATACAAAATACAAAATACAAAATACAAAATACAAAATACAAAATACACAATACAAAATACAAAATACAAAATACAAAATACAAAATACAAAATACAAAATACAATAGGGGTATTCACGATGTGATGTATTTATGATAAATTCTTACAAAATTTACAATATTTACAACGCATTGTGAACAAACCTTCTCTAAAGTCTGGGTAGTTCATCATTTAGCAGTACGAGAAAATAAAATAATTGAAACGAAGCACTGGACTAAATAAACTTTTATTAAATAAACACACAACCCAGCCAGTACCTTCATCCACGCTGATTCAAAAAGTTTTTGTGGTCAGTTGATCAAATATACAACGATATTTACAAAGAATACAATAGTTTTTCGCCAATGTATTTTTGCTACAGGTTGTATTTTGAACACTGTACATTTTGTTTTTGTAATTTTCCTTCATATATCAAATTTATCAAAAATACACAATACAAGGGCAAATACACCACATCGTGAATACCCCTAATATACAAAATATTAAATACAAAATACAAAGGAGTACATACTACTCAAGGAGTAACAGGAGCCATGAGATCTAATCCTTAAGAATTTGACAAACAAGTGCGCGATTCGTCTTAGTGAGTTACAAGTCTGGAAAGACAACACTTTTGGACATACATCTGCTCTAAATCTATATGGAACTAAGGAATCAAAAGGAACAAGCGACTATATCATACCTAGTGTGAGATTCGGTACAAAATACACCACATCCATTCCGAGCAGACAATAGTGGGCAGATCACACTATTGAACCTTATGGTAATCTCCATTTCTACACTGATGGCTCCAAAATGGATAAAAAAACAGGATCAGGTGTGTACTGAGAAACACTACAGATAAATGAGTCGTACAAACTTTCTGATCACTGCAGTGGAAAGCAAAACGTCAACAGCCCAAACGGTACTAAAATGTAAGCAAGTCTTGCACAGAGTCTGTAACACCCACAATGCCACCCTCTGCTGGGTTCCCGGGTACAGCAATGTTGAAGGGAATGACAAAGCAGATGAGCTGGCAAGAAGTGGAGTAACAACCCAGATGAAAGATATGGTAAGCCTGCCGATAGAATGAATGTGGCAGGTTATAATTTCAATGTACATTTTTGAAGTCCTCTTTTTGAAGTCTTAAAAAATTCCTCATTACTTCTAAGTGAGGTATATATCATGTTTGCGAATTCAAAATTCACTCAGTATTGTTCGCAACTCAGATTTGTGTAGTTTGTAACCATACTTAAACTGCCACGTCATTTCAAAGCGACCATGTGTAGCATGTGTCGAAGAAAAAACTAACAGTAAATTTGATTTCTACAATTGCGCACGTACAGTTTTGCTTTCGATGTTCTCATTTGGAAAGTTAAGTTCAAAGTGGAATGTTTATTTTAAAAGCCAGGTAAATTCATATACTACTTATCAAATATAAAATATTTCTGGTTCAGTGAAATAACGCCCAATGAAATAACGCCCAAAATAAAAAATGAAATAACGCCCAAAATATTTTGGGCTTTAAAAAATTAAATAACGCCCAAAATAAAAAATGAAATAAAGCCCGAAATAAATGAAATAACGCCCAAATCAAAAATGAAATAACGCCCAAAATATTTTCAAAGCAAATCATTTAAAATATTTTGGGCGTTATTTCATTATAAAATAAAATTTGTATGAAAAATATTTGGGCGTTATTTCATTTTTGATTTTGGGCGTTATTTCATTTTTGATTTGGGCGTTATTTCATTTTTTATTTTAGGCGTTATTTCATTGGGCGTTATTTCACTGAACCAATATTTCTGACATCAAATATTTATTTTTATTCATACTACAGATCGCTATATAGCCCTTTCTAAAAATAGCCTTGATGTATGCTGCCGGCAACATGGCTTGGATTCTCAGCTGACATTCTCGTCTCCATTCCCGCTCATATATTTTTTCTTAAGGCATGTAATAGGACGGCATTGTCTATGAAATGAACTTCCGTGGCAGCAATGTTGGATCCATGAAAAGACTCAGATAACGGTATAAATGCAGCATTACTACCACGGCAGTTCAAATGGCATACATGCCCTCCTAGGACATGCCTTTTGAAAAAAGATATATAGAAAAAGACGGGTATGGAGGCGAGCATGTCTGCTCAACGTACAATGCATGTTACCGGCAGGCATACAGCAGGGTTCCTTTTCCAACTGGGAATAGATACAAACAGAACTATTATAGACATGTACATTCCAAAAGGCGCCAGAAGGCTATGGCCAGAACTAAACGAGAACTGAACTAAGCGCCTTCTGCTCTTATCTAAACGGGATATCCGGATACTAATGGGAGTCCTAAAAAGGCACTGCCATATCGTTGTGATGTCCAATAGGATTGGCAATTCAGCACCAGACTTTTGTTGAAGCTGCTATGATCCAGAAGAAACGGAAAAAATTACCCACTTTCTGTGCGAATGCCCAAATCTACAGAATCGTCGACTCCGATGGGGGATGGATTTAACAAAGATTTGGAGTAGCTCGTAACCACATCACTGCTAGACACATGGAGGTTCACAAAAAGCACAGGATAGTCTCGGTAAACACGAATAAGAGGGAACATGGTGTTTTGGGTACCACAATAGAAATGGGTTAAAAATAACATAAAGAAGGAGTCAATAATGGACCAACAGAACTCCACGGAAGTTCGACCCTTCTGACCTAATCTAACCTTTGTTAAATACCTTTATTAAAACCTTTATTAAATACCTTTATATAATATTATTAAATTAAATAAAAAAATTCAATTAAAATTCAATTAAATTAAATAAAAGTAATTATTTTAAAATAAATTAAAAGAAATTAATTTAAATTAAAACATATTAAATTCAATTAAATTAAATTAAATTAAATTAAATTAAATTAAATTAAATTAAATTAAATTAAATTAATTTAAATTAAATTAAATTAAATTAAATTAAATTAAATTAAATTAAATTAAATTAAATTAAATTAAATTAAATTAAATTAAATTAAATTAAATTAAATTAAATTAAATTAAATTAAATTAAATTAAATTAAATTAAATTAAATTAAATTAAATTAAATTAAATTAAATTAAATTAAATTAAATTAAATTAAATTAAATTAAATTAAATTAAATTAAATTAAATTAAATTAAATTAAATTAAATTAAATTAAATTAAATTAAATTAAATTAAATTAAATTAAAATAAATTAAATTAAATTAAATTAAATAAATTAAATAAATTAAATACATTAAATAAAATATAATTAAATTAAATAAAATTCAATTCAATTTACTTCAATTCAATTCTATATAATTGAATTCAATAAAATAAAATAAATCAAATTAAATTAAATTAAATTAAATTAAATTAAATTAAATTATATTAAATTAAATTAAATTAAATTAAATTAAATTAAATTAAATTAAATTGAATTAAATTAAATTAAATTAAATTAAATTAAATTAAATTAAATTAAATTTAATTAATTTAATTAATTCAAATTAAATTAAATTGAATGAAATTGAAAGAAATTAAATAAAATTAACTAAAAGTTAGTTAAATTAATTAAAAAAAAAAAATTAAAAAATTTAAAAAATATTACATTAAAACATTTTTTGTAAAACCAAAATCCTATGCAATTTTTTTATGCAGTTTGTGTTTTTGATAAGGTGGCAACTTTATAGCAGCAGCACGCTACATAGTAAGCATAAAACTCCAAAAATGATCGTATCAAATCGCAACAAAAAAAAACAGAAACAAAAACAAGCAAAACGTAATTTGTTCCAAATGTGTGTTTTTAGGTTTCTCAAACTGTAGCTTCGGCGTGTTTCTCTTGTTGTTGTTGTTGTTGTGGCTCATGCGGCTCATGCTGTGTATAAAGTTATTAATGGATATTTTTAGCAACAGAAGAGTAGAGAAAAAAAAATTACAGCATAAAGCAATGTATAGTAGTAAATGGTAAATAGTTTTTTTTTCCTTCACTTTGGTTCTGAAGTCAAATAAAATAAAAAAAAATAAAAATATTCTAAGGCACTTTTTTTTTCTTAGATTATGAGTCTTATAATATGCTTGTTGTTGTGGTTAAAGTTGTTGTTGTTGTTGTTGTTGTTGGTGTTGTTGTTGCTATGCTGAGTTTGATTGCAGCTCGTAAGTTTTTAAAATTTATGATTTTCTGTTTTTTATTTTTTTTTAATTTTTTTATGTGATAAAACTTTGAAAGCTTTTAACAAAAATCGTTTACTTCATCTGTCTGTCTGTCTTTATGTACAACTGCCTGATCTCACTGACTGACTGACTGACTGAATGGTTGCATTTTTCGGTAAGTTTTCTGAGAATGAATATTTTTGTTGTGTGACTCAGCCAGAGGCCGATCTCAAGTAGTAGTTGTTATTGTTGCTTTTTTTCTTTAATGTTTTGGATGATTAGATGCCATAAAGAAATCCTTTGTTGAGAAAAAAATGCATAACCATCAATCTGCTTAGAATTAAATTTTATTACTTAATTCGTTTTAGTTTGAGGGCGTTTTTGGTTAAAAAGGTCAGCCAGCATTGCACACTGACTGACAGCCCCGTTTAATGTTTGATTTGGCATAAATTTTAACTTTTAATCAGAGCCCCGAGTAAAATAATTGAAATCAGCGAAATAAAGAAAAAAAACACCAACCCCAGTCAGCAAATGTTCATTGCATGACAAAGTAATCATATTATTTTAAGTTGATCTTAAATTTGCCGAAAAATAATTCTATGCAAAACTGCTGCATTCCTTGAGATCAGTTGATTTAAATTTGAGCCTTGAAACTATTGCTGTTGTTGTTGTTGTTGTTGTTGTTGTTTGTTATTGTTATTGCTTAGTATACTTCATTAACTTTGGTCACTCACATATTGTTTTATATTTCAGCTTTTTCTCGCGAATTTCTCATATTTACAATAATTCCATTTATTTCCATCAAGACGCTAAGAAATGAGCTTGTATTTTATGCATGTTCAGTTCACATATTTATTTAGCTTGGAACACAAGGCCAGTTCAGTTTCAGAACCAGCAAGGTTTATTCACATTGAAAAGTCAAAAAACTGTTGAAATCTAATCACTTGCAGACACACACACACACATATGGACTCACAAACAGACGTTTCCAGATATGAAAATATGCTGCGGCTGTCCAGTTACTAATGACGTGACGCCAAACATGTGCGAACAAATGCCTACAGTATTCTGCAACAACAACAACTGTGTACTAAAATGTTAAAGTCTTGTTTATAAAAGTACAAAAAAGTTTGTCAATAGCAGTTTTTTTCACTCAAATATACGTTACGTAAACGTTAAAAATTCAAGAATAAGTTATGTTAACAAATAAAAAGCTGTATAAATCTGTTGTACACAAAATTCATGAACGTGAAAACTGCCTTCGAGATTTTATTCACGTATTGAGTGTATTATGTGTGTATGAGTGCTTGAAGACGGCTACAACAATTCCCTGCAAACATTTGGAAAACGATTAGAAGATTATATCATTTGGCGACGTGCTAGGGATTCCCCTAAGGGATCTTTGGAAGATGGATCGCTGAAGCGATTAATGAGCGATTCTCGAAAAATTTCAAAATCTTCCTTCCCTCATCCGGCGATCGTTGGATCGCATTTCAATCGCCCTAGGGATGAATGCGCCATTAAAAAAATTTTCAAAACTTTCCGTCGCTCATTCCAGCGACCGTTGGAAGATGGCTTTTTAAAAAGCTTTCAAAATCTATCATTGGAATATGAAGCAGGCTCTGAAAAATCGTTTAAATTAATCAAAAAATTTATATTCTTGTAAGTTACTTCATTCTACCGATCTGATATATATCAGATCGGTATCAGATATATACCAGATCGGTATCAGATATATACCAGATCAGTATCAGATATATACCACAGGACCAGGACCAGATCAGGACCAGGATCAGATCAGGTCCAGGATCAGATCAGGACCAGGATCAGATCAGGTCCAGGATCAGATCAGGACCAGGATCAGATCAGGACCAGGACCAGCTCAGGACTAGGACGAAATCAGGATCAGATCAAGACCAGGACCAGATCAGGACCAGGACCAGACCATGAGTCATAAAAAATGAGACATTTTGTCGAATTTAGACCCCCCTTTAAAAATACACGTGATTTTGCGCCAGAACTCTCATTCCTTATCTACTCCTAGAATTTAATTAAATTTTGACCTAAGAGGATACAACAATTCCTTGTGTTAATCCTTGTTCATAAAAAGTTTTGGAAGTGTAGCGGCCATTAATTTCAATAAATGCAAATCCTCGCCTATGTTAAGCAACAGCTTATAACAAATGTACTGTCACAGCTGCTGAATATTTTCAGCAACTGACTGACTGACTTATGACTGACAGCAACATTAGTCAGTGTCTTATCTGAACATTTTGTAGCTGTTGCTACTGCCACAGCCGCCTACAATATCTGAGAAATTGTAACAAAATGTTTTAAGAATGTTACTTAAATGCATGACTTAATATTTGCAGCTACCCTGCACTGACACCCACATTCACAAATACTGCGATATAAGTTTCAAGTTAGCTGTCATGTTATCTGTTGCAGCTATTCTGTTGCTGCTGTTGTTTGTTTGCTGTAGATGCTGCTGCTTTTATTAACCAATTTTTGTATGTTGTCAACAAACAATACCAATAAATATTAAAATAAATTTGTATTGTTATCACTATTATAATGATTGTTGTTGTTGTTGTTGTCGATGTTGTTGTTGTTGTTGTTGTTGTTGCCGCTGCAATTTGAGTGCATTTACTTCTATTAACCTTTACAAGTTCATTTCGCTTGATTAACGTTCTTGAACTCTATGATCAGTTGTATTAAGTATATTTTTATTTGTTTTTTTTTCTTTCACTTCAGCGGAGTCAACAATTTTAAACCCCCACCCTCCCCTCTGATACAATATTTGCATCTGTACACCTCTCAATAGCTGATGCTCACTGCTGACTGCTTTGTTGGCTTAGAATTAACCGCAACCTCTGGTTGTTCATAAATGACTGACTTGGATTGGGTTGGGGTGGGGTGTGTTGGCGGGCGTGGCAAGTGGGACAAACTATCGCATTGCATTTCAAGGGACCGATCAGCTACTTGATATATGTATTATTTTATTAAGCACTTAAATTGATGCAAATTATTTTCCGCACACCATTGCGTGCACTTGAATGAAACAGAGCTTGTGAGCTCAATTTTTCCACGGCGCATACAGGGTGTAGATAAAAGAGAAATGACAGTATGACAGACGAATTGTACAGGGTCTAGGATATCGATGCTTTAGGCAAATTTTTTGCTTAAAAGAAATTTTACTAAGATTAGTAGAAATAAATATTTAAACGTATAAAACTTTGGTCCCACGTACAACACTTAGTTTTAGAATTATGAGGTCAATTACTGAAAAGCAATTATTTCTTTGTGAGAATTAGTTCAAGAGAATATATTTTTATCAAGACAGAAAGAGAAGTCAGATCTCTAGATTTTTTTTAACTTTACATCAATACGCTAAAATCTTAACTTTTCATGAAACGTTCAAAGAATTAATTTTCATCTTCATTTTCATACTCATATTCATATTCATATTCATATTCATATTCATATTCATATTCATATTCATATTCATATTCATATTCATATTCATATTCATATTCATATTCATATTCATATTCATATTCATATTCATATTCATATTCATATTCATATTCATATTCATATTCATATTCATATTCATATTCATATTCATATTCATATTCATATTCATATTCATATTCATATTCATATTCATATTCATATTCATATTCATATTCATATTCATATTCATATTCATATTCATATTCATATTCATATTCATATTCATATTCATATTCATATTCATATTCATATTCATATTCATATTCATATTCATATTCATATTCATATTCATATTCATATTCATATTCATATTCATATTCATATTCATATTTATATTCATATTCATATTCATATTCATAATCATAATCATATTCATATTCATATTCATATTCATATTCATATTCATATTCATATTCATATTCATATTCATATTCATATTCATATTCATATTCATATTCATATTCATATTCATATTCATATTCATATTCATATTCATATTCATATTCATATTCATATTCATATTCATATTCATATTCATATTCATATTCATATTCATATTCATATTCATATTCATATTCATATTCATATTCATATTCATATTCATATTCATATTCATATTCATATTCATATTCATATTCATATTCATATTCATATTCATATTCATATTCATATTCATATTCATATTCATATTCATATTCATATTCATATTCATATTCATATTCATATTCATATTCATATTCATATTCATATTCATATTCATATTCATATTCATATTCATATTCATATTCATATTCATATTCATATTCATATTCATATTCATATTCATATTCATATTCATATTCATATTCATATTCATATTCATATTCATATTCATATTCATATTCATATTCATATTCATATTCATATTCATATTCATATTCATATTCATATTCATATTCATATTCATATTCATATTCATATTCATATTCATATTCATATTCATATTCATATTCATATTCATATTCATATTCATATTCATATTCATATTCATATTCATATTCATATTCATATTCATATTCATATTCATATTCATATTCATATTCATATTCATATTCATATTCATATTCATATTCATATTCATATTCATATTCATATTCATATTCATATTCATATTCATATTCATATTCATATTCATATTCATATTCATATTCATATTCATATTCATATTCATATTCATATTCATATTCATATTCATATTCATATTCATATTCATATTCATATTCATATTCATATTCATATTCATATTCATATTCATATTCATATTCATATTCATATTCATATTCATATTCATATTCATATTCATATTCATATTCATATTCATATTCATATTCATATTCATATTCATATTCATATTCATATTCATATTCATATTCATATTCATATTCATATTCATATTCATATTCATATTCATATTCATATTCATATTCATATTCATATTCATATTCATATTCATATTCATATTCATATTCATATTCATATTCATATTCATATTCATATTCATATTCATATCCATATCCATATTCATATTCATATTCATATTCATATCCATATTCTTATGCATAGTCATGTTCATATTCATGAATGATTCATGAATGATGAATGATGAATATTGATATCATTCATAATTCATCATTCATCATTCATCATTCATCATTCATCATTCATCATTCATCATTCATCATTCATCATTCATCATTCATCATTCATCATTCATCATTCATCATTCATCATTCATCATTCATCATTCATCATTCATCATTCATCATTCATCATTCATCATTCATCATTCATTATTCATCATTCATCATTCATCATTCATCATTCATCATTCATCATTCATCATTCATCATTCATCATTCATCATTCATCATTCATCATTCATCATTCATCATTCATCATTCATCATTCATCATTCATCATTCATCATTCATCATTCATCATTCATCATTCATCATTCATCATTCATCATTCATCATTCATCATTCATCATTCATCATTCATCATTCATCATTCATCATTCATCATTCATCATTCATCATTCATCATTCATTCATCATTCATCATTCATCATTCATCATTCATCATTCATCATTCATCATTCATCATTCATCATTCATCATTCATCATTCATCATTCATCATTCATCATTCATCATTCATCATTCATCATTCATCATTCATCATTCATCATTCATCATTCATCATTCATCATTCATCATTCATCATTCATCATTCATCATTCATCATTCATCATTCATCATTCATCATTCATCATTCATCATTCATCATTCATCATTCATCATTCATCATTCATCATTCATCATTCATCATTCATCATTCATCATTCATCATTCATCATTCATCATTCATCATTCATCATTCATCATTCATCATTCATCATTCATCATTCATCATTCATCATTCATCATTCATCATTCATCATTCATCATTCATCATTCATCATTCATCATTCATCATTCATCATTCATCATTCATCATTCATCATTCATCATTCATCATTCATCATTCATCATTCATCATTCATCATTCATCATTCATCATTCATCATTCATCATTCATCATTCATCATTCATCATTCATCATTCATCATTCATCATTCATCATTCATCATTCATCATTCATCATTCATCATTCATCATTCATCATTCATCATTCATCATTCATCATTCATCATTCATCATTCATCATTCATCATTCATCATTCATCATTCATCATTCATCATTCATCATTCATCATTCATCATTCATCATTCATCATTCATCATTCATCATTCATCATTCATCATTCATCATTCATCATTCATCATTCATCATTCATCATTCATCATTCATCATTCATCATTCATCATTCATCATTCACCATCTCATTATCTTCAATATTAAAATCATATCAAAATATTTTCAAAATTTCTATCTAAAATAAGCGAACTTTTAACCAATCATTGACCGCAACAAAAATTCTCCAAAAATTTCAACGCATTCGTTTATTTTTAGTAATTTTTTTATTAATTCACTTTTGCCTCAAACAAACTTCAATAGATTTTTGCATTTCGATGAGAATTTCCGATTCACATTTCGCAAGCTGATAAAGCAGCAAATAAGATTTCAACGCACATCTGAAGACGTTGTGAGTTCGGTCTGCCCATTCGATTGCTTTGCGCTGCTTTTGCTGCTCTGGCTGTCGCTGCTATTGCAGTAATAAGCCGGGTACGGGAGCAACTCAGTTCAACGAACTCAACAACATTCTTTAAGCTTTTTTTTCTGTATTGTTTATTGTTGTTGCTATGATGATTACGTTGATGATGATGATGATGAAGATGATGATTTTTTTTTGTATTATTATTATTATTGTTATTATTTTTGTTATTGTTATTTTTAAATGCTATCATTTTACACAATAACAACAAGTTGAACAATTAAGAAAAACAAAAAGAAAAGCTAGTGAATGAGCAACAAACTACAGCTGTCTCTTTCTTATACAAAAGCAGAGCGGCAATGAAGCTTGTTGAAAAAACATAACATTTTATTAAAAATACATGTAAAAAGATAACATTTTAGTTTTTTATGTTTTTTTCAAAAATATCTTTCGAAAAATAACGGTAACTAAGTGCCATTAGAAAATCTTTCATCTGAAAACTTTATCAAAAAAAAAAAAAAAACATCAAATGAGTAAATTATGCAAAACATCTTAAATTAACTTGCTTAAAGTAAAGCATACCAACTAAAAGTAGCATTTTATTTATTTATTTTTTTCTTTTTTGTACGTATTATCAATACATAAATTAAATGAAAACAAGAAAGAGATTTGGTGTTAGCAAGTTTTTTGTTGAATGTTGTTGTTGTTGTTTCTGTTATTGCTATCGTGGTTTTTTCATTTTATATATTTTTTTTTGTTGTTTCTTTTAAATTTTTTTTTTTTGCATTATTTTTCATTTTTATTCATATTCGTAACGTAGCGAACCGGTTAATAAACTCAAATGTAGGTCAAGATTTGCGATGATAATACTACGAAATAGACGCCATAACAGAGATGAGCAGCAGTAGCAGACGAAGAACCAGCAGCAACAGAAACAGCAGCAACAGCAGTCAGCATTATAAAAAAGACATATATTTTTTTCTTTTTTATTTTTTTCTTTCTATACCTAGTCCTATGTTATTATTTTTTTTTTGTTTGTTCGGTCATAAATTAGGTAATAGCTTTTTCGTTCGTTCGTTAACAATATCGGAGAAAGTTCTGAATTTTTTTTTCAGAATTTTTATTTGAAACAAAATAGAATAAAAAAATTCTTACTCATTATTTTTTGAAAGTAGGCCTTTTAGAATAACGAGTTTTTAATTTTTTGTTTTTTTTTTTTTTTTTGAGAAATTTAATACACCGTACATATATAATATATGTATATAATTACACAGTTAAAATTTTGGTTCCAATCTTAATTCAAAAATCCACATTTTCCATCAAATATACTTCATATTCTTAATAATTTTCTATTCATTGTACCTTTAACACTTTGCTGACTGAGACAAAACGAACAGAGTACATTTTGACATAAAGAGAATGCTAGGAATGTTAATTAACCGAATGTTGCAGTCGGTTAGCCCGTTTGTTCATAATCTCTAACGTTATTCTTCTGAAAACTATTACGATATAATACTGTCAAAAGTTTGTAATAATTTTTGCAATCATAGTCTTCAGTTAAACGAAATTTCTCAATTCAACTCAATTTCCTGAGTTTTTCCCCCTCACTATTTTCCTTAAAAATTTTGTATTATTTAATTCAAAATAATTTAGTACTTCGTAACTTCATAACAGCTCCCAAATAATGTTTAAGATTCCCATTTCCACGCTTTGCTCTTTCGAAAATGCTCCCTGGTTTTTCTCCACACATTCGTTCCATAACCTTTACTCTCCAAAATAATATAGTAATATGCTTTCCAAAATAGAATATAGGACAGGGCCGTAGCCAATATTTTCCTTGAGCTATGATAAAAAAACATATAAAAATACACTCAGAAAAAAGTTTCTCGGAATATGATAAAAAAGGCTTTTTTCTAAATGTGATCCTAAAAAACTATAAAAAGATTTCATGAAAAAGAGAAATATATAAAAAATGTATAGTATTTAGAGAAAAATCCTGTTTTATTTTTGAGAAAAGTTTTGTTTTTATTGAAGAAAATACTTTGCATAAAGAATTTTTTATGAAAATATAGGAAAAAGTTTTCATTTTCAATAACTTTTTCTATATTAATGAGAATTTTTTGTGGGAGAAAAATAATAAACATTAAATAATTAAATAATTAACATAATAGACATTTGAAATATATCATTTCCCACAAGTGAAGAAATATTTCTTCGAAAATGTGAAAATTTATTCTAGTTGAAGAAAATTTTGTTTGAAAAAGAAAAAGTGTTATTATCGACAATAGAGAAATTTTTATCGTAGAAAGAAAAGTGTACTTAACAATAAGTTATAAAATAGTTGCCACGTCAGATGGAACTTTCGAAATTTTTTCTTAATGTGAATTTCTTTTTCTTGTAAATAACCCATTGCTATTTTGGAAAAAAACTTCAAAATTTCCAAGAGTAACAAAATACACTTCTATGAAATATTTAATGTGAAAATAACGTATAAATTAACAAGTTTTGATGGTTCATGACTAAAACAAACTATGTTAAAATGTGAAAAAATATAATATTTTCTACATTTCGGTACTGAAGAACCTGAAGAATATCTGGATTATAGTCTGGTATGTTCACAAAATTAACTTAGAACAACGAAGCAATATATTTTTTTTTAAATTGGACATAATTTTATGTCCAATATGATTAGTGGTGAAAAAATTATGAATAAACCTATTTATTCAAGATTATAAATATATAAAAAAATAAATGAAATTTCTTCATTATATGAACTTAATAGGCCACAAACAATTTTTGCGTATTTATTTTAACATATTTGTGCAGGTCGGAGAAAAGATACAATAATTTGGAATTTTGACCTATAGGTGCCCAAGACCTATTTTTTGGTATATGGTAAGCTTACAAAAGATAAAATCTGAAGCAATCTGAACCACTTTTACGAAAAAAATCTTGTCGAAAAAGCGAATTCTTTACAAATTACAACTAGTAAAATACTAGATATAACCTGAACAATCTTTCAATGCGATCAAAGTTTTCAGGAAAAAATTTTGTATGAAGTTCTAATTAAAACTTAAAAACGAATATCGCAGTTCAATGCCCCATACCCGAAACAAGGTAAAACTTGATTCTTGCTCACCAATTTTAGTCCAATTTCAGTACAAGGATGAAGCTGAGAATTTTATAAGTAAGTTTTAAAAGAATTTTATAGAAAGTCGTTTTTTTACGTAGAATTACTTGTTACAGCGCGGTTTGTATGGGATCGTTTTAACAGATTTTTTCAAAGCGATGAAACTTTTTTAACGAATACTTTAGGGTATACCTACAGCCTTTAATACTCATCGATCAAAGACAATATATATATTAACATTTCGGATATATCCTGCGCTGAATGAATATCTACTTTTGGATTTTGTCACTATTATAGTAAAGTCACAAAATAGTAAAATATAAGAAGAAAAAGGCATGTGCTTATATAAGAAAATCAATCATCAGCTGCTTATGCTTTCTTTGTTTTTGTTTCGTTGTTTTTGCTTGTTTTGTATTTGTTTTAAACGAACTGATTCGCAGGCTTCTTCATTGAGTTCTTGTATGTACTACTTCTTTATTGGGTTCGTGTATGTACTACTTGAAAATGAGTGCTCTCAATTAACACAAGATGTCAATCACAATCTCTTTTCAACTCAGGCAATGAACTCAAATTGTCAAACTTAACGAAATATAGTCACCATAAGATTTTTTTAAAAATCGGGGTCTTAATTTTATTTTGAAAATAGAATAAACTGACTGTAGATCGCAAAACTGTTTGCTAAATTTATGCGCAGATTAAGCAAAACTTGAGCATAATACTCAGCCACTTCAAAATTTTGCTTATTTTCAGCAAAAATCAAGCATATTTTGCTATTTCAATTTATAATAACTTAGCAAATTTTTGCTTGAATTAAATCAAAATTTGGTTTTTCGATTTAAATTAACTGAGTAAATTTTAGCTTGAAGCAAATCAGAGTTCGCTGTTTCGATTTTTATAACTGAGCAAGTGTTTGCTAGAATCAAATCCAAATTTGCTATTTGAATGTATAATAAGTAAGCAAATAATTGCTAAAATTTATCTAAATTTTGCTATTTTCAAATTATATGTGAAGTAATTTCAATTTATAAAACGTTTTCTAAAATCAAACCGCGATTGAGCAAAATTTTGCTGATTTGCGTTTAAGCAAAACAATGACTTGATTTAAGCAAAATAATTAACTCCGTGTAGTGTGGCACCAATGGAAAGCGCATTTGCTTCGCCTTCTTTTCAACTAAGTCAATGAAGTCAACCTGTCAAACTTAACGAAATGATCGATAAAATTTGACATTCTTTTTGCTTGCTCCTTTTATCATGCTTACTTTTAACGTTTTCTTTGTTTTGGTCCCGTCTACAATTACCATACTTTCGAAACTGTTTCTTTTTTTTTAATTATTTTACGAACCTATACTCAGATTTTAGAAATTTGCAAGATAATACAAGATAATGAATCAAATCTGATTAACTTCGATTAGAAAAATTTTACATAAAATTTTAATCAAAAAAGAATAAGTGTATACGTAGCTAGATATTTTTTTCTTGACCATGAAATTTTTTTTTTTTTTTTTAAATTTTTCATTTTTCGTCAATCATGTAAGGTATACATTTTGTATTTTAAATATATGTTCTTTTAATGTTAAAGTAATAGTAACGTCAGAATCATGACAGTAATTTTTTATTTTATTTTTTATGATAATGCAGTAAATTTACATAAGAACCATTAAATCACGTTCAGCTTATCTCAAGAATTTGGCAAAATAATAAAATCTATTGTCATATATGCCTCTTGAAGAATTTTTTTATTTAATTATTTTATAATTTATAATAATTAATTAAAAAAATTGTATTAAACGTTATAAGCAATTAAACTCTAAACTTGAAACTTATTTTCTGCATCAAGATTTTTAAGAAACATCTGAAATATCTCTGAAACTACTTTACCGATGACATTCATACTTGACACAGGTTTTTAAGGATAAAATTAACTCATAATGATGTAAAAAAGCAATTTTCGTGAGTTCTTCTATTTAATTAGAACCTTTCTAACTAGGAACTTTATTAACAATTAAGACTTAAGTTAGTATTATTAGAAATTAGAAACCTTAAATTTTTTTAAATGGAAAATATCAACATTTGTTTTAATTAGTTTGAGTTTAATTGATTTTTGTCTACTCTTCGGTACCAACTGGGGAGGGTGAACCCTAAAAATACCCCCTTTTGGCCTGCCCTTACTTGATAATGTCTTCTCTCTGAATTTGCACTGTCTTGACTCTGATTTGACTTTGACCTGGCTCTGACTTGACTCTGATTTGACTATGACTTGACTTTGACATGACTCTGTCTTCACTTTGACGTGATTGCAACTTGAATCTTAATTGATTCAAACTTGGCTATGATATGGCTTGACTTTGATCTGACGCTGACTTGAATTTGATTTGACAATGGCTTTATTTCTACTTTGACTTAACTTTGACTTGACTTTGATTCAACTTTGAGTTGAATCTGACTAAACTGTGTCTTGACTCTGACGTGGCTTTGGCTTGACTCTGACTTGACTTTGATTTAACTCTGAGTTGAATCTGACATGACTCTGACCTGACTTTGACTCTGACTTGACTCTGACCTGACTTTGACCAGACTCTGACAAGACTCTGACCTGACTCTGACCTGACTCTGACGTGCCTGATTTGACTATGGCCTGCCTTTGACTTGAAACACACTTGACTAACTTAAATTAACTCTGACTTAACTTTGACATGACTTTAACTTAACTCTAACTTGACTCTTACTTGGCTCTGACTTGACTCTGTCTCGACACTGACTTGACTCGGTCTTGACGCTAACTTGCCTCTGGCTTAATTCTCATTTGACGCCGACATGAACCTGGCGGGACTCTGACTTTACTTTACCTGAGTTTTCTTGAATTGACTCTGACTTAAGTATGCAAAAATTTTGGGGTTTTCTGGGGCAAAAACGAATTTTTTGGAGTGTATTTAAAATGAAACACCGGCTCCATTATTTAAGAAACTATTGCACATGACGTTGCCATATGCAATTATTTATAACCTCTTAAGCAACATCTTTTAACAGCTCTCTAGAAACACTCAAACAAAGCAAAAATACCAACATAAATGCATGATACACTCAGCAAAAATGATTCACATAATCTACTTCCTTAACAAAAACAACTTTGGTGCACTTTGGTTAGCATTTTGACACTTCGGTTGCAAGTGGGTCAACCGTGAACCAATTTGAGCCAACAACAAAACAATAAGCGCAGACAGTTGTATAGACGGACAAACAGATAAACAAAGTGACAGATGATTCAAATTTGAACAGCAAAGTAATTGAAAGAGAAATAAATTAAAATTGAAAACAAACCAGAATTAAATAAAATAGTGTAAAATGTGCGAATTTGTGTTGTTACTGGAGCGCTGGTTGTTGTAACAGTTGTTATTGCATGACAGCGGCAGTTGTTGGATTTGTTGCTGCTGCAGATTTTATGGTTAATCTGAGTCTACAGCCGATCATTATTATTTAATTTCAGCTCATTCAACTACTTTGTTGAAATGATTGTTATTTGTGCAGGCAAACGAAGGCAGTCAGTAAGTCAGTCAGTCAGTCAGTCAGTCAGTCATCAGGCTGTCACGGATATCAGTGACACACAAATTAAATGAAAACCCTGTGCAAAAATCACGATTTTTTGCAGGAACACCGTCTGACAATTATTTTCATTAAATAAACTGAAATTGAAATTCATGTTCTGAAATGAAAATAAAAAAAAATATTTACAATTTAATTTTTTATTATCTCACACAAAATGAGATCAATTGAGTACTTGTAGCAACAGCATGCGTGCTTTTAAGTTCTATTGTTATATTATTTTTTCAGTGCATCAACAAGTTTTTCTTTTGACTTAAAAAATTGTGGCATTTTAATTGTTCATATTATTTTATAATTCTTAAAAAACATATTTTTTAAGAATTATTTTTAGAGCTTGATGCCAAATAATTTGTTGAAGTCAAACAGGCTGCTACAACAACAAAGTTCTTTGCAGAACAAACCGAGCAGACTAGACCATGGTTTCGTCGGACGCTACTCCGACTCATCAGTAGTCTCTGTGGTTTATGCAGTCCACTTACTTTGATAAGTTAATAAGCTTAACCGCAGTAAAACCAAAACGGAATTACCCAAAAAGCTTTTCACTTGTACAAGCAGTGTTTTTCTACTCTTTTGCTAGTTGCAAAATTTCAAAAAATTGACTACATTTATTCTGCAAAGACTTTGTTGTTGCGCTTTTTGTTTACTTCTTTATCACGTGTCCATCTAGGTTCCAACATTTTGTTGGTATTTAACCATAGAAGGCGTGAAAAAGGTTTTTTGAAAGCAGATGTTTATTATATGCGCAAGCATATAATTTGTCATCATGTTTTCGTAGGTTATGCTCGCACCAGTTTACATGACTTAAAAAATTGTGGCATTTTAATTGTTCATATTATTTTATAATTCTTAAAAAACATATTTTTTAAGAATTATTTTTAGAGCTTGATGCCAAATAATTTGTTGAAGTCAAACAGGCTGCTACAACAACAAAGTTCTTTGCAGAACAAACCGAGCAGACTAGACCATGGTTTCGTCGGACGCTACTCCGACTCATCAGTAGTCTCTGTGGTTTATGCAGTCCACTTACTTTGATAAGTTAATAAGCTTAACCGCAGTAAAACCAAAACGGAATTACCCAAAAAGCTTTTCACTTGTACAAGCAGTGTTTTTCTACTCTTTTGCTAGTTGCAAAATTTCAAAAAATTGACTACATTTATTCTGCAAAGACTTTGTTGTTGCGCTTTTTGTTTACTTCTTTATCACGTGTCCATCTAGGTTCCAACATTTTGTTGGTATTTAACCATAGAAGGCGTGAAAAAGGTTTTTTGAAAGCAGATGTTTATTATATGCGCAAGCATATAATTTGTCATCATGTTTTCGTAGGTTATGCTCGCACCAGTTTACATGACATTAAAAAATTGTTTTTCTTTTATTTTGCTGTTTTTATAAATACCTAAATGTGTGGTTTATTGAACCCAATGCGTCAATAAAACTATCATAATAGTCAATAAACTAGCTAGTTCAAATCGTGCATTTTTTTATTTTCATCTAACCATCATACAATACAAAAGTAAGCTCATATCAATATGGCTGCTCAAATGTCAAATTTTACACTTGCAAACCCGTGAGTGACATAAACGTCTAATGACAACAACAACAAGTAGAAAAATTCAAATTCGAAAAGCAGACTTTGACATCAAACTTTCATCACCCTCTGCAATATGCACCTACATTATTATTCTACCATGCGTCTAACTCACTCTTAACTCAAACATCTCTCTTTGAGCATCAAGTAAATTATGTTAAAAGTAGTACACAAAAACTGTTAAATGGCAGTTAAATACTATTTTCTATTGCCTTTCTTAACCTATTGAGATAAAATTTTACTGGTTTACATGGCGATACAAATTAAGAGAGCAAAAGAGGGAGTTAAATTTGAAAAACATTCATGTTTGCAGGGGCGGCTGCAGAAACAGACAAGACAAGCAAACACTCGGCGCCTTGAACCTATTAGGGTGTCGCGCAACAAAATTAAGTCAAAGAGTATTAAGGGTACAAATAAATCTTATCAAACTAAAAACGTGTTATAAATGTTTTAAGTCTGAAATCATAAAAATGTTATGTTAGCAGTACTTAATTTATTTTAAACCTCGTGAAAAATGCTGGTTCTTTTTGCTGGAATTTTTGTTAGAGAACATTTTCCGAAGGATCATGGCCATCTTAAAAAAAAATCATGTATAAAAACAAGGACTGTTAAGTGACCTATTGGAACAAAATTTCATCTAATATTGCTTTTTGGCTTAATATAAAACTTATAATTCCTCAACTTTAAGATATATCAAGGAATAATATATATATAATGATGTAAGTAGTTATGGTAAAGTTAGGTAGGGTGGAAGATAAAGTTAAGAGAAAGTTTGAAAATGATGAAAATCGTATGAAAACCACGCTTACCTCCCATACAAAGTGCCCTTTTCAAATCGTTATAAACTTTTTAAATTACGCAAAAATTAATTTGATGCCTTGAAATTTTCAAACTGACGGCATTGAATTATACAAACATCATCAATTTCTTACAAAACAATGAATTAACTTGTTGTCTTACACAGTAAACTTGCTATTTTAACGTACTGAGTTTGATATTAAAAAATTTGTCAAAATTACTCCTTCTTTTGACGTCTCAAAGTCAAAATTTGAGTTCTTCTTTTCTTTGAGTACTCCAAAACACCCGACATGACCCCATAATATTAAATATTTTTGTCTAAACAATTTTTTTAACTTTTCCTTGAATACTCTGGTAAACTTTTACTTGGCTTAAATAATATAAATATTAAAATACGGGTTTAAAAGAACTTCTCAAGTACATTAATTTTTAATGGATCGTTTAGGACTTTTTAAAAATTTCCTTTTTACTTTATTATGAAACAAAAAACATGCAAAATCATTCTGAATTTTTCCAAACAAACAAACATTAGGAAAAAACTTCAAAAAATGTCTGAATAAAATTCGTTTTTTTTCATATATCGGTGATTCCATATCAATTCGACAAAATTTTATCAAAATCTGACCTTAGTGCTTCCGATTTTTTTGAAACTTTGTAGGTTAGAAGTTCACATTAAAAAAACATATTCTGTGTTTTTTATTATTGCGAAATTTTTTTTTGCAAAGTTATACACTGTCAAAAACATTGAAAATCATACAAAAATTTAATAGATGCATGTATTTAAAGAGCTCTATCTTCTAAACTGTAAGTTGGACAGAAAATAAACTCAGGTATAGTTTAAGTACCTTGAATGGATCTTTCTGGTGGTGTCATTTTTTTAAAGTACTTTTATGGCAAAAAGTTTTTTTTTCTTGTCCCGAAATTTACCATCATATTTTTCACAGTCGACGCAACAACTTTTTCAACTTTTTTAAATAAAATGTAGTATGTAAGCATTCATTTTGAAGGTTTGTGCAAAATTTTAAGTTGGATCTCCAACGATTGCTATTTTTAATGAATTTTTTAAAAAATGCCTGCTAAAGATTTCATTTATTTGTATACAGATAATATAATTTTAATATAAAAAATATATTGTCCCTTATTTTATATATGCAGTTACTCTGGTTTGAAGTAAGCCTTTCAAATAGATCATCATAAAAAATTAATTTGTTACAAATTTATGGCCATGTGTTTTACGACTCAAAGGATCAATTGAATGCGCTTTTGTTTAATCTTCCATACTTGTATTTTCTAAAATTGTACAACTATTTCTGTCCTTAAGATGCATAGTTTTAATATAGATACCAATCTAATGGCCTTGAAGATAAGTAAGAACTGCTTTGATGAAAACAATTCAATATTAATTGTTCTTAAGTTTTTTGACAGCCAATTATAAATTTTTTAAGGCGAAGGAGCTGAAGTTTGATTCGTTGAGTCGCAGTGCACATGTCAATACACACAAAAAAATTTTTTTTAGGATGGTCACAAGATTCATTGGTTGCAAATGTACCTATATATTAAGTAAGGAACAATAATGTTTTTTTATATCAAAATAAAATTTTCGATATACAAATATAGGAAAACTTAAGTAAGCATTTTTTTAAAAAATTATTACAAATAGAAATCGTTGGAGATCCAACTTAAAATTTTGCGTAAACCTTAAAAATGAATGCCTTAATGCGATATTATATTAAAAATGTGAAAAAGTTGTTGCGTCGACTGTGAAAAATATGATGGTAAATTTCGGGATAAGAAAAATAAACTTTTTTCTATTAAAAATCTATAAACAAATGACACCACCAGAAAGATCCATTCAAGGTACCTAAACTATACCTGAGTTTCTTGTCTGTGCGACTTACAGTTCAGAAGATAGAGCTTTTTAAATACATGCACCTATTCAGTTTTTTTGTAATTTTTTATGTTTTTGAGAGTGTATAACTTTGCAAAAAAAATTAACTTGCAAAAAAAAAGTACGCAGTTATTATATTTTTCAGATGAACAATCCACCAAAAAAGTTTCAGAAGTTTCAAAAATAGTGATGTCAGAAAAGTGTGCCTTTTGGTATGGAATCACCGATATGTTGTTGTTTGTATGTGGAGTTCGCCAGTGGCCAAAATTCGACCTTTTCACATACATTCCATGTTGATTCGATACAAAGTTAATGTCAAAAACAAATTGTTTTCATAAAAATTTAAAAAAAAATTTTTAAATAGTCGGTGCACTCTTTTTCCGTACTCTGTTTCATTTAAAAAAATTATTTAAATCGGTAGAGAAACATGAGAGAAAATAGTTCTGACTTGATTTTTTAACATCGTTGAAATTTGACTGAGTTATTTGTATGGAAAGACAAATTTATTAATAAAGAACTAAATGTTCTATATAAATTGAAATAAGCACAATGAAAAAAACAAAATTTTTAATGTTAATTTTTCAAATTTTGTAAAAAATCTCCCAACCAAATTCTTTATCGACCAATAAGTGAAAATTTTACGTATATTTGATAGCTTTATTTAAAAGTTGTGCAGCTCCTCCAACTGCACAACTGTTTTTAAAAAAGTTTGCATTTCTGCAACTTAAATCTAATTTAATGACATCCTGAATTATAAATCCATTAGTCTGGGAAGAGTGGGAGTCCCATACAATTTTTTGAAAAATTTAGGCTATTTACATTCTTTAGTCTCGTTAACAAAATTTGAAAGCTTCGCAGGACCTCGCCAAGATTTGCCGCCCAGGGCCTCGCAATCGCTTAAACCGCCACTGCATACGTTCATTTATGTATGTACGTATATTTTTACATAGTTTCATCTCTCTTCCGGTCGTATAAAAATTGCAAAATAGTTGTTTAGAAAAAAAAAAAAACAAACAAAACCATAAACGTTCGTAGCCAACATTTTAAATTTGTTGCAAATTTAAAACTTTCATCATATCTTTAAATTTCTTTTTATGTCTCTCACTTAAATTTCTTCTCCATGTTGCCTGCCGTCACTACTAACTCACCAATTGACCAACTCTCTGACTGTGCGACTGTCTAACTGACCATGTTTGATGATCATTAGTTTTAACGATTTCTACAAATGTTTTTAATCTATTTTATTGGTTTTTTGTATTAAATTTTTTTCTTTTTTTGCTTTAGTTTTTGCTAACATACTTTATAGCATTTGCTATGCTGTTAATAACATTTAAATGCTAACTAGGAGCTGTAACAGTGAATATAGCTAGTTTTTATGACTTTATTTTTAATTTTTTATTAGTTTTTAATTAATTGACTAAAAAATGTAACAATTATGCGGCAAGAATCCTTAAGCGTTGTCTTTATTTAACCTTACCAGGTTGAAGCATAAACTTGTTTGAGTTAACTTTATTTCACACAAACAGCAACAACATGCATTTGCTTATTTTTTTTTTTTTAAGGAGCGTCATTAAACTGGGTTACCAATATCTTATGGTTTTTCTCCATCATACCGGTTACGTTTAAGCTGCATTTTTCCTGCATTATCCATCCATTCATCGCCCCCTCATACTAATTTGCTTGATTGCAAGTTTTTGATTTTTTTTTTTTGTTTTTTTTTCAAAATGCATGTTGCTGTGTGTCATTTGTGCCTTGCTTGTTGCTTATATTTTTAAGGTTTTGCTTTTTTTTTTTGTCTTTTGCATCACAGGACCTGCACTGTTGCACTGTTGCAACATTATGCAGTTTAACACACATGCAACAGTCTTGCATGCATCTGAAAAAAATACATAAAAAAAATATTCACATCTAACCGGTGTAAAAACCGGCTTTTGCCACTAGATACCCTTGTATGGCATTTCTTCCCAGTTCCCAATCGATGTGTCGCTTTTGTGATCAACAAACATGTTGTTGTATCCATGTAGTTTTGTATTTTTTTTAATTTTTTTTTTTTTTTTTGTTTTCTGTGCTTTTAAATAATTGAATGAAAAGGCATTTTGTTCTGAGAAACGTCAAAGTTTGTATAAATATTGACTACACAGTGCAACATTTTTTTAGTAAATATTTGAAACTTAAGTCAATTTTTCTGTAATACATCTAGTCCTCCCACAATCAGGGTTCAGAGTCGAAAAATGGGGTCTTGAAGATATTAAGAAATTATTTTGTGATTTAATATATAAAGGTTTGACACCTTCCAAAAGTTTATCGTAATACCAAGGATGTTTGAATGTTCGGAGAGGATCCATCTTATCTTTTTGACAAAAATTATTATAAATTTTTTTCAACGGAATCTTTGATAATGATAAATTTTCCAAAAGAAGGCATTTACCCATTTTTTAACGCTACCAGAATCCGTGAACCGATTTTCAAAAGTTTCACATTAAAAGAAATTTTCCGATCGTTGGCTAATAATAAATACAAGAAAATATAGGAACTGCACAGAAAAAATCAATAATTTTCATGTACTTTATCTTAGAATTTCTAAGAGTCGCCGACCCCATTAACCGTAGTCAAATCGGGATCAAATTTTTTATCAAAATGTTCTTAAGCGTAATAGTAGGTAATCTCGTTCTTGAGCGAAAATTTAATGTACTTACAAATCTTCCACTTCCACATGAATCTTATTTCCTTGTTGGAGATGAACTTAGAAATAAGGTACAGCCTAGTGTTCATAGACAGAAAAAATTTCCCAGATAGAAACTGTTAACCTTTACTTAAAGGCTCTCGTCTATAGCTCATCAAATAAAAATTATTATCTAAAGTTCTTGAAGACCTCTTTTTTGACTTGAGTCAAGTTCAGATTGAGTTAATTTGATGTATACAAATGGATTTCAAGTTCTTGATCAGCGTTCCCGAAATAATTCTGTAAGCGTTGAAAATTAAGAATATTTTGTCAAAAGTTGGAATTTATCTGCTTAGTGTTATGGCAGAAATTACTAAAAGGCATAAGAATTTTGGTTTTTGTAAATTTATTCTTTGGGTTCAATCATTCCATTACTATTTGAACGACCCTCTTGATTCTATATTATATTTATATTTATATATCATATTTTCATTTTGATTTTTATTTTCAGATGAGCCCAAAAAATTTTTACTTTTTTTCGCTTACTTTGACATGACATACAAAAAAACAACAACTAAAATAGTTTTGAAATCAGGGTACACAAAATACGGTAGCTGTCTAGTAAAACAAATAAGTAAGCTGCAGGGCTGCGATGCGAAAGTCAGAATTGTTAAAAAAAATACTGAACGAAATAGAGCGACAAAACGAGATATCAAATAATTGTATTGATTTTGACAATTCGGACTCTGAGATAGAGAGAGAGTATTGATAGCCCTGCTGTTACACTCAGGGAAAAAATGCTGTTATATTAGACAAATCATGGGTTGAAATTACAGATTTCACTGTTAAATACCATCCAACAAATGAAACTTTCAAATTAACAGTCGGTTGACTGTTGGTCTATAGAACACGAAACCCATATAAAAACGTACTTATTGAAATTTTATCAATGTTTGGCCGAGTGTGCTGACGTGTGCGTCTAGTACTTGACTGTCCTAGGTTCAAATACCGGCAAAACCAACAAAGGATTTTTTTTTAACTCGACCATCCTAGGTTAAAATACCGGCAAGGGCAACAAATATTTTTGTTTTATTTAAAATATTTTTTTTTAATATCAAAAATGACATTTGCAATTTTTTTCAAGATTGTAAGGAACTTATTTTGAGGGTTATTTTTAACCAAACAATTAATGAAACAGAATTATTATTATTTCAATTATTAAATTACATTTTTTGATACTAGCACAGCTAGGGTTCGAACCCACGTCCCCCGCATGATAGTCTAGCACACTTACACTGAAAACTAGTTGTTTGCATCTGCTGTTGTTTCTTTTGATTTGACAGCCATTTGATTTTAACAGTTTCGGCTATGCGAAGGAGAGCACTGACAGTTTTGCAGCAACCTTATTATTCAACCATGTTTTAAATAAAGTTCGATATTTTGCCTATTCAATAAAAAAACTCGTTTCTCTATATATTTCATAATTTTTTAAAAAATTTAATTTTTAGTGAGGCATTAAATTTTGTACGGCCATGATAAAGGGTGACCTTAATCCTCCACGACTACAACTAATTTGCTTTTAAATTTTCTGAATTTAATTTTCTGAATGGCGTCAGAAAAGCACAATTAAAAAGGAAAAAGGAGTTCAAATATTTTACAAAAACAATTGCTCATCAAAAATACTTCCGAATGATTCTCTTGATTCTGAGCTACAAACAACTAGACGGGTCACAGGTTTCGGATAGCGAACGGTCTCTAGATATAGAGGTTAGCCGCAACCAAGCAGTCCCGGACAAGAATCAGATGACAAGCTAGGGTGTGGAAGGGCGTAGTGCTGGACAAAAAAATCCACATAGCCCACAATTGGCAAAGGCAAGGCGCCATACATGGAGCCGCCAAAAAAGCTCCTTGTCCAAAACTCCCTGTTTTCCCTTGACTCTAAACTTAAGGGGTCCCTACAAGACCTTAAAGATGGTTCTATGCATAGAGTTTGGGTCCCATTATATTATAATCGCCCAATGAAGACCAAATCAACCTCGGATATGAACAACTACTACGTTGACGACCACTGCAAACGAAAAACGGATAATGATTTACGGATATGCACCTCAAATGTCCGTACCTTTTATAGGGAAGGTACCTCTGTACAATTGGCGGAAGCCCTCGAAAAAGAAAACCTGACATCACCGCCACCCAGGAGATGCGATGGATAGAGCAAAGCTGCTCTAAGAGAGCAGACTGCGGTTTCTACTACAACTGCCATGTGAAGAAGCACGAATTGAGATGCGGATTCGTCATAAGTAAGGAAGCAACTAAAAGCCGACTTGCAATGTTAGTCAGTAGCAACTGTAAATAGCATTCGTCATCAGTCAGAAACACCTTGTTTCCCGGTTCACACCTGCTAGCGAAAAGCTGGCCACTATCCGCATCAGCAAAATACTTCAACATAAGCCTAATTTTTGCGCATGTTCAATAGAGAAAAAGAACGATGCTGTCAGGGATGCCTTCTAGCCCAAGTTTTCAAATCCAGAGAATCCACTTACAGAGATGAAAATGGTAATCTAGTTACAGATACGCAGTGTGCACAATTGTGGAAGCAGCTTTTTCAAATCTGTTTGCGGCCGACGATCCCAACAATTCTGCGTGGAAAGCCATGACGAGGTTAAAGTTGCTAACTAGCAACTCAAATCAACAAAGCAGCATGTGCTGACGTCCTGGCTGCTGAATTATTTAAAAACCGAGGCGGTGAATTGATAAGGTGCATGCATCAACTCATCAGCAAAATATGGCTAGCGGAAAGCATGCTCGACGATTGGAATCTCAGTGTGCCTTTACTTAAGAGAGGAGACCCGACAATCTGCGCTAACAACCGAAGTATTTTTATCGCATACAAGGTGTTCTCAAGCGTATTGTGTGAAAGATTGAAGCCGCATACCAAAACATTGATTGTACCTTATGACTTTGGCTTCCGTTCTGGCAAGTCCAACATAGACAAGACCAGATTTTTACACTACGCCAAATTCTGGGAAAAAACGCACCAAATCAAATCGGCACCCTCCATCTCTTTGTTGATTACAAAGCTGCTTTCGATAGTCTGATTCGGAATTGTACGTATGTAACAGTATCCAAGCTCGGTATATAAAGTTAATAGACTCTGCAGAATAACGTTGAGCCATAGATGCAAGGTAGGAAATGACCTCTCTGAAACTTTTAATACCGAATGAGGTTTCAGACAAGGGCTATCAGGCGATCTCTTCAACTTCATTATGAAAGGGATCCTGAGAAAGACAGGTGTACATCGTAATGGCACCATATTCTACACAGATGTACTGCTCCTTGCTGATCATATCGATATTATCGGCAGAACCAAGATAGATGTAACCGCTGCTTACGCCGCTATCGAAAAGGAATAAGCCAAAGTGTGTTTGACGATGAACGAGGACAAAAAAAAGTATATGCTGTCTGCAAATAGGGAAGCGCGGCGTCTAGGCTCCCATGTTACAACAGGCAAATATAACTTTGAAGTTGTCAAGGAGTTTACATACCTTGGCACCGTCGTAAACAGCAACAACAATGCCAGCCTAAAGATTAAAAGAAGAATAACAATTTCTAAAGGTGCTACTGCGGGCTCAGTAAGCAATTATGTTGCGGAGCCCTCTCTCGATCGACAAAACTAACACTCTATGTGACGCTCATCATACCTTTACTTCTCTATGACGCTGAGACATGGATGGTATCGCAAACAGATGAAGAGGAAATTTCTTCGCAAAATCTTTGGTCCCGTTCGAGTTGGCAACGGAAATTTCATGCAATGAACCATGAGCTATACGAGCCCTACGATAACATTGACTTAGTTCAGTGTATAACAATTCAGCGACTACGTTGGCTCGGTCATATCTTTCGTATAGATGAAGAAGCTCCAGCGAAGACGATGTTTTAGGCGAAAGCCGATATTCGACGACGAAGAGGAAGACCATGTCTCCGATGGATTGACCAGGCTGAAGGAGCCCAAACCACGATTGGTGGAACAAATTGGAGAAGGCATGCACCAAGCAGAGACGCCTGGCACGAGCTTATAGAGACGGCCGAACCTCTACCACGAGTTGTCATGGCCTTCTAAGTAAGGTAAGTAAATAAATTGCAAAATACTTCAACACGGCTGTGAAGGTATTTTAATTGCGGCCAAGTAGAAGATAGTTCTTACTAGTTTTTAATATTTTTCTTCTCATTTTGGAGTTTTTGGAGTCACTACTGAGAATTAATGTGAAGTAAGTTTTTAAAAATTATTTAGCTCAAGCTGGTAGATCAAATATGAAGGTCCGAAAGTTTTTAACATAATTATTATTTTTTTTCCTTGCCATTTTCATAGCCATTTTATCATGTTGCCTTCATTTTTGAGAGTAGCAATTTGAGCAAATGAGCGATTCAAAAAGAATTATGGTTGACAAGAAACCATAAATTTATAAAATGGTTGCACTATTTTTGTCCCATTAAAACTCCTTATTTAATACGATTTTACAGAATTTTCGAATTTTGACTTCCGAATATTAAGATTTAACTATTAATTTCGACAGTTATTTATTTTATAAAAATCTTATATGATATTTTTTTTTTTAAAATTTGATATATTTTAATTTATTTAATTTTAATTTAATTAGTTCTCAATAACAAATTTTTTTCACTTGAAATCATTCCTTTGGGTTTGGTTCTATGAGGGGAATAAATTCAATGAACATTTTTAAAAACACCCACCATGACTTAAAGGGTTAATGCGGGACTTAAAAAATGTTCTTAATTGATGTCTATATTTTATAAAAATTCATATAAATCTCTAACAGGAGTTTCAAGCCACAAATAAGCCCCCTTTTGCGCACGCTACTGCTTAAAATTTATAGTATTTTTGAAAGGAACTGAAAAACTAAAAGGAGTGAGATAGATATAAATATATTATTTTGTTTTTTTTTTATTATTATCATTTTTTGCATGCATTAAAAAATATTACCAACCTTGCGGTGTTGCCCAGCATGACTTTTCGCATTTTACGCGACAAGTCTGAGGAATTTAAATTTTTTATTGTTTTTTCCGTTGATGGTGCAGCAGCAGCAGCAGCGATCAGAGGTGGTGATGTTGATGTTTTTGTTGTTGTTGTTGCTGGGACGTTAAGAACTTCGTTGAAACTCGGCAGTTCGAGTTGTAAGCGACAATCGTTGGGCCGCTGTTGTTGTTGTTGGTGTTGTTGCTCTCCCACCAACAATTTTAATGATGATGACTCCGCCGTCGTTTTAGTTGTTGTTGCTTTAGTTATTGTTGGTTTTATTTTTGTTAACCTCCTTACTAATGGCTCCTGCTCAGTTGCTGTTATTGTTGTTGCAGACGTGGCTCCTTTTATTTTTTCCTCTTCGTCTTTCTCTTCGTCTTCTTCTTCTGATTCTGGCGCTGTTGCAGTTGCTGTTACTGGTTCTGGTTCTTTTACTTTCAATATTTTTTCTGCTGCGACTTCCAGTGCTTTTGCTTCGTTTTCTTCTGCTTCTACTTCTTCTGCTTCTTCTTCTGCTGCCACAACTTTGTTTATTAACTTTATTTCGTTGTTTTTGTTGTTTCGAACTTTTTCATGCTCTGCGTGCTGTTTCTTCTGCTGCTGCTGGTGTTGCTGCTGACGCTGCTGTTCGCTGTCAATAACAACAACTGCAACTGTTTCCTGTTCTCGCACTTTTATTGCTGTTACAGGCACTGTTGTTATTGTTGTTGCTGTCTTAAATGGATCCACAATATTTTCAGCTGCTGCAACTTTTTCAACAAAATGTTTATTATTGCCGGTTTTTTCAGGTGTTGTTGCTGGCGTTTTTGTTGTTGTTGAAGCAATTGTTGTAACTGCTGCAGACTGTTGCTGCTGCTGCTGTTGCTGATGCTGTTGTTGTTGTTGTTGTTGTTGTGGTGGTGGCGTTATTGAACCACCTTCTGGTATAATTGTTGCAAAAATTTGTTCACCAAAAATAAAAAGATCCTTGGAAATAATCATTATCACTATTTTGCAGGATATCCACCAAATATATGGTTGGCACTTATTTTGTTATTATGTTTTTTGTTTGTTTTGTTGTTGTTGCTATTTCATTTCAAGCATTCTAACGAGTATTCAGTTATTATATATTGCTTGCGAACAGTGGAGCAAATTGCACATTTGAGCTGCGAAATAATTTATTTTAAATTAGCTGCTATTTTATATTATTTTTTTTTAATACAAATTTTAAAAATTTTTAAATTATTGCCATTTAAAAAAAAAAAACAAATAATATTTATCTGACTAAACATAGTGCTAACTTTTCAAACTTAAAGTAATATAAAATATAATTTATTAATTGAATTTAATACAAAATTAAGCTGTTATAACCAAAAGATTATAAATTACAAAAAAAAAACTAGATTAACATTATTTTTGGTTCTTAACGGGGCCCTCTTCTGTTCAGAGATTTTAAATTTTTTTTCCTTATTTTTTGGATTTTTTTAACTGATCCCTCTGTTCAGAGATTAAACATTTTTCCCCTATTTTGTTTTGATTTTTTTTTACGGTAGTTTCATACCAAATGTCGGATTTTTTCTCAGTCTCAAAAGTGCTTTCATGGTGTTCAGACGTGTTTGGTAGAATTAAGAATAAGTTTCGTGTTTGTAAATTGAGGTAAATAACTTTCTTTGAGTGCCTTGTTTATATACTGTGAGGTTTACTATATTTGTCCTCTTCGCTCTTACAGATAAGTTTGCAACAAGATATATACGTGTACTTATTACCTATTTATGTTAAAAAAAAGACAAAATGGGTTTTCGAACCAGATACCAGTGCAACAATGGTTTGCCAATTCCCGAGAAGCCCATTTTGGCGTTTGAAAGAGAGAGAAATCAAGCGATTAGTTCCACAAAAGCTAACCGAAGGAAACAAAATTCAATGCTGATGCGACATAATGTGAAACCGTTTTTAAAGATAATTGTCGCTTGTGACAAAAAATGAATCTTCAATTATAACAGGAAACGTTCAGGACAAAGGTTGTATTTCGGAAAAGCTACCAGCCACCGGGCAAGAGCAGGACTGCACCCTTAAGAGGTCTTGGTGACTATTTGTTGGACTTCTGAAGGCGCCGTTAACTATTAATCCTGGCGAAGCGGTAAGTTTTCTGTGAAGGACGAAGTGTAGCGCTGGTGAAGTCTAAAATTGACGAAGACCCAAGATTGACCCAGGAAATGATTGCTGAAGAACTGGGCTTGAATGCTATGGCTGTTTCGCGAATATAAAAAAATAATCTTGGATACACGAAAAAAATCTACACGATGGATTCCTAGAATTTTAACTGAAGCTCAAAAAGAGGCACATGTGGGTTTTGTTCAATATTTTCTTGACAAATACAAAAACGAAAATTCTTCCACTTTTCAGAAAATTGTAACAGGTGATGAAGCATGGTGTTACAAGTACGATCCAGAAATGAAGCTCAAAAAGAGGCACTTGTGCGTTTTGTTCAATATTTTTTTGACAAATTCAAAAACGGAAATTCTTCCACTTTTTAGAAAATTGTAACAGTTGATGAAGCATGGTGTTACGAGTACGATCCTGAAACTAAACAACAAAGCATGGTATGGAGCACAGAAGGTGCAAATTCACCCGTTAAAGCAAAGCAACAAAAGTCAGCAACAAAAGTAATGATGTCAGTTTACTTCACCAGAGAGAAAGTTGTAGCTGCTATTTCTTTGGAAAAAGGTTAGACGGTAACTGCCAAGTGGTATACTGAAACTTTCTTACCAGAAGTATTCCAAAGTTTATTGGAAAAACGCCAAAAAAGAAGGAACTTCGCCGATAGTTTTTGCATCATGATAATGCATCAACGCACACACACACACACACGATGCTGTCAGGCATCAAAGAAATTTGACCAGCATCTTATTCCCCAGATCTAGCACATTGCGACTTCTAGTTATTTCCAAAAATAAATAAAAATTTGCGAGGAAGAGTCTTCAACAGCAATGAGGAGATAATAAATGCGGTCAATGATGAAATTTCAAAACTCCAAAAAGCCAATTTTGAAGACTGTTTTTCAAGTTGGATTTATCGACTTCAAAATTGTATCGAAAGAAATGGCGATTACGTTGAAAAAATACAAAAAGATGATGAATAAAGATATAAAATTTAAACATTTCTTATTTAGTTTTTCTACTCTATTAAGCAATCTTTTGTTTGTTCCCTCGTATGTGAGTCACAGGAATAAAACTAAGTACATATGTGTAAAATTGCACATCAAAACTGCAATATATATAATTATATATGGGCTTCATCCGCCAACGAACTCACCTATACTATTATTGTATTTTGAAAAAGAAGGTTAAGGGTATTTCATAGTCGGACTTGACCGACTTTTGACTTTCTTTACTTGTTTTTAATATATTTACAAAATATTATCTTTACTAGCTCTTAGTATGTTAGCTATCGTGTCTGGATAAATTAAAGAAAAAATTTTAAAAATCAATTATTTTCATCAATAAAAACTATTCCATCTCTCAATCACTGCAATTGAAGAGGCTGAAAACTTTGAGGATTCTTTGCAATAGAGTTCTTCAACGGCTTCCATCTCGATCCATTCAGGTGTATCCTCATTTCTTATACAAAGAATTTCGCCTGGTCTTTGAGAGAGTACACGTTAAAACTGCACCCGTGCAGCACCAAGTTCAGTGCTTTTTAAATATGCTTTCTTAAAGTTGATTTATTTAAATAATGGGTATTTTTTATTCCAATTTGTTTTAAATTAAATACATTTCACTTATGAGAATTCATAGTTTTTTTTTAGGCGAAATACAAGCCGCCGAAAAGACACGATCTTGAACTGATATTCTCTTTCTGCGAAGGACAGTACAAGCCGTATGGAATCTGAATTTGATGGAAAATAACAAAGACGCAAATTTTTCAGACGTATGTTGTTATATGGAAGGATTGCCAAAAGGTTCTGGTGTTAATGGAAAGGGTGATGGGGTGTTATAAATTTTAATTCTTTCGAGTTTTTTTTTTATTTTTGGTCACGTAACAATGTCTGGGACCCCTTCTACCCCTAACGTAGGCATCGTAGCTCATTTTAAAACTCCTTCCACCCCCTAACCCCCTTATTTTATGAACGACTCCTCATGACAACTCACCATAGATATAAACGGTGAATATTTTCATAAATGGAAACATTTCGTTTTAAAATTTTTCAAGTTTTTCTTAAGCCTTTAAAATTCGACATTTGGTATGAAACTATCTGCTTTAATGAGCCAAGGAATATTTTACCAAATTTATAGAAAACTTTTTTCAACGCGACCCCTATAATCCAGAAAAAAAACTTCAAATTCGTGCTGAGAGCTCTAAAATTTTGTTAAAATTAGGGAATGAAAATTTGAAAATGATTTTATATTTGTGTTGATTTTATTTTGAGACAACGCATTTCTTTTTATATCAAAAAACCATTTATTTTTTGGGTGTGGCACTGAATACACCTTCTAAATAGGTAAGCATAGGAATTCACAGTAAGTGCCCAGCAGAAAGCCAACTTAAGCCTCTCTCTCACTCAGACTCTGTGGCTAAATTTCAAAAATAGTTAGAATTTGATTATTCGGATGTGATTTCAGGGCTGAAATCGAAATACAATTCAGATTTTTACAATAGAAATTTGAATTCTAACGTGAAGGTAAACAAAAAAAAAATCAGGCCTACATTATTCCGGTCAGAATCAACCATGAGAACAAAACCTAGTATTCAGACCAGAAATCTTACGTGAACATTTAAAAAATGTTAAAACAAATTTCCGGTCTTAAGGTGTGGTCATTTATATGAAATAATTAAGCCCTGTTTTTATGGAAGTGATATGCCTTACTCATGTTTGTCAGTTCGGCATTACATAACATTAGCCGCTGATTAGTTTTTTCATCCAAAATTCATCTACTTAAGTGCCTATTGTTTCTTTAAAGGAATATTAAATTGACTTTTTGTGATGTCAGAAGAGATTTTTGTAATTTTTCTAATACCTTCGATTTTCTTCTTTTATACAGATGATTTTTTTAAAAACCTGTTCAAACATATAAAGCGGATTGTTAGACTTTCTTTTAATTCTATATGTAATATTTGTGATTTATTTGATAAAATTCCACTCAACCCATTAAAGTTCACGAAAATGCAGTTTCAGTCTCTATTTTTTACTTCATTCTTGAATCCAACTTGATTCAACAATAACGTCTTGAACAGTCTACAACTCTTGAACTGAAAAAACCCAACCTCTTTATTTATACTGGGTCAAAATTGCATTTTGATCCATCACTCAAAAATAAATGTGGCTGATTTTAAATGAAAAGTACTAAAAAAATTAATTTGGCTTTAATAATTTTGAGTTCAAGAATCGAGAAGAGAAAATATTCGAGTCAAAGTCCTAAATAAATATGAATGTTTTCTCTCAGAAGAAATGTTTTTTTTTCCAACCTCAAATACGAAAAAAATTCCAAATATATAATAATTAAAAACATTTTTTTAATACTTTAAGAATAAGCTTATACTTTAAGAATAAAAAATTATTTTTTTTCTATTTTTAGGTGCGCTCTGCTCTTTCTTTACACTGGGTCAAAATTGCATTTGGATCTATTAATTAAAAAAAAATAATATTGCAGATTTTAAATGAAAAAGTTTTAAAAAAATTAAATTTTGTTTTTATAATTTTTATTTTCAGAATCGAGTCTCGAGAAAACATTCGAGTCAAAGCCATGAATAGACATGAATTTGCACTTAAAGAATACATATTTTTTTTCCAATATCAAATACGATAGATTATCAATTGAAGGTTATGGATTTACATGATCCAGCTTGTACTTTAAGAATATATAAATTTTTTTAATCTTAAATACCATAAAATATCCAAAAATGTACCATCTAAAGCGAAAAATAGTTATGGTAAAGCAAAAAACGAACAATCGCTTGAACCGGCGCTGTATTGCATATCCATCTTTGGTGCTTTATGGGTATTTTAATATCCAAGAAAATGTTGACACGATATACCTAAACAAAAATAAGACTCCGAGCTGATATTTAGTTTTTTATAGATGAAAACCGGGTTTTTTTTTTGCTCGAAAATAATCAGGAAAAATTATGTCAAAAATAGGGAGATGGAAAGAAACACTCTTCACAGATAGCTTCAGTGGTCCTCTATGCAATTAAGAAAAACCGACAGCGATATCTCCAGCTAAATTGCTAAATTTCGTTTGGAGTGCATTAAAAGTGAATAAATCAACCCAATCAAAATGGGTGCCATCCTCCCATACAACCCAAAAATTGAAAACTCAATAAATAAGCTTACGTTTAACCTACAGAGATAAAATTTGGTGCGTTCCTATTTTTTATGACAAACCAAAGACATTTTTGAAAAATTAACGTCATCCGCCCACGGACAAGCCTACCTCCCATACAAACAAAAAATTTAAAATTGCATAAATAAGATTATGTTTGTCTAACAGAGATAAAATTTGGTAATTTTGTATTTTATAACAAAACAAAGATGTTTTTGAAAAATGGGCGCCCCTGCCTCCGATATAACCCGCAAAATGTATGCTTATATTTAACTTACAGAGATAAAATTTTGTATGTATATTTTTTATACCAAAACTTAGATGTGTTCAAAAATTAGGCGTAATCTGTTCACGAACACGTCCACCTCCCATACAAGCCAACATAGCGAAAACACTATTAAGGCATTAACATGTGAGCTAGGTATAAAATTTAAACTTGGCATGTGTAAATGTTTCATCAAAATTGAAATGCATCTAAAATATGGCCTTCATCAGCCCACGGACACGCCCATTTTCAATACTATTATTGTATTTTGAATCGGAATCGGGCTAGACCGACTTTAGACTTTATTTACTTGATTTAATTGAAAAGCTATTGAAATATTAGCTACAGAACAAAGAAACTCGGTTTGGAGTAACTATTTGTTGTTGATTTGATTTCCGGCTACTCGGAAATACTCGGTATTTCAAAATCGTATGATCCAATCTATAGTCGATCAGGCCGATTTAGTTACAAATCTAAAATATATTAAAAGCATATCTGAAACAACCTCGGAAACATTTATTTTTTTTTTTTTAAAAAAGGCAAACATTTTTTCAAAATAATTTTTTCTTAAGGGCGTCAATTTAGTTTTTGGTGTCAATGGATTATTTCGTTTTTTAAAACCTTGGAAGAACTGTTCTAGCGATTTTGAAAAGAATAAAGAAATTTACAAATATATCTCCTGTGAGAACAACTAGTTTATCCACGTTAAAACATTAATTATTTAAAAACAAAAAAAAACAAAAATAAAAAATTTAAAATTTAAAATTAAATTTTTGAATACTTTTTCGCTTTGAACAACAAATTTTTGTGATTTGGTGATAAAAATACAAATTTGAGCCTGGCGGGTTTTAGTCTTCTTGGGCGTTAATAAAGTTAACCATTTTGTTGTTATATCAACAAAATTTCTTTTGATTTGAAAAAATGTTGGTTCAACTTTTTTCGTTTTAAATTTTAAAATTAAATTGTTTATATTAAGTTTAGATTTAAAAATTTATAAAATTTACACAAAGTAACACCAGATTAAACTTTTTCCACAATGATTTTTTTTTAAGCTTGCTCTTTGTAAGATAAAAAACTCTCTTAAAACATTTTGATTTTTTTCTTATAGTTTCTTATAAAAAGCACTTATTTTTATAAAATGTTCCCACTGTGCAGTTTTGCTTTAAGATAACTTTCATAAAAACTGTTTATTTTTTGTATGGCTTCTTTTTGATATTTTTAAAATTGTTTGACAATAAAATTTGTACTTAATTAAAGTTATTTATATTTGTTATTTAATATTTGCTTGGTTTTTTTTTACTTTTTTTCATTTACTTTAAAATTTTTGTTTGTTTTTATATATCAGCAATTATTACCGGTTACGGGTTTTTGTCGAAGAACAATGATGTTGATCAATATATGTATATAGCGAGTTATACGCTTTTTTTTGTTTATTTTTTTTTTTTTTTTTTGTAAATATCGAAGCAAAAGTGTTAAAGCTGCACGACGAAACGAAATAAAATATTTCAATTCTAAATAAAAACGCGAAAAAATTTTTGCCTTTCCTTAATTACAAAAGAGCATCAACGGATGTTCATCACAGCGCGATTGTTTAGCTTGTTTCTTTTTTTAAATGGTTTTGTTTTTGTAATATTTTTAAAAAATTTTATTTTTTTTCGTTTGGTTTTTTTTTTTTGTTTGTTTCTTTATTTTTATTTTATCGAAAGCCAGAAAAATTAAAATGTTAGCGAACCGTTGAGTCGAGCGAGCTGCGAGCGCGTCGTTATGCCAGCGACCGATCTTGATTTATACTGATCAGTCTGTCGTCACTGAAGAAGTTTGAAAGTCTGAAAATAAAAATGTTTTGCGATTGTTTGGCTTGGAGCGCGCCCCAAGTTTGTTTAAATATTAAGTAGAAAAAAAACAAAACGAAAAAGAACCAACTCAATCGAGAAACGGCCAGAGAAAGAGAGACAGAGAGCCAGATTGAATGTGAGCAAGATTATTTGGCGCCTTCTCCATTTTGTTGAAATGTCTTTTATTATTTTATATTTCCAACATTTGCGTTGCATAGCCATTATTTGTTGCCGAAGTGGGAGGCTATAACTTTTTAAATGCTTCGCTCTTCTTCATGTTTTGAGTAACATGCTCTTTTATTTAAAATAAAACCCTCTCACATTTTCCAGTTGCTCTTTCATTTTCAAGTTATTTTTAAAAAAATATATTGGAAGAAAAACAACCGGAAATAGTGCTGAATTCTCAATAAATATCCACAGAGCTTCCAGAGTATGCTGAAGAGTTTGAACTTGGAAAAAATTATGAAGCTAGATCACATAAAATGTACTCATTTCCTTACGTAGCTTGATTTTTGTCGTTCAACTGATCGGAGAATGAACTAGTACTTATCGTTTGCACTAGACAATACTGTTAAGATAGTCAAGAATACGTTTTCTTGTTGTCAAAATTATTCAAAACATAGTCTGGGCAGTAAGCCTCCAGAGAGTTGGGCAGATATTCGATTGAATAGTGGATAAATTTTGACTTTTTATCAAAACATTTTTGTTTGTTCAATTCTATAAAATTTCAATTCACATATACAATCATTCAATAAACAAAATGTCATTCTTCCGTCCCAGCAAATGTCCTGCGAACTGCCTGCAAATCTTAAATCTATACATAAGTAAATAGGCGTAGGAAAAACAGTTAAGATTCTTAACTTAAGAATCATTTTCTCTCATGTTTCTCAACCGATTTTGATAATTTTTTTTTAAATGAATCAGAGTGCGGAGGAGTAGTTTACCGATTATTTGTAAAAGATTTTTTTTTCCAAATTTTTATGAAAAAAATTTCTTTTTGACATTCATTTTGTATCGAACCAACAGAGAAAAAGTATGGGAAAAAGTCGAATTTTGGCCACTGACAAAGAACTCTAGTATAATTAATGTTAATATCTTTACATAGATTACAAAAAATGTTTTTCAAATTTTTTTTAGCTCCGTAAGCCAATAATGCTGCTGAAAATACTAGAGGGTCTGTCGAAAAAACGTGTTTTAAGGGTTTACGGTTTCTTTTATTAGTTATAAGATAGATATCGACTTAATTTAAAAACAGTTATGCTAATAAAAAAAATCGTGTATTTGGGTTAAAAAAAATTTAAATTCATAAAATTAAGTAAAAGATATATAAAAATTATGCAAAGTTATCAACAAAATTATAATTTTTTCAATGTCCAACAGTACAAGACATTAAAAACACAGTGCGACAGTCCAAATATCTGGAAGATAATGCTATTTTTCTGGTAGGTCTTGTCCAATTAAAGAATGTGCTATACTTGAAATTTGCCGCACACCCCCAAAATCTGGACTAATGGTAAAAAAAGTCGATTTTGCCTACCTTTTTTGGCCGATTTTAAAAATTTAACCCGATTCTAAGAGACGAAACTTCAACTTTTCCAACAATATAAATATTGTTTGAGACAACTTCAGAAATCTGTGTGTATTTACTCTGCAAAAACAACTTTTTAAATTTTTTTACACTTTTTCCAACTTTGACGATTTTTGCATAAACTAAAATATATCAAGACCATACTAGTTCTGCATGGATTCCTAAAATATATTTAATATCAATTAAAACGCAATTTATGTTTAAAAAATCGGTTTATAGTTGAAAAAGTTATTTAGCTTTTTATGAACAATGATTTTTAAGTATGCCACTGAAACAACTTATTATTATAATATACGTGCAAGAGAGTTGCAAGAGAGGTACCCTTAAGGTCTTACCGATTTCTACCATTTTCAGTACACATCTATTACTATATTTTTCTAGCATTCTCTCTGAGTTTTGTTAGGATCGGCTTATTTTAGTATGTGCTTCCCTTACGAAATCATGTCAAAATTTAATATGGGAGGTACCATTTGTCCAAGGGAGGTACCAAGGGAGGTACCATAAGGGAGGAGGGATATAGTATACATCTATATCTCTTATTGCCTAACGTTCTGATCAAATTTTGTTAAGGTCAGTCAACTTTTGTATGCATCTCCCATATATATATAATTTAAAAAATTAATATAGGTTCAAGAAAGGTTCATGGTGACCGTGGCATGCAGGTTAAGTGTGTGGCTTAGCATGCTTAGAGCCCGGGTTCGATTCCCAGCCGCGGCGAAAAGTTTTTTCAATAAAAAATTTTTCTGATCGGTCACCACCTCTTTGCAGACAATGGCAAACCTCAGAGAGTAAATAATGCCATGTAAAGCTTCTTGAGAACATGAACTTTAGCCGTTCGGAGTCGGCATAAAACATGTAGGTCCAGTTCTCGGTTAATTGTGTGCAAACATTTAATAACACACACAACACAATTAATCATAAGAAGCTCGGTCAAAGTCCTTTCAAGGGCTGAAATGGCCAATTTGTTTTTTTTTTTTTTTTTCAAGAAAGGTACCGATTTCAACCATTTTTGTAATTTTTCTTAATTAGTTTTAATTAACTAAGCATATAAAATTCCATTATCATAGGAGCACTACTTCTATTTTTGTACCACTTTTGTATGGAATAAATGCCGAAAATGTATTTTTGGAAAAAATCTCTTTTCATGAAAAGTTGAATTACTCAGTCAATTACTGTCCGTTTTTTACAAACTAAATTGCGTTTTAATTGTTATGAAATAAATTGTATGAAGTCATGCAGGACTAGTGTGGTCTCTATATAATTTAGTGTATGTAAAAATCGTCAAAGTTGGAAAAAGTCGAAAAAAATTTAAAAAAAAGTTGTATTAGCGGAGTATAATACAACTCCGCTAATACACATAGATTTCTCAAGTTGACACAAACAATACCTATATATATCGTTGAAAAGTTAAAGTTTTGCCTTTTATGATCCGGTTAAATTTTTAAAATCGGTTGACAATTAGGTACGTAATAGGCTAAAAAATGGGCAAAGGTAGGCAAAATCGGTTGTTATGACCATAAGTTCATATTTTGGGGGTGTCCGGCAAATTTCAAGTATAGAATATTCTCAAACTCGACAAGACCTACCAGAAAAACAACATTATCTGCTAGGTACTTAAACTTAGTTTCATTTTTCCGCACTGTGAGGATTATATTCAACAGGTGAAAAAATGTTTGCTATGAAAATATTCCGCCAAATCATGAAATATTTTCTCCCGCGACTTGTAAATGGTAGTTTCCGGTTTTAAGATAGCAGATAAAGACTTTAACTTTATCTTAAAACGGAAACTCTCATTTACAACTCCCGGGAGAAAATGTTTCATGATTGGGCTGATTATGTTTTTTAAGTATGATTTTATGATAAATGCCTCAGCTTCAGCACACGGTATTCTTAAAAATAGCACATTTTTAAAAATCTAATTTCATATGTTATCATTAGATTCATTTGCAACATATTGTAAAATTTTGATAGAGTGTTTTGCCCTTTTTTATTTTCTCCTACTTAACATAAGCCTTTCTTCTCAAACCACAAAATATTAGCTTTAACGTAAGACTAAGGCGTTGTATAGCGGCTTAAGAGATCTTTATAAACTCCAGAAACATAAACTGGAACCAGTTCAGAAGAATCATTGAGACCAGATTACCCTGCCCAAAAAGCATAAATAGTGAATCAGTGAGCATTGGAAGGTCCCTAAGACCCTTTCAGACCAGCTAATTAAAAGCCTATCGAACAAAGCGGAAAAACCTAAAAGATTTCTTTAAATTGGCTTAATTGGCTGACCAAGAAGAAATATGGGTGAATACAAATATAGCCTCGGACTGTTCAAAAGCAATGTCGGCTGAGCAAAAAGATCCTGATGGAAAAACTTGTTCGAGCATTGATAAAAATACAGACAACAGGGTTCAGGTAGATGCTCTCAAAACGGCCCTCCAAATCCCTAGATGTATTTTAAAAGTGCATTTTCCAGCCTGTACTGAAGTTTCAAATACTTACTTCGGAAAACTTAATAGCACCAGACAAAATGCGGTCGGTTATAAATTATTTTTCAGAACTTAAATGCCCAGGACTAAATGGCATATTCCCGCCACTCTACAAGTCGTTCCTTGGCTCAAGATTATATATAAAAGATATATCAGACTTAACTATGTCTAGCCTGGAGGAGGATGGTGGAGGATGGTGGTTTTCATACCAAAATCAAGTTGTCTATATCCAACGGTCTAAAGACCAATAAACCTTACATCCTTTTATGTATGGTATATTTTTTATAGAGATTTACTTAAATTATTAGAAGAAGCTTAAAGACTATAGAGGCTAGTTTTATTATTTTAGGCCACCGAGGACTGAACTGGTTCCTGGAACAAAACATGTTGTGAGACAATTTAGTTCCACGAGAAAAAGTTTTACTACCCCCTTTACACATAACACTTGAGATGATGAACAACTTGTGAAGGCGCTGAACAACTAAGGAGAAGGTTTTTAGTAACTACGGCAAATTTTTCCATCTCTGTCTGAAACTAAATTGAAAGAAAGTATTTTCGATGGTTCGGACATAAGAAAATTGATGATAAATACAGCTTTCGATAAAAAATTAAGTGAAGTTGAGTCAGAAGCCTGGAAATCTTTTAAGGAAGTAGTGAAACATTTTCAAGCAAACCAAAAAAGTCCTAATTATGAGGAAATTGTGGAGAAAATCATAGAAGATTCCGGCAAAATGAGCTGCTTGATGAGCCTTAAACTTCATTTCCATAATTCACATTTGGACTACTTTCCTGATAACTATGAAGTTGCAAGTGGAGAGCAAGGCGAAAGATTTCAGCCGGATTTGAAAAAAATGGCACGTTGCTATCAGGGAAGGTGGAATGAAAAAATAATGGAGGCTTTTGTTGGCTGTTAAAGCGAAATGATCCAACTCGGAATTTTAAGCGAAAATCTCACAATCGAAAATCTCACAAATAAGCCAAGAAGGTCCTTTCACCCTCTCTGATGCAATGGATCTACGCTACGGTAGTTCGTCCAATTCTACTCCAGGTGCAACAGAAATTCAAAAAAATTTTATTTATTTTGCATAAATTCTTTAACTTTGCACATTTTTTTATTTACAAAAGCCAACTTTTATAATTTTACTATTTTTAATATTTTTTTTTCTTGGTGTACCGAAAGCTCTTAGTTTTCTCAAGAAATATTATGATTAAACATAAGTTCTTCAACAATGTACATTTTTTGCTCACAAAAGCTAACTTGTATAATATTACTACAGATTTTTTGCATTGGTTTTTCAACCCAGTACTCTTTTTGTTCACATAAGCCAACTTTTATAATTTTCTATGGATTTCTTTCTGGCTATACCAAGATCTCTTGGCTTTCACAAAAAGTTTTGTGATACTGCATAAGTTCTTTAACTCTTCACATTTTTTGATTAACAAAAGCCAACTTGTTTAATTTTACAATTTTTATACCCCCACGCGTACTGCGTAAGGGGTATATTAATTTTGTCACGACGTGTGTAACGCCCACAAGGAGGCGTGGTAGGTATAGAAAAGTATATATATTCTTGATCAGCATCACCACCCGAGTTGATTTAGCCATGTCCGTCTGTCTGTCCGTCTGTCCGTCTGTCTGTCCGTCTGTCTGTGGACACGATTACAGCCGTAATTTTAAAGCTATCGTGCTGAAATTCGATATTTAAGCTTATTTTTAAAAAACTAAGATCAAGTTCGAGAATGAGCTAAATCGGATGAAAACCACGCCTACCTCCCATACAACCCCAAAATTGAAAACCCTATAAAGAAGCTAATATTAAAGCTAGAATACTGAAATTCGGTATTTATGTATTCTATGTCAAAACAGAGATGTGTTAGAAAAATGGGCGGCATTCATTTACTAACACGCCCACCTCCCATACAACCCCAAAATTGAAAAATCTATATAGAGGCTAATATTAAAGTAACAAAACTGAAACTCGGTATTTGTGTATTCTATGTCAAAACTGAGGTGTGTAAGAAAAATGGGCGTCACCCACCCACTTACACGCCCACCTCCCATACAATCCCAAAATTGAAAACTTTATAAAAAGGCTAATATTAAAGCTCCAGGAAAACAATTTGATATGTATGTATTTAAGACACATGAAAATAATAAAATCTCTCAAAATCTCATACAAAAAGCTCTCCAATTTAAGATTCTTTTACCCTTAAGAATCGGCCGTGGGGGTATTTTAACTTCGGCCAAGTCGAAGATATACCTTACTAGTTTTTTTTTTTTTTGGATTACTAACAGCTTTAAGCTTTTACAAAAAATTTATTATGCATAAGTTATTCAACAAAGCACATTTTTTGTTCACAACAGCCAACTTGTATAATCTTACTATAGATTTCTTGCATAAGTTTTTCATACCAGTACTCTTTTTGTACACAAAAGCCAACTTGTATAATTTTTTTTTTGGTATACCAAGATCCCTTAGCTCTCACAAAAAATTTTGTTATTATGCATAAGTTCTTCAACAGAGTTCATTTTTTATTCCCTAAAGCTAACTTGTATAATAAAAACCACGCCTTTTTTCACTCGGTTCACCAAGAGCTCTTGGATTTCACAAAAACTGTTGTGATCATTCATAAATTCTTCAACTCAGTCAATTTTTTTGTTTACAAAAGCCAACTTGTATAATTTTACTATGGTATTTTTTTTTCTCGGTGCACCAAGATCTCTTAGCTTTCACAAAAACTTTTGTGATTATGTGTAGGTTTTTGAATTCAGTACATTTTTTTGTACACAATAGTCAATTTGTATAATTTAACTATGGTTTTTCTTTTCTCTATATATAAATTTACTCATTAAAATGTTGACGAAAACTAAAGATTATCCCGAAAAGCTCAACTTAATCGAACTTTTATGTGGAATTAATTGTTAGTTTTAACGGCCTTGAACTTTTCCTTAAAGTTAAAAGTGATCGAGCTTTTATTTGGTTAACGATAAAGCGACAATCATTTTACAAAAGCAAGAAATGTTTGACTTAACTTTATCACTTTTCATTAATATATAAATAGCCTCAAATGAAGGGTCATTTAACCCTGACTGAGCTTAGCATGACGATTTATGTGAAGATCAATAGCAAAGCAACAGAACATTATTGAAAAGTAAAAATTTAGCCAAAGATCATTTTACAATGCAACATGCTCGAAATAAGAAGAAGATGCTCTTTTGAAAAATCATCGCTTGCTCTATAACTATAAATTCAAGATAATTGTCTTTTTAAGTGTCTACTTTTCCTTACATTTAGCGAAATGTCTATTTTATTTTACAATCTCTGTTCCAGCTCTATTAATTTGCTCTCTGAATGAGATGTCATTTTGCCTCTCAATGTGACACAATTTCATTTAATCGTTCCTTGACTTGTGGCCCCGGCCTTTCTTGCAATTTTTATTTTTCTGACTGATAAAAATCGTTGGAGTTCATGACTGATAATAGCAGACATAACGTTGTTGTTGTACTCGTCACTTTTATTATTGTGGGCTTCCTTAATATTTGTTTTATCAGCTTCTTTAATCGACATTTTATTGTATTTTATATATTCGAATATCTATCTCTATTTTACATTTGTAGATGTTTGTCTGTCTGTGCTGAGTTATCTGTTGAAGCGTTCATTGGTTTCAACAGATATTTTGACACAATATTTAAATAACTGTTTATAACCTGTTTCTAGCATGGGTTATATAAAGACCTGATTGGTCAATAAGACGTGACACTCATAATTCCTCATAATTCAAATTGTTAATATAGTTTAGCAATTAAATTCGGTATATAAATTGGTATAAACTTTGACTTACATAATTCATCTATAATGGTGGAAATTCAACCCGTTTATCTCAAAATGTAAATACGGAATAAACAAAGTTGAATGCTGGTGTCTCAAATGAGAGTTTGGGTCCAGAAAATAAAAAAAAAAAATTAATTTTTTTTACAGTGCATGTACTTCTCGTTAGCAGGAATGTTTTTAAGCTCTGATAAAAAAATTTTACGGGAACCCCCACAAAAAAGTATGCAGTTTTGAGAGACTGTAAAAAGTTCTTAATTTTTTTTTTAATTTTTTGTTTTTTAGACAACAGGGTGTCCCATATTGCTTTTGTTCACAATTTTTTTTTAAATACAAAAAATCCTTTAATTTGTTAATGCCATCTGTTAGAAAATTAAATTACATTTTTTTTAACATTTCAACAATTGTAATATGTTTATTAATAAGAATGACACCCTGAGTTGAAAAACAAATATATAAAAAATTAGATCTTGTTACAATTCCCACAACTGCATACTTTTTTATGGAGGTTCTCATTAATTTTTGTCTAACAGGTTCGTCTTCTCTTATTTCGGACATCGATCTTCTTGTGGCTCAAGAAAAAAATTCTTAGTAAAATTATACAAGTTGACTTTTGTGAACCAAAAAATATACTTTGTTGAAGAGCTTATGAATAATCATTATATATTTTTGTAAAACCTGAGAGTTACACCGATAAAAACAACCATACTAAACTTATACATGTTGTCATACTTTTGAATACTAGTATACTTTTGTGAATCAAAAATGTGGTGAATTGATGAACTAATGCATAATCACAAAAGTTTTAGTGAAAGCTGAGAGCTCTTGGTTCAATAAAAAAAAAATCGTAGAAAATCGTAGTAAAATTATACAAGTTGGCTTTTGTGAACGAAAAAATTTACTGGGTTGAAAAACTTATTCATAATCACAAAATTTTCGCAATAGGTAAGATTTTTAATGAATGGAGAAAAAAAGCATAAGTAAAATTATACAACTTGGCTTTTTTAAACAAAAAATGTATGTTGTTAAAAAAAAACATTTTTTTCGAAAATGCCGAAATATCGATTTTTGGGTCTCTAAAGAGTTTGTAGAGACAAAAAATTTCAACATTTGTTTTGCTTATCTTGAGTACCTATACATTCTGAGAAAAAAAAATTTTTATATGCATAAAACTTATTTTTTTGGCCAAACCGCTCCATGGCGATTTCTTCGATTCAAAGAAAATGATGCAGAAATATTTTTGTAAGAGTCGCTCTAATTTTTGAGTCGATGTCCAACAAAATCTTAATTTCTATCCGGCTAAAGCCTCGGTAGTCGAGTGGTAAGCGTGCTTGACTGCCAACACAGAGGTTCCGGGTTCGAATCGCGGTCTAGCGGTGGTCCTACGCTTTTACCTTTCTTTAATTATTTTCCTCATTTCTAATCAACTGAAATTAAAAATTCATCAACGTTTGTGGAATCGAAATTTGTGGAATGGGATTGTTTAAAATAACATGAATTGACTGAGGTAAAGGCATAACACTTACCTCAGATTCAAATTCGCCTGTTAATATAGACTCCGCCACACATAGAACATTCTACACTAGTTTCATTTGATTTCACTTTCTCTCCTACTTATCTATCTCCCCATTTCCGCACCAAGGCAGACTTGACTGAATAGGTTTGACACCTGAAATCCTTGGTTCTAAGCTTAAAAAATAGCTACGAGGAACATTTTTTTGAAAAACTTTAACCATCTAACTCTTCAGCGTATGGCTCTTTTTCGTATCTTCGGGAAAGATGGCAAAAAAAAATGCCAATAAAATAGGGATATAGCGAGTTTAAATGTTCGACAAAAATATTTGCCATAAAATTCTACTAGATGTCTCTCAACCATAGCTGTTAAATTTCGATTACGATTAGTAATCAATTAGATTATTTTTCAAAAAGAATTATAATCATTATATAATCCTAGGTGAGAAATTTTTGATTAGTAATTGATTACGATTACAAATAATCAAATTATATTCACGATTACTTGAAATTACGAGAATAATCAAAAAGAATCAAAAGTAATCAACAAAAATTATCCGATTACTTTTGATTCTTTTTCTTTATTTTTGATTATTTTAAAAATTTTACCTAAGAAGCAAAGGTTTGAGAAATTTTATGTATAATTTTATGTATATCTTCGCTACTTCGCTACTAATAGAAATGCGGACAGTTGGCAAAACCGACTAGGTTGCAATTACCGAATCAAAAATGTTATTACGCTAATTAGCTAGTTTGAAAAAGAAATAGTGAACGTTAAAGAAACACAACTTATCCTCGAATAATTATATTAAATTGTTTTTAATGAAATTTTCCCACATTTATGTTTAATTGTAAGTTCAATAAATTTTTTTTCACTGTAATTTTTAAACTGCATTCAAAAAGCACCCGATCGCATAGTACAGTTTGTAGCATACCCTTCTTATATATTAACACAACTGGAGTAAAGCTCTACACGACACTGAAAGCTGCGTCGAAATTCTTCCACAGGTTCCAAAGATGATCGGATTCAACCATATATTACTTCACACAAAAAATGACTTTTATATAAAAAGATTTCTTAAAAAAATCAAAAATAATCAAAAAGAATCGAAAAGAATCAAAAAGAATCAAATCCTTATATAATCAAAAATAATCAAAAATAATCTTTAAAAGTAATCGGATTATTTTTTTTGATTACTTTTGATTATTTTTGATTATTTACGTAATCGAAGGTAATCCTTATTATAATTTGATTATTTGTAATCGTAATCGTTTGATTACTGAGCCAAACAGAAAAGAATCGTATTTAATCAATTATTTCACCTTTTCAAAAAAAATAATCTAATTACTAATGAATACGATTACTAATCATTATTTAACAGCTATGCTCTCAACACACCACAGCTCAAAATTCAATTTGTAAATCAGAAATCAGTGAAAACCTTCGAGTTTTATTCAGAGTTGATGGTTTTTTTTCAAAATCAAAGTAAAAAAGTAAACTTTTACCGAAATAACAAGGTTCTGATAGAGAAGACAAAAATATACTACGTGTTTCGGCGTTTTAAAAGTCTTTATTTTAGAGGCTGGCCTTAAAGTTGTCGCCTTTTGTACATTCTTATGGTGAACCGGCGTAGGAAACCATGTAAATCTTACATTATAGGTAAATAATGTGCTTGGCGGATTTATATAAAATACTACGAGCAACATTTTTGTGAAACATTTTAACCCTCTAACTTTTTAACATATGTGTCTTTTTTGTATCTTTGTGAAAGAGGACAGCAAATATCAATAAATTAAGGATATAACGGGTTCAAATATTTCACAAATATATATTTCATAAAATTCTACTTTAAGTCTCTCAGTGCACCAAAGCTCAAAACTCAACTAGTACACCAGAAGTGTGCCAGAAGTGTACAAGTCAGTGAAAACCTTAAATGTGTTGAAGGGTTAAATTCAAACTCTTTTAGAATTGGACCCACAAGACCGTATGTTAAGACTTTAATTTATATAAAAAAAATGCGTTTTGTAAAGTGTAATTACAAGGTGGCGCAAAATTAATCATCCAATTTTGTTTTACTTAATAAATTTGAGTGATAGAAATCTTTATTTGAAACATTACAATTTTTTCTGTTAAGTCGAAAAGATGATATCCGTCATGTGGATGGCATCAGTGTTGATTTCGTTCCCGTTTTATCGTATTTTCAATGACTTTCGACGGAAAGTCGCGACGTCTTAAACGGTCTATGAGGAATCTTATTTATACATGATAAAGTTTTTTTATTAAGGGTTCCTTTTCAGAAATACAACGTTTCTCAAATGTCACTGTGGACGATTTCTTATAAATGATAAAGATTTTTTTAGGGGTCCCTTTCCGAGATACAGCGATTCTCAAATATTACTGTGGACGATATTGTCCAACAAAGACGGCAGAGGGTTAATTTTGAGCTACCTTGTATAAGCCACCATATAAAAAACAGCTCTAGATATAATATCTCTTGAGGGTTTAAACCTTCCTGTAACTTTGATATTTTGTTGTTGTTTTTGTAATTGCATTTTTTCGAATTATCTGAGAATACTTCTTTTAAATTTCAAGTAGATCCTAACCAAATTGGTTTAGATATGAGCGTTGAAAGAGAAAAATCCGTTACATGTACCGTATATCCGACCGACTAGTAAACTTTAAACGCTTTTTTCTTGTAATGACATTTTTTGATTTTTCTTTTATAAAAAATGTCCGTTTTATAGCCAAAAGATGACCTTTTTTGTGAAAATTTAGCCATTAATTTTCACTGTCCGCCATTTTGTGAAAATTAATGTTTTTTTAAATACCTCGACCAGACACTAGTTTATAAACGGTGTTCTTTTTAGAAGCATAAAACTTTGAAATGAAATAAAACATGGATGAATTTTTAAAATTGAAATGAAATTGTCTTTATTCAAAAGCATGTGGCATGTGATCACCACATCTACGTAATCTAATCTGGAGGTCCAATTTTCAATTACTTTTTTCAACATTGGTGGCAACATTTTCCTCCAAGTAATCGATCATTTCGGGCTTATCGGCGTGGACTAGCGACTTCATATATTCCCAAAGAAAATAGTCTAGTGGCGTTAAATTGCTCGATCTTGGTGGCCAATTCACGGTTAAGGAACGTGAAACTATGCGGTTACAAAACGTTTCCTTCAATAAATCAATTGTGGCACGAGCTGTGTGACATGTTGCGCCATCTTGTTGAAACCACAGCTCCTGCACATCATGGTTCTTCAGTTGAGGAACAAAAAAGTCATAATCATGGCTCTATAGCGGTCACCATTACCTGTAACGTTCTGGTCAGCATCGTTTTTAAGGAAGTACGGTTCAATGATGCCACCAGACCATAAAGCACACCAAACAGTCAGTTTTTCTGGATGTAACGGTGTCTCAACATACACTTGAGAACTATCTCCACTCCAAATAGGGCAGTTTTGTTTATTGACGTGGCCATTCAACCAAAATTGAGCTTCATCGCTAAACAAAATTCTCTTTCGAAAATCAGGATCAACGGTAATCTTGGTGTTGGGCCCATTCACCGAATCTTCGCCTTGCTAGGTGATCGTGTGGCTTCACTAATTTCACGAGTTGGATTTTCTGCAAAATCTTCCATAAAGTGGATGGACACACATCCAATTCCTGTGCACGATGGCGAATAGACTAATACGGGTCGTCCTCTACGTTTTCTACAGCTATACACCTCTACAGCAGCAATAGCTTTTTCTGTACGCACTGTACGACGTCTCTGTGAATGCGTGTTATCATTTAGAGTAAGGGTGGTGCAATACGGTTCATAGTTAGTCGAATTAATTGCTCTCATGGACGATTATGTTGACCGTAAAAAAGACGTAGTGCGCGATACGTATTTCGAGCAGAACAGAAGCAATTTTGAAGGGTTGTTCAGTCATCAGTCTATTTATGTTGAAATGCCAAACCAAAGTAAACACAAATCACTTGACAGCTGTCAAAATGGCGGCCTGTTAAAACAGTGCTGTCAACTTAAAGTTTTATACCTCTTAAAAAAAACACCCTTTACTATTATTAAACTAAATCCTTCGACATTTTTTGTTTCTAATGATCAAGTTCACCACAATGTTGGATACCACAACACGTAAAAATTTAAATAACATTTTTTTGACAGCCTTTTGAAACTCAACTGAGGAGTTTACATTCAAATCATGATATAATTACTCCAAGGTAGTATTGACGTTTCTGTTGGAAACGAACTTCTCCCAAAAAATATAACAAGAAAGAGAGCGCTCACAATCCGTCATTGCATACAATTAATTTTCACTGGTCACATTCAGCGTACTCAACAGTTGGCAACTGTTAAGTCAAAACTTGATGCACATAAATATGAAGTTGCGCATTAAAATGCATTTAAAAATAGAAAATTTTTTATTTGTAGGTAAAATTTCCGTTGGTATTTGAAAGCTTGACTTTTCACAAACTTGACAACTTTTCTGAAACTTCAATACCGATAACAGCGCTCCCCGATGTGTTGCTGTCACAACAGTTGACACAGCTGAATGTGACCAACGCATACAACAACGAACAGCTGTTTTTGACAAGAGTTCGTTTACTTGTAGCTGAGAGAATCAACACTTGTCAATACTACCTGGTAAAATTGTTATAATAATTCAAATCCAGATAAGTAACAGGGAAAAAAAACAATTTAGTTAAAAATGCCACTGTAAAGCTAATCTTACAAAACATCGATCCATAAAATCCTCTTTGATAAAAATGATAAACATTCTAGAGAAAAATGGAGGAGTTTTATGAAACAATCTCCTTTTCAATCAAAAGCAAACATGTCCACTGTAAATATTCAATCAAAACCATATAAGTCCAGGCAAATTTTCATTTGTGTAGTTTTCATTCAAATTGTAAAAACTTTTTTATATCAAAACGTTGGTATGAGTAATAAATTTAACATTTTAGCGGATTTGGCTTTGGGTTCTGTAAAAAATAAAAAGTTTAAAAAAAAACAAACATTTTTTTTACTAAAAAGGATCTTCAGGAGATTCAAAATTGCTTCGGCGGATTTCCGACGATTTGAAAAACAAGTATGCAGAAATCATTTTAATGAGTTCCTCTAACTTTTGAGACCCCCCCCCCCCCGAATCGCGAAATCTAAATTTTAATTCATTTCTAACTGTCAAAACCAGACAAGTCCAAATTAGAAATTGAAAATATGATTTTTTTTTTAACATAGATGAGACTATTTTTTTTCGCATAATATATATATTCATGTGACGTCATGGGACGTTTTTTCGTTTTCCCAACAATTCGATCTGTTTGACTTATCTGGTTTTGAATGTAAACTCCTCGGAAATTGCATATTTTTTCAGATAAAATATAGGGTTGACCCCTTAGTAAAAATAATAGTACAAATTTGGTTATTTAAGCAAACATTTATTTGTAACATTTTTCTTCAAGCGACAGGCAGGCTCAAAACTGTCGAAGAACTTGTGTAAATTCACATAAGTTTTTTGTTAATTTTACTTAAGTATTCTTTTCGGCTTATTTGACGGGTTTAATATCGAAACGCATAATAAGTAGATGAGTCAAAATTTTATATAATAGTACCGTCCTTGCAAAATTGTCAAAAACTGCAAGTTTTGTATATTTTATATATACACTGTCTGTCTGTGCTCTCTCTCTCTCTATGAAAAATAGAAGAGGCACTTTTTTCGCTTATCTTCATACGCATATTAGTATTTGTTGAAAGGCCTATTATTTTTCGACACATACGCACCTTCCTCTGATAAGACAATTTTAACAATTTGCTATATGGTTAGGTTTAGAAAGATTATTTTGCAAAAAATTTTAATAATTGATATGTGTTGAAATATATAAATATTTTTTTTCTTGAAATAATATGTTACTCATACTATCTACTTGTATATTTCAAAAAATGATAGATATGTATCAGAATTTTATATTATTTAAAGCGATGTTTGTATACCATACCTTTAAAATCAAGCAATCAATCTCCATCCCCATCTTTCTCACAAGACTTTCTCAATTTTTTGTCCCTTAGTTAACTTTCGAAGAGTGCTTAACCCGCTTGGGTTAGAGTACTTACAAAATGTCGCAAAGTTTTATTAGCAAATTATTAAGATTTTCCTATAATTTAACTTTTTAGTTAATTATTTTCTTTTTAGAGATCTCAAGGTCCATTCAAGTCGATTATAAAGTCACCTTTCCGACATTAACATATAAACCCTTCTTTATTAATCAAATTTTGAATATTCTACAAATTTTTAAAAGTTATATTCTTGTTATCACTTCATTATTCCTGATGGCTTCTGAATTCTGCTTCAACATAAACCTACTTAACGGAAATAGTTCCTAGTAAGTTTCTAAAGATAAGCCGTAATCAAAATATTCTAGAGGCGTGGAAGCAAAAAAATCTTTAGAGCTGTTTAGAGTTCTGATAAGGCTTCAAATACCAAAAATCTTCGAAACTGCGTACTAATAGATATTGTCTCTTTTGCATCTTTACAATTTTGCTTCAGTCTTCCGCGCTTGATTTCAAAACCAAATTAACATTTGAATATAGAATTATTTTCTTATATTTCTAAACATTTCTATCAAGTTTTATTCTTTTAAAAAAATTATTATAGGTTTTATTTGCTTTCTCACATTCTTAAGTTTGTTTTGGTTTTTATTTCTTAACACTACTGGCTCAAGATTCTTCTTCTTAGTGGCCTGATAACGTCGGACCTTGATAGCCGAAATTTGCAATCTTTGTTTGTTTTCTCTACAAACAAATATGCTTTCTCCCGCACTATCTCTCTTATACACTTACAAATTTCGTTAATTTATTTTTGTTTTTGTCAATAAAGGCCTATATTTTTATCCGCACATACGCACTTTTTTGATAAGATATTTTTAGCATTTAATGCTACCTATGTATATGTTTAAAATGTTTGTCTGCACTGTTTATGAACAAAATGCGACAAGATTTTATAGAATGTTTTTGAAATGTTAATTTTTATTTTTATTTTTTATTCGCAATACATTTGAAGGCATATTTTTGTCAGTGTATAAGCACTTATTACACACTTACCTACTGAACCACAAACGTAGCTTTTACAAAAAGTAAGAGTTTTGCAAACGTCTTCGAATTACTTTTTTACTTTTTGTTTTTCATGCATAAATTTTGTTGTTTTCGAACTCGGAATTGCCTTGTAGATTTCCTATAAGATTTCAACAATAAGTTTGTGAAATTGTCCATAAGATTTCACAATTTCATAAAAACAACAAAATTTCATGATGTTTTTAAAAAAAAAAAAATATTTAGATGACTTGCAATATTTGTACAATAATATGTTTTTGTATCCAAAAATAAACTTTTTTTATCATAGGCGTGTAAACAATGAATCATTAATTATAAGTTTTTATTCATGAATAATTTCACTTTGCAACGAAATCATAAAAGATGCATTTTTTTATCAAAAATTTAATTTATTTGCAAATTAGTCATAAAATTCATATCAGTTTGTTTACATTAACATAAGTTTTTAACCAATTCTGCCACAAATTCTTTTTTTATCAAATGATGCTACAAATTAATCATATTTTTGTATGTTAAAAATTATTTTTATTTATTTATAAAATTCGTTTTGCTACCGATTATTTCAAACAATTGAAATGATCGCACGGACAGGGAACATGAAATTAGTCGAGGTGTTTATTTAACATATTGGAACGATCTTCCGTGTTCTGCATTTTACAGCAGGGATACACTCGCCGGTGTCCAGAGTTCGTTGCAGAAAATTTATAATAAAAAGATAAACATTTCTGTGTGGACAAGGCATAACAGCTAAACTCATTTTCAAAATTTCAGGAGAGCACTTTTAAGATTAAAATTGCTACCTTATATCAGGGTACCCCGACTTTTGCTGCTTAGATTTGATGACCTCAAACATTTTATTTTCAAGGTACAACCATAAAAATTTTCGTACTAGTGTATTTCGTTGTAAAAGTAAAAGTAAAGTAAAAGTAATAATCTCAATTTGTCCTAACTCGACTTTAGCGGTTATTCCTTGTCGACAAAGATTTGCTTATGTACAGATATTTCCTCTTTGTTTATTAGTTATTCATTTATTATCAATAATATTCCTAGTGGCTTATTTGAATAAAAATCTATGGTTTTTATACGTACAGATATGTCCTTGAGTTGACCTTGACTAGCTGGTGATGTACTCAGTTATGTTCTTGATTTAACATTGACTTGCTGGCGACGTACTTAGTTATGTCCTTGAGTTAACATTGACTTGCTGGCGACGTACTTAGTTATGTTCTTGAGTTGACATTGACATGTTTGCGCTGATACAGACCTTACTGGAGATGTTGAGACGAAGTTAAGCTTGTTGGTGGTACTTTGAAAATTGTCTACGACGGTATAAGCACGTTTTTTTCCTGGAGTTGGACTGTTGTAGTCGACTGGTATTGGTAGTGTTACTTTGGCGGGACTAGAGCGCTCTCTGGGGAAGTATGACCTTGGCTTGATACAATTTACTAGACTGGCAACTAAGGAAGTTTGATTATGATATTGGGGAAGAATACTTACCACCAATACGTAATTGCGTCACCCTGTGAGTGGAAACAAAATATTATCGGGGAAGAAGACTTACCACCGATAATATGTTTACAGAAATCGACAAGAGAACTCTAAAGCCTTTCAACTTAGGAAGTTTGACTTCAATATTGGGGAAGAAAGCTTGCCACCAATACGTTACCGCGGCACCCTACGAGTGGAAATAATATATTATCGGGAAAGAAGACTTACCAACGATAATATGTCTACGTAAATCGCCAATAGAACTCTGACTCCGCAAGGTAAGACTCACTACTAATAATCCAAGTACGTCCGGTCCCTTTGACTGCACGAAAAACAAAAGACCGCTCAATGCTGCGACTAGCTTTTTAAACCTTCACACCTAGCTACGAGTGCCATTGTTTTGAAACCAGTTTTATGCTGACAGTGTTGCCATATAGTTTTTTTTTAACTGCTATATCGGAAAAAACGACTGCATTTTGAACATTTTGCATTTTGAAAACTGCCATTTTTAAAAACTATTTGTTAATAATTTTTTGAAGCTGACGTTTAATTGTGAAAGTAATTGAACCCTAATAAATGTTCTGGTAAAGAGAATTTAACAATATTGGATAAGATTTTATATTTTCATAAAAACTGCAGTTTACTCTGTAAAACTGCATAAATAATGGAAAAACTGATTTTTGTTTTTGTAACTACCAACCTGCTCGGAGTAAAAAAAACTGACATTTGCAGGCAAAGCTTCCATTCTGGCAACACTGCATGCTGATTGCTTTGCTGAGTATGCGTTATCCCTCTCTCTTTCTCTATCTCTCTCTTTCTCTTCTGACTCACTGCTATCGCCTGCGACCAGGGATGCCAACTGGTGGGGAATTTCGATTTTCAAGTTAATCGGGGAATGGGCTCATATTTTCGGAGAATTCTAAAATTCATCTAAGTTTCAACAAAGTTTAAGTGATTATTTACGGAGAATTTAATATTGTATCTGATATTTGAGGATAATTTGGTTTTTCATGAAATTTTCTGATAAATTAAAATCTTTATGACATAATTTCAATCAGTAAATAAGCTCAAGGTGCAGCAAAACTAGCACTTCTTTCGGTGCAGAGGTCGGACATTCACCGACACGAACACCGGACATATATCGGCTACTTTATTAACACCAAATATGTTTTCAAAATTTGTTTCTCGGGTAGGTAACTTCTTAACGGACTGTCGCAGGCGACTTTGTAATCAACAAAAAGATGGTGTGTGTCGATTTATTTTTCGAGGGTATTTTCCTATATTTGTCGAAGCGTAAAGATCTGGTCGATGGTGGACTTTCCAGGTCTGAAGCCACAATGATAAGGTACAATCAGTTGGTTAACGATGGGCTTCAGTCTTTCACACAATATGCTCAACAGGACATTATATGCGATATTAAGAAGGCTAATCCCACAGTAGTTTGCTCAAAAGGTGAGATTCTTGTGGATTGGGCAGAGCACACTTGGACAGAGGTTTCAATCACCACGCATCTGAATTTTCTTGCACTCACGCATTTCAGACTCGTTTTTTTCGCCAAGAAAGGCGTCTCTCTTCCCTCCTTTTCTCTTGGTATCGCTCCATAGCAACACACGTTACAACCAACTGCAGGATCTCTGCAGTGGCGTCGCATATCACTGGTGGTAGCATATCACCTCTTCGGTAGCCGTACGCATAGAGTGGTATATGTGCGTCCACTGTGTGCATATATCGTCGATCGGAGGAGGAGTGCTTTCTTGAAGCAGGAGTGAGAGTCGAGTAGCGAAGGCTTCGGCCGTCCGTTTTGACTGCAGCTTGTCAACGTCTAGCTTTCTTAGTGTAAGATTGCGAGCATTCTTAGCTGCGCACAGCCGTGCACGGATCTTGGCTGCGACAAGATAATGATCCGAGTCTATGTTAGCACCACGGATCGTGCGGCGTACGTCTAGTACAGTGGAAGAGTGCCTTCCGTCAATTAAAACGTGTTCAATTTGGTTAGGTGTTTTTTGATCAGGGAACAGCCAGGTGGCCTTATGAATATTGAGATGCTTGAATCTAGTGCTACTAACGACCATGTTTCGTGCTGCGGCGAAGTCAATCAACCTCATTCTGTTATCGGATGTGTTATCGTGGAGGCTGAACTTTCCCACTGTTGGACCAAATAGTTGGACCAAATATGTTTTCCTTACCCATCTTGGCGTTGAAGTCACCACGCACGATTTTTATGTCATGACGGGAGCGGCGCTCGTATGCGTCTTCAAGGCACTCGTAAAAACTTTCTTTGGTCTTGTCATTTTTTTCTTCTGTCGGAGCGTGCGCACATATTAGGCTAATGTTAAAAAATATTGCCTTGAAGCGGATTATGGCAAGTCGTTCGTTCACAGGAGTGAATCGCAGGACATGATGTTGTATTCTCTTGCCAACTACAAATCCGCATACAAACTCGTGCTTCTCCGCATGGCCGCTGTAATATGAATCCCAGGATGCTTGCCGTAAGCAACCCTGTCCCTTCCATCGCATTTCTTGGATTGCAGTTATATCAGAATTATATCTTTCCAAGATATCAATCAGTTGGATAGTGGCATCATCCCAATTTAGGATATGCACCTGGAAATTTAGCCTGGATGTGCACCTGGAAAGTTGTATAATTATTCTCATTATTCTTTCTTTCTTCTCAAAAACTTTTCGCTGCTCAAATAAGCTGTCAACCAACGGGTGTAAGTTTGCTGTTTCCAGGAGACACCACGCGGAGGTTTAAGTCGACTTGAGTAATGCTGGCCTCGCCTAGTTGAGGCAGTCAGACACTTTGCCATGTGAAGATGGCCCCCTTGTCTACCTGCATCTCAATGCAATTTTTACAGAATTAGGTTGTTTTGACGTGCTGCTTGAAGGGATTCTTACGAACACCACTTAAAGGTTCCAGTCTTGTGAATGGTGATTCTGCTCCCTGTGCTCTATCAAAGCCACAGTGGGCAGGAATTTACCGTAGGGAATTTTTTATTCTGTACATCCAGGTCATTGAGGACGGTGACAATCTCTAACACCAATATTAGAGAATTTCGACATGCAACTTTTTTCCAAGGATTTCCTAAAAATTATTTTGGCATGTTTTTATTTTCGATAACTTGGTTAACTCCAGAAAACCCATTTTATTTAAAACAGTAATATTTTAAAATGTATTAATTTATTTAAGTCCAAAAGAAAAAATATATCAAATATCTTCAATTAAATTTTCACTAAAGGTTCCTTTTAAAATACTTGCAATTCAAATGTTATAATTAAATTTTTCAATTTCGAAAATTTCCTTTTGTGACTTATGGTTACCGAAATGGCATTGCTGACCGATTGTGCAACGATAAGCAATAAAAGAGAAGCAACAGACTTTTGTATTGCAGAAAATAAGGCAAATTTTACAGTTTTTGTGGTTTTGAATAAAACTTCAAAAATACATAATGGTGTATAGAGGACCATACTACAAGCAAATTGAAAAAACTATTTTTTTCTTCTAAGATTATATTAAAATATATAAAAATCTCATGTCAGAATTCAATACCGATTAAAACAAAGTAGAAAGAAAAAATTGATTATTTCAATATTACAGAGTTTTATTCATTCAATAATTTTTTTAAGCATTGCTTGCGCAGACTGCTTGGCTTAGTTTAATACTTCTTTTTTCAAAAAAACACAAAAAATACATTCTATTTTTTTTTCTTGAACTTATAACAACAATAATAATAATAATAATAATAATTTTATGTACTTGCTTTTACATAACTAAAAAGTCAGCTATTGACATTTTGTTTTGACTTGTAAGATTAAAAATGTTTTATGCGATCATATATGTGTATGTATATATATTATCAGCTATTTTAAATTTTGGAAATTTTATATTTATATTATTTATAGCATAAATACATTTTGTTATGTTGACCAAAACAATTTGGTTATGTTATTGTTTTGAAGATTTTTTGTTTTTGCTAATTATTAAACATAATAGCTAGTAGCATCCATTTGTGGTATAATAAAACAGCTTGTTTTTTTACAAAAAAACATTTTACAATTTTTCTTGCTATGATAAAAAATATATGTATGTAGTTTTATATTTTATATTTAAATTTTAAAAATAATATGCAAAAATTGTTTTCTTCGCAGTTTCGAATATTTAATGAAATATAAGAAAATGAATTTTTTAAAACAAAAACTCACAGTTGTTTTACATAAGATTGTATGTAACATATATTAAATAGATATAAATATTTAGAATACATTATAATACAGTTTTTGTTGTTTTAATGTTGTATAAAACAAAATATTGACTTAGGCAAAATATAATAAATTTAAATAAATATAATTGATTTAAATAAGCTATATAAGATGTAAAGCAAACAAAGTTAAGCAAAACAAAAAATTTAATAAATAATAGTAATAAAAATTATTTAAATAATCATAAAAAAATAAATGTATAAGTCTTAAGCTACTTTTTGGTTAAACAAAAATTTGAATAAATGCACCATTTTAAATTTAAGCAAATTTGATAACTAAACTAAAGTTTAAGAATGAAACTAAGTAGTGATGAATTTTTTTCTTGTTTTTCTTTTCGAATTAGCGACTAACAAAAATCAGAATTTTTGTAGATAGGACTGTAGGAAATGATGCATTAACTAGCACCGCCGGCAATTGTCTAGCATGAGCGATTGTCGAGGCATCTTCCTTATTTTTTTTGGTGGTGATGGTGGTGGCTGTTACAGAGCCAAGTTTTAATTTTTTGTTTTTTTTCAAGTTTTTTTTTCTAAATGTTCGAATTTAACGAAACAATAGTTCAGCCAAAGTTTTTTCAGTCTGAAATGATAAAAGCAAGTTGGTAGTGTTCGTTGGTCAGAAAGTTTGGAAAAACAGGTGCATATCTTACAAGCAATTTAAAACTAAAAATCATAAAAATATAATAAATAAAAAATTAAGGAAAAAAACAAAAATAATACTGAATATTAATCACGTAATGAGACAGACTTAAGACTGCAATAATTGACTATTAGGACGTGTTCGAAGTTTTTAAATCAAATTCCTAAGATGTAACTCTAAATGAGATCTTTAGGGCAGATGGCTGTGGAAACAGAAGATTGTTGCTTCTAGCAGCAAAAGCTGTTATTCGATAAATTCAAGAGCAAGCAAAAGTGTTATAAAGGAATACTTTTTGAACGAAATTGCATGAGAAAGTTAGGAATCTGCATAAAGTTGGCAAACGCAGTTTTGATTTTTAATTTTAAAAAATAGACGTTGTGAGTGAAATGTGCTCGCTATGTGCCGCTTAGGCTTAAATAAGTTGAACCTTTTTTTTTGGGTTAACATTTTCAATTTAGTATTTGTGCTGCAATGTGCTCGAGTTGTGCTGCAAAGTGGCTTTTAAGCTTAAACCAACACTCAGGGGATGCCCCCTATAATTGCGTTAGCAATGTGGTGATTCGGAAGACGGGTAATAGTTAAGTTGGAGGGTGGAAAATTGGAGTAGTGACGGTGAACTTTTGTTTTAAATTTACACAGATCAAAGCTGGCGGCTAATAAGTTTGTAGAGAGATTATTCCATAATTTTATTGTTTTGAGATTTTTTTTTTGGGCATCAAGAGATGGGATTGGTGAGTCGCCCGAGTGGACTAGGGAAATAAAATGCTTAAGCATCCAACATTGCGTCGATGGCAAAGTGAGTTCAGAGAAAGAAACGTTTTCATCCCCAATCAAATATATCCGACGACGTTTAATTCGGCCCTTGTCCAAATGTGCCCATTGTACTCCATTTCCAGTATAATATATGAGGAGCAGATAGTGGTAAGATCAGCTGAAGTGAGTTCTTTTTGTTTGATCGATTTGAGGAAAAACTTGATCGATTTTTTCAACACATCGAAAATATGATCATTCCAACGAAGATCAGATTGAATCGATGTGCCCAGGGCGTTGAAGTTGAAGGAAGGTATTTGGAGAGGGTACGCTTAAATGTGGATTTAGATATGGAAGGTGAGTAAGGAACTCCCAGTATGGTATTGATATTCATTCAAATAGGGTGAATTTAACTAGATATATAAAAAATGTTGAATCCAATATTGAATCTATATTGAATCAATATTAAAATTCAGTTATAAAGTCAAAGCTAAGTTCTTCCTTATGATAAAGGCAACAAATTTAGAAGGCTGAGCCGCTGTTCGTACTCTGGAAAATTACTAAAGTCACGAGGGTCTTTTAGTACAAAAAGGCTGAATTGTTTGATTCGAATGTACCACCAATGTGGTATTAAACAGTTTCGTCTGCATGAAACTGGCATCAACTTCCGACCTACTGACCGACCGCATACATGAGATGTGAGATATTTTTCAATTTCAAGCAGCCTGTATAGACTGTGTCTACTTGATTTCCTTTTTCCATTTCAGTAAGAACATCCAAGACTATGTTTGCAAGATTATATGTAGTTGATACGAAAAAGACAGCATTTCACAAATAATTTTTTCAAAGATTTTTGAAATTGCAGAAAATATTGCAATAATCCTATAATTTTCTACCGATCTCTTGCCACTTTTTTTTTTATACAGGAGTAAGATGACTTTCAATACAAAGAAAAAGTACCAAGGTTCAAATGTTTATTGAATATAATATATAAAGGCATTGTGAACTGATCCACGCATAGCACTAACAGGTTTGATGGTACCTGATGGGGGGCTAGGAGCTTTCTTTGGATCAAGATTTTGATGGCATTATAAATCTCCGCCTGAGTAAGATTGATGTTATAAGCAACTGGTTGTGTGTTTCGAGGGGAATACTTAGCTAGAGGTAGAGTTTTAGAGACTCCAAATACATCTGCAAAATGGTCTGCGAAAAGATTACAGATCTTTTGAGGATTGAAGAAACTACGTTGCCTTTAAACATCGATATAGGATAGCCTGCTGACTTTCTTTTAACACATACGAAATCAAAGAACTTTTTAGGATCTGCAATGATTTTCTCTCACATTGTATTTTTGTAAGAATAATACGCTTCACCCGACTTAATAAAGAACTCTTTCGATAGATTCTCATATTTTTTTTAACCACATCGCTAATATTTTGAGTGGTTTTAATGGGTTTAATAGCTTATTTTTTTGTTTTCTTAAGTGTCGAAGATTTTTGTCAAGCCATGGTTCTGAAATTTTACTTGTTTCATAATTTTTGGGACGTATCTTTCAACTATAGTAAGAATACGCTTGTAAAAAGAGAATTACGCTTTCTTAATCCAAAGACTTTATATTACTTAATATTATGTTGTAATTGGCATTTTTAAAGTTGTACACTGTTGAGTTGTTGAATGACTGGCTGAACTATATTTAAAGTAGAAAACTCAACAGAAAGGACATAACCTAACCTAATAATTGGTCCTTTTACTTCATTATAGGAGTTAGTAAAAACTAGATGTAACCACCGTTCTGTTTGTACTTGGGTTGACTTGCTGGAGATCGTTGTTACATAATGCACTCAGTAGTTTGAAGTCAATTGGGCTAGAGATTAATCGGAATAAGATAATTATCATTTTTCTCCGTAACAAATTTTATATTTGGTCGATTGAAATCTCCAAAAAAGAAAACTTTATCTTCGTCGTTTGAGACTACTATAAGTGAGGAAATTGATTCTATTACTTCATTGTGGATTTTTTTGGTTGAACTGAGGGGAGCTAAGGAGCAATCCATGAGTTTGTGGCTTAACAGACAACACTGAGTCTAGCTTGCATTAAACTTAGGAGTGTGTCTTTCATATTTTGCCACTTGTTCTCAAACTCAAAGGAGCTCGACCGTTTTTTTAAACGAATATGAATGACAAACGCTGCTGTCGTCCGCAAACGAGAAGAACCAAAAGCAAAGTTGGTGATAGGACTAAGCCCTGAAGTACTCCCGCATTTAAATGTGCTTAAGATGTAGTGTTTTGTACATCTTCTAATTTAAATTCATAGTTGAATTAATTTACTTTAGTTGCTTTTATTTTTTATTTTAATTTATTTGAATTTTTAATGGAAGCTTACTTCTTTGGACTTCTTTGATTTTTTTGAAGCATCATTTTTACATAGTGAAACTTGACTTGATTTTTTATGCGAGTTTTTATAACTTTAATTGCACTCTGTAACAAAAACCGAGCACAATTGAAAGAAATACTTCAAAAATTAGCAAATCATAACGCTACAAAATTTTAATAAATGATTTGTTTTCAATATGGCACATATTAGCACACATGGAGCACAATACAGCACTTGTTTTCTTTGATTAGAAATAAAAAATTGCGTTGACAACTTCATACGGAATAGGAAATAGGTTTAAAACACTTTAAATACCTGAGAGATACTTTTATTGTGTTATGAAAATTTTTTTTGCGTTTAAATGGTTTTCTGTTCGAATATGTTCTGCTTACTGTAAAACAACATATATTCCAAACAAAGAGATAAAAAAGCAAACTATAATTTGCTCAAACTAAGAATATAAAAACAAATTATTTTTGAAAAAAAAAATAAAACAAAAATGGTCTCAAGGAATTATAACTATTATAATAAAGATATTTTAAATAAAAAGTTTATAGCACAAAATATTTGAGTAATACGAGAAATACTTTCACTTTAGTTTCAAATACAACAAAAATTATATAAAAACTGTTTTCTCTTATTTTGAAATAGGTAAAAAATTGTCTTAAAATATTTCAAAAATTAAAAAGTTATTTATAGTTATTCCTTAAGACCACTTTTACCATCAGTCAAGCGATAGTCTTCTCTTCTAAGCTTGTTGTGTAACATTTAGTTTTTACAACAAAATTAAAAAAAAAAAAAAAAAAAAATTACTCTAGCAATGGAAGTAAGTTATATATAAAAACTTTTAATGATTTCTTTAAGATTACTTGTTCGACGTTGGCTACACACATACACATAAAAAGTAGCAAACGAGAATGTCGTATGTAATTTGTATGCAACATTAGAATGTTGCTGCAGTTTTTGGTTAGTTTATTGCAAGTTATAGAGAACAGCTGGTTTTGTTATTGTGTGTTTTGTTTTTAAAGCTCATCTTGTATTTGTTCGATTTGCTGCGCTAGTCTGTCGTCTTGTGAGATTATTTGACACACAACGCTCACCTTTTTAAGCAATTCAATTGCTGTTTGTAACACTTTATGCCATTTTTTGAGCTCTGTTTCATGCAGTATTTCCTGGTGTCGCACCAGCTCCATCCAATCCTGAGGTGTATTCGGCAATTGCCTGAATAGTAGAGAGAGAAAAAGAGAGAGATAGATAGATTAAAATCTTAATTTAAGCACATAACTCATGTACTCACTTCATTGCGGACAAGTTCGGCATGCGTGTGCGGCTTCTATAGTCCTCCTCAATGCGCCCTTCCATTTTCCATATCTTAAGTAATAATATCACATTGAGTAGAATTAACAATAAACACAAGACGACCACAAATAATGAGAGCCATTTGTAATTTTTTGTATTTCCACCAGGAATCACTTTATTAGCTGTCTGATGTTTTGGCGTTAGGGAATGTGGAGCTAGCACCTTTTCTGTTGCGGCATCTGGTTTTGCTTGAATAGCCGGAAGTATTTCTTCAAGCGGGCGTACTTGTGCAGCAGTACCTGGAATTAAACAAACATTTAGTAAAAATTTAGATAGTTTAGTAATTTAAGTAAAGGTATAGTATGAATGCAGAAACAAGCGTGTAAGTAAAAGATAGAATATGAATGTATGAAGAAATACGATATAAGAGCCCAAAGACAAATGAGAAGTTGTAACATTTCTTGTCTAAAATTATGAAATTAATAAAAAACTGAACAACACAGACACTTTAACTGCAGAAATTCATAATTTTTGTTGGCAAAGTTCTAATAAAAAGTATTCTTAAAACAGATTATTTCAAAAAGAGTTAAAATTCAATTGAAAACTTCGTCAGCACTATCGAAATCACGATTTATGAAAACTAACCATCATCCATTTAATGTGATAAAATTTATTTTTGGATTTTCTTTATGTAAATGAACAGCTTTTCAAACTAATTCACAAACAAGACGAAGTGTAGCCAAGGAAGCTGCATTAGCTTTTGACAGGGATTGTTGACTCTTTCGCACTCGCTCATTTTCAAAACTGACTGACATACAAGAAACACAATCAACTAATTAACAGTTATTAACAAATTGTTTTTACGCAGATTTTTTCTGTATTTTTTTGTACAATACACATCTATTTTTTAATTATTCATGCTTGTTTTATTTATCAATTCATTTCTATACATTAACCCTTTAACGATCACTCTGAACCGCTGGGAAATTTGCAAATTCAACACTGAATTCGCGTTCAGCGAACCCAAAGAGAGAATCGTGCTATATTTTGGGGTCTTATTTTCTGCCTCCACTTGAATCGAACACAGAAACACCTCGCCAAGCTGGCTTCACCGCAACAATCTATTTCAAATATCTAGGTGCGATCAAATACTACAACAATGCAACTGGCGGAATGGATCTTATGGATCAGAGAATTGGTTGGCCAATGGTTGTTCTTGTCTCAATTAAACTTCTTTTGATTTTGTTATTTTATTTCAAATTACGAGTTACTCTGACGAGTCATTAACTCCTAACAACAGAAGTGAAACGGGTCGTAAGAGATGTATTGAAATCGAAGGCCATCGAAACAATGTTATTTGTACCTTTTGCAAAAAAAAAAAATATGTTGCTTCACTAATAATGGAAATTGTTTCCAAATTTATCATAAAAAATGCGATTAAAATATCAATGAAATTGATTTTTATCTTTGGCGACCATTTGGACGTAGATATCCTATCAGATTAGGTGGTCGCTTTGGTGGAGTTAGGAGTGGACTATCTTCTTTGTTATTTTTTGTAGGAAAAAGGATGGTTACCCGCAACTTCACCAAATATTTTGTCCCTGTGGCTTCTCCCACCCCGAAAATATTGCAGGAAAAAGAAGGGGAAAAGGACAAAAGTGAAGATTTTTTAACTTTGGTGTAGTATGGTTTTTAAATGGATAATTCTCTTTCTAGAATCCGCATTCATTCTAGAACACACATTCATTTACGAATGATTACTTTTAAAAGTAAATTGATGGCATACTTTTCCCAGGAAAAATTTAAAGATTAAAGATTTGGTCGGGAAAGGGTTAAACTCCGCTCCGCAACTTTGGTATCAACACTTGGTATCAATCAAAAAGGTTCGCTAACAATTCTCATGTTAGGTGACGGGAACTTGAAATAGAATAGTTTTCTCACTGATCAACAAAATTATAATATTTCTTCTTTTCCACACACATAGTATATCAAGTGAAATCTATTAAGTTAAGAACTTTAAAATGTGATTATCATCAATTAATGATTTTTGTTCTGCTGTTGCCTTTTATACTAAGTCATTTAATGAGTTATGAATTTGGAAGTACAGAGTAATAGGACTAAGTGGGTTGCACTAGCTCGTAGAAGACCATGAGTGCAAGAGCTTGTTGGACTTAACAAGAAAAAAAAACAGCTTAAAAATGACTAAGTTAATTTCACTTTTAAGCCAACCATATAAATGAAACAAAAAGGATTGCTTGAATGCTGATGCTTGTGATAAATTCGAATACCGTATACTGGTATTTGGTATATGGCCATATCCTATTGCCAATGACTATTTGAAAAACACTACAATAGTATGTATGGAATAGAGCCGCTCTTTGGATGTCGTGTCATGAGAGTGTAATGAGAGTGTGACTCCATTCCAGTCCACGTATTGTAGTGTTTTTCAATTAGTAATCTTCGCAATTGAAAAACAAATCCAATCAAAGCACAGGATACGTATTCAATCCATCTAGATAACGTAAACTTATCGTTTAGGTGATGGAAAGGTTCTGGTGAAAATTTATGCATAGGATTATGAAATTGAAATATTTGACAAAAAAAGGATTTAAAAACCGGTGATATTTTAACACTGCTCAGAGAATTTTTTTCGCAACTTAAACAGCGACTTTCGCTAAAATATACTCTTATTTTTGTATAACAAAAAAAAAGAGTTGATGAGAGGATTTGGACAAATGCAATACCTTTGAATTTTTCAACAACTTGATGCTTTTGAGGTGATAGACTATGATTTGGTCTGTATTGCAATTGATGATGGTGATGTTGATAAATCGAGCTACTACTACAAATTTGCATAACTAGATGACGATGGTTGTGCTGATTGTTATGATGATGATGATGATGATGGTGATGATTGTGATGATTACATTGACAATGACTGTCATTGTCGGTGGTGGCAGTATTAAATGTACCAGTCATTGAAGCAGTCGATGCAGGGGTGGTTGTGTTGGACAAAGCATTTGCGGCATTAGCTGATTGTTTGTGCTTACCCCTACGTGGTCGGCGTCCTTTACCCTTGGCAGGAGGAATGTTTGTTTCACTTTGTAACGAATGTAATAGAGATGTATAAAAATCTTCTAGGCCAGCCCAGGTGTTCTTCTCGATGAAGCCCTTAACAACACCCCAAATGGATTTTTTATATTTGATCTGAGCGTGCACTGAGAGCATGGTGTGGTCATCGACAGTTCTGCAGAAATATAAAAGTTTAAATTTAGACTGAATGGCAGTCTCGAGGTCAGCCGATGCTTACCTGACTAAGCAATAGTGTATGAGCACACTAAAACTGTCTGCATAGGGAATGCCCGCATTTACACTATTAATATCAACGGAATACAGTTCACCAGGCTTGCTGCAGTCACGTATAACTTGATATTCAGTTACCTGAAGAAAAGTGATGTTGAAAAGTGTATTGAATTTGAGGTGAGTATTTAGGTGAGTGAATTGCATATTTACTTTTGATGTTTTTGGACCAACTGAGGCAGCAATTTGTACTGTTAGATTTACTATGCGTGTTTGTTGACCCTCTTCATTGGTGCCCCAATCACCGAAACAGGTATCAGTCGACTTACGCATGGCATGAAAATCGACCAGAAATTTCGACTTGGAAAACAGCAAATTGAAAAGTGTTTCAATGTTTATTGGAAGTATTGTGTGCATCAGTTGACGACCCTCGTGCGTTGAATTGCACTCTGCGGTAGCAACAAAGCTGTTGAAGGGAAAAGAATGAATTACAAAATTTACTTAAATATTTAAAGGGGTTATTTACGGCATTTTGTTCTCATCAGAATCGCTGGAGTCTGACATATCTGTAGGCAGCGGCTCTGAATTTTTATTCGAGCTTTCATCGCGTTGCCTGTTATTTTTGGCCACCTTGCGCTTGCCTTCATAGGAAGCGGCTGAAGTCTGTGTATTGGCTGCTGACGATTTGTTTTCTTTAGCTGGAGCATTGCTGCCGCTGCCGCTACTATTACCGCCATTAACCGCCATTGTCTGAGCGACAGTTGGCGGTGTATCAGGCGGCGTTACAGCCACGTTCTCTTCTGGCGGTGAAGCTGAAATCAAGGTGAGTTCCTTAGCATTTGACTTCATTTTATTTTTTGTGCTACTACTCAGTCGTTGGCTTTTGCTATCAGCGCTACTATTATTATCGCTGGTCTTGTTATCGGAACCACTAGTTGTTGTAGTTGAGCTCGATGTAGAGGAGTTTTTAATTTTTATTGACTTTTTGGTATTGATTTTAATATTACTACTGCAGGTGGTGCTGTTGATGAGACTGACAACGCCACTGCTGCTATTTAAGTTGATGGTAAATTGTTTATAACTCTCAACGCTATCGAAATTCGTCAAAACTGTTGTATCGTCATGCACACCACCGTCACCTTCTTCCTCTATTTCAAATTCGGGTTTTGAATGCAACGATGTATCATCAACAGCAGACACAAATTCTGAATCACTTTCTTCGATTTCTGCTTCGGCGTTTGTAACACTTGTAGGATCTATATAGTCTTCGTCGTCTGTGGTTAAACCCAATTCATCACCATAGCAATTATGCACCCATTGCCACATTTCCTGTGGCAACATTTGCTTGTTCATCAACGTATTCTGCCATACTCGAAAGAGCATCAAAAACGATTTATCACGTGTGGCAAAAGTTGCGAAGAAATATTTCTCTTTCGCTGTACAAATTGAGATGGCATTCGGTATGACGAGTGCAGTTTTTTCCTTAGTTATTGCGGTGACATCCTTCCATTTGATGCTCAGATAGGTTTCCCAACGAAAGATATTGGCATGAAAACAGACATAGTTTTGCGATACATACAGACGTCCCTGTACTAGTATATCACGCTGCAGAGCGCAGGAATAATCTGAAATTAAGCAAAATATTTGCGAGTTTAGGTTAGGTTTAAGCTTAATGGAGCAGAAGATTTAAATAATGTACATATTTTCGAATTTTAATTAATTTAAGGTTAATTAATTGAAAATTTCGAAATTGTGCTGTGATGTGCCCGAGATGTGCTGGAGTTGTTATTTTTTCGCGTCTGCTAACTCCCCCATACTCTCCGATTAGTTACGGCTGTAAGTGAGGTTGCACTGTGAGCAGATTTGTGCTAATGTTAAGGCATAAGACTTGCCTCTGTATACTTCGTTTCTTCTTTCTACTACTTCGGAATCTTTCTCTGATTCAATAATGCACATTTTGGTGTTGTTTTCTGACAATTAAATCGTTGTTGCCGGCGACTTTAATGTCCATTACCCGGTTTGGTTATGTCGTTTTGGCCAAATAACACTTGAAGGTTAATACGTTGAGCTTTTTGCCGAATCAAACCTGTTGATTTAACTAGTGAAGGAACCAACTTTTTCATTTTCCACGAAATGATGTGCAAAGCCATAAAATGCTAGTTATTCTTCTAAACCTTTTCACGACCTTTCTCTAATCATGAAAAATATGCTGTGAATGTCAACGCACCTCTTGGCAACTCGGACCATGGAACCATCTCCGCTGCTTTCTCATATTCTAACCTTTGCACGTCTACGCCATATTCTAATCAGACTTATTCGTCGATTTCAACTCTTTTAAAAGATGACCAAATCTTCACTGACTTGGCTGATGAAGCGTTGGCTGGATTGTTTACATAGAACTCCACAATCTCGGCTAGCAATCAGCCACTGCTCTTCATAGAATGTAAACCTTCTACTTCTTCTGGTGGCTTAATGGCGTTTCTTGTCGAAAAATGGAATCAATTTGTTCAATTATTTGGTCAGAGCAAGGTCGTTGCTCTAGATATTTGAAAGGAGTTTGATCGAGTATGGTATAAAGCGATCGTTTCAAAACTAATTTAAAATGGAGTCGGTGTTTGCTCGGTGGATGACGTGTGTTCTCAAGGTTAGATTCTTACGTATCGTGGTCGACAGTATTTCGTCTAGTGAACTCGTCATTCATATTCGTTCAAGAAACATCCGAGCTCTTGAAATTTTGTCTTGAGCTCTTGAGAGGAGATTGAGAGAAAGAGGCAAAATATGAATGACACACTCCTTAATGACTTCAAACAATCTCTGATAGAATCAGTGCTGTCACTTTACCACAATTGTGTGTAGATCTAACTAGGTAGATCTAATATTTACCTTTTCCCAAAATCTACCACTATTTTTTTCCGTCATCAAACCTATTTTAACATATGAAAGTTTAACATTAAAAGTTTTTATTTAGAATTAATAAGTGGTAAAAACATAATTTCACACAAAAAAAAAAACAAAAACAAATTGGCCATTTCAGCCCTTGAAAGGACTTTGACCGAGCTTCTTATGATCAATTGTGTTGTGTGTGTTATTAAATGTTTCCACACAATTGACCGAGAACTGGACCTACATGTTTTATGCCGACTCCGAACGGCTAAAGTTCATGTTCTCAAGAAGCTTTACATGGCATTATGTACTCTCTGAGGTTTCCATTGTCTGCAGAGAGGTAGTGACCGATCAGAAAAATTTTTTATTGAAAAAAACTTTTCGCCGCGGCTGGGGATCGAACCCGGGCTCCCAGCATGCTAAGCCACACACTTAACCTGCATGCTAAGCCACACACTTAACCTGCATGCCACGGTCACCACAAAATACTGAAATAAAAAATGAAAACATAATTTCATCCATGAAAATTATGTCCGTTTTTCGTTTTTTTTTTTTCAATTATTCTAAAATAGTTTTTAGAATTTGGCAGATCACGAAACGCTAGCTAAGTAAATACAGCTCATGTTATCGAGGGATTTCTCATTCATAATACGAAGTCTAAAATTGTTGAAAACCCTTCTGTTTGACACCTAAGCCAAAATAAAATGTCATCCTCTCCCGATTGCAACTTCCTAATTTTTCGAATATGAAAGAGACAAATTATTTTTCAGCATTTCAAAGCATTCCAAAATAGATTTCAGTCTGCTCTTGGCTTGTTCGTGGTTTGATTTGTACTTTGAAGCTTAGGATTGGCAGCGGGATTTATAGAAATGTGCAAAATGTAGATATTACAAAAGCATTTGAAGTTCGCAAGCGAGAGGATCAAAAAATGTTTACAAATAAGCTTTCCAGTAGGAACATAGGCGAGCACCTCTTTTAAGGGATTCATCATTTTCTAATGTCTAATGAAATAAAAAATGCACTATTACGAGTACCTTAGTTGATGTACAGGAAACCGAAAAGCGATGTGTACACAACAAAACAGAAAGGGAAATAATTGAAAAATAAAAACAAAACATGAAAACAAAAAAATCATATCTCTCGTTCAATGTAAAAATACGCTATGTTGATTCTTGCTTATAGGATTATATTAATAGGAAGTGAATAAGAGATGTATACTCCCGTAGTAGCAGTTTAAGACTAAAAACATATATGACGGTTAGAAATGAAAAGCCATGCTCTCCGAATGTAAAAGTATGTGCCAAGAAGTTGTCTGGAGATGATCACTTTTTCTGGTGGGTGGAACTCGTAAGCTATCCCATTTTCAAAACAAACTTTTGTAAAGAAAAAAAATCTACCAATAATTGTCTTAGTCAACCACTTTTTTTGGCAACATTCTAATACTATTTAAGAGAGTTTAGAGTTTAATGCAAACAAGACTCAGTGTTGTTTGTTAAGACAAAAGCGCATGGATTGTCCCTTAGCTTCCTTCAATATGAATGGTGTAGATATTGTAGAGTCGTTCTTGACGTTGGGCATACCGATTCAATCTGACTTTTGCTATCATGTCAAGATATTTCGATCATATCTTCGATGTGTTAAAAGAACCGCCCAAGAGCCTAGGTGTTTTAAAACAATGCAAAAATTATTTCACTTAAACTGATCTTCGCACTATCTATACCAAATATCGAGCCATAACCGCGAAAAAGATGTAACCAGCAATTTACAAAAATTTGTTTTCTTTTCGAAACTTATAATTCTTTTAATTATCAATAATATATAATTATAAAATAATAGTAATTATAATAATGTAATTATTTATATGTTAGGATTGTGTAAAAACATTGTCGTAACTAAAAATCTTAAGTTGAAAAAAATTAAAAGAAATTTTCTCCTTTAAAATTTTGGATTTGATGGTTACATCTTTTTCGCAGTTATGGCTCGATATAATAGGCCGAACATGGAGTGTAATTCGCACATTTTGGCAGGGTCTTCAAGATATTATTTGAAGCTTCTGGATCGAATTGAACGCCGTGCGATACATTTGAATGGAGATGAAAACGTCTCATCCACTCTCAACCGTGTTTGTCATTGACGCAATATTGGTTCCTTTAGCTTTTTGTGCTAGTACTACCATAGAAAGTGTTCAAAGGAGGTTCACGACTGCTCGAGTCAGACCAACTCGAGTATTTTCCTGGTTCATTCGGGCAGCTCACCTTATTCATCCCTACATTACCTTAATGTCTTACATAAAAACGCATTACCGAGATAATTGGTTCTTCTGTCGATAAAATGAAATTGTGGAATAATCTTGCTGCCGATGTGTGTCTCGGCAGATTTGATTTGGGTAAATTTAAAACAAATGTTCACCGTTACTTCTCCATTTGTCCACCCTCCAACTAATTATTACTCATCTTACGAATCAATACAATACTTTCGCATTTATGGAACATCCCCTGAGCGTTGGTTCAAGTAAACGTCCAAATCTGTATGAAAACATTATGTATTGCCATTTTTTATAACCTTTTTGTTGAAACTTAAGCCACGATTAGTTTTTAGCGTTTACAATTGAACTTTTGGTCATAAAATGCTCTTTAATTTGCATAAATCTACTCTATTTTGTATATCACTCTAGGCACATTGCAGCACAAATCAAGCACGTCACAGCACAATATTAAAATTTCTGAAAAAATGAAGCCATGTCAATGATATTCATTTTAGCACATAACGGGCACATTATAGCACATATGTTTTTTAAATAATTAATACAAACAAACATATATAAATTTCATATATATAAATAAGTTGCATACATTTCTTTTGAAACTCACCCACAATTAAACGTTCATCACTAGGCACCTCACGAAAAAGTTTTTTGAAATCTTGCGAACGGGACTTATAATTGGGATAGAGTACGTTATACCAGGATTTTTTTTTAGCACGCTCTGATAATCTCGATGAACTTTTGGATTTTTCAACACTGTTATCCTGTGATAGTGTACCACGTATAAGTTCCCCGGATGTATCACTAGATTTGCTTATCGAGTCCTGCAAGTAAATTTACAAACATAAAGCATTAAAGTCGTTTAAAAAGAAATGTGAGTGCATGTGTATGTATGTGTTTTTTAAATGGAAAAAATATTTGCAATCAAGCTAATCAGCACTAGTTATCGTAATAAATCGACCCAATCAGCACTTAACGATAATCTTTATTGCTTAAGTAGAGCAGCGAGTTAGGCAGATAAGCAGGTAATTGTAGCAACGTGGTTAAATCGATTGACATAAAAATATGCTAGAAAATTTATAAGATTTTAGTAAATGTTTTAAAAATTTCTCTTAAATTTTAGCTAGTTAATTCTATTAACCTCAATAATATATTGGAATTTAAACAAGTTATAAACTCTTTGAAAATATATTGAGCAGTAAAATAATTTCTAAAGATGTTGTGTAATCGTTACTTACAACATTTATATGTTTATTTACTTACACTTGGAATTTAGCACAAGCAATAGTTCGATATTAATTTATATTTATTTTTTATTTGTTAACATCAATAAATAAACTATTTCAATTTCATCTAGCTACGCACATGAACTGTTGCTGCTTATTTTCCAAATTGTACTTTGTTATTTTGCTAACGTAAAAATCAACAAGTTCGCTCTGCTGGCGGTAATTAATAGCTAACACAACACCATATGACTGTGTTATCACAAATAAAAGCTTCAAGTTAGCAGAAATGAGTGCGTGTTGAGCTTTTTTTATGAAGGGTGTTTTTATTTGTATTATTATGCTTATAACAAGGCAGCCAACTTGTTAATAAAAAACAGCATCGTAAGTTGTTTTTTATGTTCTAGACCTGCTGATCGCGGCAGAAAGCTTTTTTTTTGTTTTATTTCTGCACAGGGTGTTAATTAGTAAAAACAACAGCGTAGTTGAATTTTGAATTTTTAAATGTTATCAGAAATAAGAAGAAAATAAAATTAAATTAAAATGTGATTTTTTCAAGAATTTAATGCATACAAAGGAATTGATCTGAATATTGAATTTGAATATACAATTTTTTTAACTTGAGGCTAACTTGGGAAGTTTCAATATACATATTTTGTAAACTTAATTTTGGTATAGCGAAGTTTTAAATTTAAGTGTCTCAAGTTAAAATTTTACTTTATTCAGTGTCGGTCAATTCAAGCTGAAGTTTTCGCCGCTGAACTTGAGTCGAGTTATAAATGTTCTATGTATGAACATATCCCAGGAATTTTAAACTACAGGTCAACAGGTCAACTTAAACTAAGACGTTTTAGAAAAATGGTCTTGATCTGCCGAGTAACACACCCACCTCCCATAGAACCCCAAAATTTAAAACTCCATAAAGAGGCGTGGGGCATTTTAACTTCGGGCAAGCCGAATAAATATCATACCTTACTAGTGCCATAAGTTCTGTTACAAGACTTTCATAGCAGTATGCAGTTGGAATTTGAAATTAGAAAGTCCCGTTATAATTTTTGTTGTTAAAATATTTCATTGCAAGTTTAATTTATGTCAGTTTGGTTTAAAATTTCACCACGTTAATATGGAGTGGGGCGAAAAATAAATGGTGCGAGTCAGATATTCACGCTGTTAAAAAAACTCGACATATCAAGAATGTTTGTGTATCGTACCATAAATCTGTTTTTAGAATCATCTCAAGTATAGGACAGGGCCAGAAGTGGACGTCCGCGTGTTTTTCGAACGACTCGTAAAAGCAGTACGTTAGCGAATTCCCCGAAATCTCTTAACTATAACACGGAGTATATAGTCCCAACTAATCCGTGATGACCATCATACGAAAGCTTTTCGAAGGAGCACTAGTCATCTTTTAACTACACGGTTAAAGCAACTAAGGTTGGAAAGATGCAAGAAGCTATTGCAGTGGCATGCAAGCAATGCCCATCAAAATATTTTGTTTACTTATAAAAAAAATGTTTACGGTGGAAGAAATTTTTAATAAACAAAATGGCAAAGTCTATGCTAGAACATCTCAGGCAACAAAACATACAGTGAGAGAGGTCATCATCCTGCATACGTCATGCTTTGTTGGGGAGTATCGTGCAAAGGCGTCACATCCCTGCATTTTTGTGAAAAATTTGTAAAAACTCGAACGAAAATGTATCAACAAGATCTCTTTGAAGGCGTTGTCAAAAATTGACCAACTGAACTCTTCAATGGAGTACACTGGGTCTTTCAACAAGACTCTGCACCAGGTCATAAAGCCAAAACAACGCAAGAGTGGTTGCACCAGAATACTCCAGCTTTTATTTCTGCTAAAGATTGGCCTTCAGGAAACCCAGACTAAAATCCTCTTGATAAAAAATTATGGTCAGAGCCAGAGAGTATGGTTTGCAAAGTTCGCCACCGAAATTTGGTAAGTCTCAAGCAAGCGCTAATTCCAGCAGCGTCATCAATACCAATGGAAACCATACATGCCGCTATAGCCCAAGGTCAGAATGTCTAAGAGTCTGCATGAAAGCAAAAATCAATAATTTTTAATAATTTTTTGTATTCTTACTAAGAATTTTTTAGAAAGATTATCTTTAAAATAAAAATTAAAAATTGCAAAATAATTTAAGAAGTCGTTTCATAAATTTTTAATTCATATTTAGTCTTTAACAGAACTTATGGCACAACTAGGTCGATGACATTGATGCAAAATATTGAAGTTATTCTCAAGGATGGCTCCACAATCACTTTCAGCAGACAGAGCAAGATTTGTTTTATACAGGAAGGCATAGATCAAGGCAAGGCAAGATCCGTGCTTCTATTCGAGAAACTCAAATCCCTATTTTTATCTCATTTTGGACCAAGTACCAGTAAAATCAATATCAGATAGATATTAAAAACAGAACTTATAAAGCATTAATCTCGTTTAAGATTGATTAGCCACGCATTACAAAAACCGAATTGGATAAGGATGAAAATAATGAACAATGCCATAAGACAATATGAAGACATTGCGGTTGGTGCAATGTATTGTATTGGTTGTATTCTATCATGTTTGTTGTAGACTTTTTTAATTGAACTTGGTTTCCCCGAAAGATGAAAGAATTATGAAAGAACAATTCCAGGTTTTTGTACCACAATAATGCACAAGCTCACACATCACGCATTGTAAGCGATTGTCAAACAATGTCAATATCGTTCAACAGGAAGTACGTTTTATATTCGCTAGATATGGCCCTTTTTACTATACTCCAAACTCAAATTGTCGCTACGTGAAAAACATTTTGCGGCGGACGTGGCTTTGCGTGCTAAGTGTGTGGTATTGAATCTCGAGCCAACTTATTTCGGTAAAACCGGGTTCGAATCATCATCTGACACAGACAATTTCATTCAATGCAAATAAATTAATTCTGATCGGCTAAAGCTTCTTGAGAACATGAAATTTCGGAATCGTTCGGAAACTTGCCGTTCGGCAAGTTCTCAAAGTTCTTTCAAGGGCTGAAATGGCCAATTCGTTTTTCTTTTTTTCTGCATCAAAACTTTTTAATTTTTTTTTAGTTTTTGCCGGGCTTCAATCGCATTAATTTTTGGCAATAGAGATTCGAATCAATAGTTTGGCCAGGCGGTAGAACTTAAAAGAGATGATAACTTTATAGTCCCACCAAACGCAAAGCATCACCTTCCTTGTCGTCAATCCCGGCTTTGACACCGTTCTTGGGTCTTCGTCTTTTTTCAACCAAGTTCGTTTTCGAACAATATTATCGTATGTGATCCACTTTTCATCATCTGTTACCATACATTCCAAAACCGGCTCGATTTCGTTTCGTTTTAGTAGTGAATCGCAGATAGAAATTTATTCCATTAACTTTTTTTTGTACTAAGTTCATAAGGCACGCTTTTTTTTAAACCAACTTTATTCAAATGGTTTAAAACTGTTTTGTGGTCAATCTTTAGTTCCTTAGCGATGTCGTCGCTGCTCACATGACGATTTTCTTGAAGCTTATCAATTCTTATCTAGAGCGAGAAGCATCTTTAACTTCAAAATTTCCAGAATGAAATCAAACGAATCATTTCCTGACAGTTGATTGGAATAGAGTACCTTTACCATTAACCTCACAAATCTTTTCACATGCCTGTGACTCATTTTTCTTTTTATCGTAGTAAAATTGTAAAATATAACGTATTTTTTCTGAAATTTTACTTCAATACGATGTACCAGGATCAGTGAACTGATGATAAATGTCTTTAAGAGGTAAAAAAGAGTTACCAGATGCAGCTTACCGTTTCAATGTAATGATCAAGCGAACTCGAAAACGCCGAATACTTTTACCCCAACCCAATATACCTTCTTATAGGGTTTTAAATATAGTGGATCGTATGGGAGGTAAGCGTGTTTATGGGCGAATGACGCCCATTTTTTGTGTACATCTTAGTTTTGATAAAAAATACAAATTTTGTTTCTATAGCTTAAATACAACCCTCTATATAGTGATTTTAGTTTATTGGTTGTATTGAAGATAGGCGTGCCCGTGAGCGGATTTAAAAAATATCCAATATTGCAGATCCTTGGGTCTATTTGAACATGTGTACCAAGTTTGAAGTAATTATCTCAAATTCTTCTTCTTATTCTATGTTTACGGGCATCACAAAGACAAACGAACGGACGGACGGAGATGGATAAATCGACTCACGAGCTAACGCTGATCAAAAATATATATACTTTTCTATACCGAACTCGCTTATTTCTGGCTGCTACAAACGTTTGCACAAAGTTACCCTCCTTACAGGTTTGGGGTATAATGAAGATAAAAAAGCATGTCAAACTGAGATAAGCTTAATTTTATCATTGCTTTTGTCTGTTAGTATTTCATCTAGGTGATATAAATAATGAATGAAAATTATTATGGCAATTGTAAATCGAATATTAACATAATAACTAGACAAACTTACCTCATCGGCTTTGCTGCTATTGGCACCCAGGGAACTCAGTAAATCTCTTGTAAGTTTAACATCCGATGGAATTTTCTGAATGACACCCTTCACATTTAGTAAACTGTTAAAATGTGGACTAATGCTGGGACTAGGAGTTCTATTCGGTTTGATAATCTCTCGCTCAGCAGTTTGATGAAGTACAGCTGCAGAACCGCTGCTACTGCTGCACGCAGAGAGTTCGTTTGAATGTTCGTTTAAGGAATTATTTGTTGTATTTGGTTTTTGTTCTTGTTCTTTTTCTTTTTCCTTAAGCTTATCTTTTTTTTGTTCTAGTGGCGCAACAGCGTTGGTGTTAAAATTGTTTATAGCAGTTGAGATATCATCGACAGCTTCTATGGTTGATATCGAAGTTGTTGTCGGCGCAGTTGTCGGCGCTATTGTCGTCGACTGTTCGTTTGTATCAGTATTTTGAGGTTTCAGAATAAGCAGAGGCGAAAGCGAAGTGTTATTGTTTTCAAAGATTTCTTGTATAGTATTATTTTCAACGGCACAAGGTTCTTCGGGCACAGATTCTCTCCTAAAATAAAAAATAGAAATTGATAAATAGTAAAATTTATTGTAAATGTAATAAAATGTGTGCATTTTAACGCAATTAAAAGAAAATATATTGTTAAAATTTTGAATAATTTTTATGCACGATTGTAACTAACAATATTTAACCAAATCTTTAAAACAAAACGAGTGCATTATCACTAAAGTACAAAAATTTATATTATTACCACCTACCTTTGCAGTAAACTAATATTTTCTTTCTCTTTTTCTTTTTCATCCCATTCCGTGCGAGTTGAAGAAGAAGTTTCAATATTTTTAATCCTACAAAATTTACATTAGAAGCAAATGGAAAAAAATAAAAAAACAACAAAAATATTTAAATCAAGTTACAACTAAACAAAAAAAAAAACGAAATTTATAACACAACAACAAAGTTTAAAACTATTTATTCATGCTGCAACTATAACTTAGAGCAAGAGCAAGCAATTAATCTGCATTAGTAGCAAGCAAAATAATATTTAATTATTACCAAATTACTTTGTAATCTTTGATTACGGACATCTGTGGACACTGTATTGTACAGAGCTCAACTTTTGGCTGACAAAGCTTTGGTGGTGAAAATATAAACAATGAATGGCGTTCACCTGTACGCAGTTTAGTCGAACTTATCTGCGTTCGAAAAAAAATGTACTATCTACATTTTCTATATTATCAGTTTCGGTTTATCGTTCGCTGATAAGATTTTAGTGCTATTAATATTTTATCGGTCGATTGGGTCTAAGAGCTGTATTATGACTTGTTGGTTTTTTATTTAAAAACAATCATACATGATACAATATAAATTTATCGAATAATGATCAATAGTTTTTTAGATATTACTGTGGTAATAAACAAAATTTTATCAAATTTCAGTCAATTATGATCAATAGTTTTTTAAGATATTAATGTGGTAATAAACAAAATTTTATCAAATTTCAAAACCGTTCATTAGAGATGCTTGCTATCGACTGTTTATAGACTAAAGACCTAAGTGAGAAAGTATGATGGAAGTATGACACTTACGGTGGCAATCAATTTATTGAACCTGAAAAGTTTTAAGACTCTCAACGCAAACGTTTGACAACCACTGTAACATCTAATTGAAATGTTTGCGAAGCATTTAAGTTATAATTTAAGAGACGCATAAACATAAAACATTTCATTCAGAAGCACTGGGCTATCATTATGCCTATTGAAATGTAAAAAAATGTTTGAGCTGCACTGGAGTAATATTTAAAAAGTACTTAAAAACACTCTTCTAATCCGTATGAGCAAATATAAACCAACACTTTGATAAGTTGTGACCAAAATCTACTTTAAAAATGTGCCAAATTTTTGGAGTTTCACTACGACAGTAACAAAAAAGTTATAACATATTATAAGACTGCCATTTAAAGACTAAAATAAGCCCAAGAAGTTAGCAAATTACTGGAGCAACAGTTTGACAAACAGTCTAAAAGCTTCGAAATGTTTGTTAACCACTAGAGTTGTATTTTCACAGCAACAAAGAACATTTTTTTACCATTTCTGAGTACTCAATAAACATTGACTCAAAAGGTCTGAAAAACACTGTAGTTAAAATTGTATAAGTATAACAAAAAGGACTAAAAGTTGTAAAAATACTGGAGTAGCAATTTTACAAGCATATATTTTATAATCAAGACAAAATATCTGAAAAGCACTGAAGTAATATTTTAATTACTTTTGGCCAACTCACACGAGATGGTTTGATTGCCAAATCAATGAGCTTTTCTTCCTTTTTTTCAGATTATGATTTTTGGTTGATGCTGGATGCTCATACGTCACGCCAATGACGTACCACCCAGCAGCACTGTTGAGATTGCTTGATTGATGTCCTATACAGCAATCACAAAATGAACAAATTTTGATTGCTGCAATCTATGTTCATCCGCTCTCACTCTCAATGTTTTTGACAGTTTCAAAGCAGAATGAACTCGTATGTAAATAAAATATTTTAAGGTTTTTTACGAATGGCGCGCGCGCAGAGACCAAACTCCAACAGCGACTGTGGAAAAACTACAACAACCACCAACGACAGCGGAGTAGATCAGACGCAGTGCAGCATGCAGCAGTCAGACACAACAGCTGAATCTATTTCTCAACAACAGGCCAAGGATGGCCAATATTTAACAACAGATTCGATTGGCTGAGAATGCCTATTAAAGAAGGGTGTTCTCATCAGCGAGTGTCAGAAATTTGGATTGGAAACCAACGCACAGTGGGTTAAATCCAAAAAAAAATGGAGAATAATTCACCTTAAAGTCAGAGGGAATTTTTGACTTTTGTTTTAGTTAGATTGGGTACAAATAAGAAAAACAAATTCTGTCCGTTCGTCCGTCTTTCAAAAATGATTAGCGCTAAAAAGCGCAACTTTTTGCTGCTGAATATGAAAGCTTAGATATTCAAGTTTAACACAAAATTATCGTTTTTACTTGAAGTAACGGTAATCTTCCTATTTAAAACTTCACATATATTTCCAAAATAGCGCAAATTTCGAGATATTTTACAAGTTTTGGAGTTTACTCCTTTAGAATCGATTTGCATATAAAGAAATTATATTAGGGGGTAAAGTCAAATTTTCAACTATTTTTCGTTACGTTTGAATTTTCAACTATTTTTTGCGTTATGGTTGAATTTTCAACTTTTTTTCGTTACGTTTGAATTTTCAACTATTTTTTGCGTTATGGTTGAATTTTCAACTATTTTTGCGTTATGCTTGGCCAATCGAGTGCAATGGAATTATCAAGGTCACAGGCAGATCATTGGCACTTTAATGGATTCCATGGAGAATTTGGACAAAAGTGGATGATTCTATGGCCATTCGGATGCAATGGGATTATCAAGGTCACAGGCGGGTCATTAGCACTTTAATGGATTCCATGGATTCCATGGAGGTGACAGGGGAGTCATTGGAACTTTTATTGGTTGAAGCAACATTTCTACCAAAATGGATGATTCTATGGCCAATCGGATTCAATGGGATTATCTAAGGTCATAGGCGGGTCATTAGCACTTTACTGGATTCCATGGATTCCATGGTGGTGACAGGGGAGTCATTGGAACTTTTATTGGTTGAAGCAACATTTGGACCAAAATGGATGATTCTATGGCCAATCGGATGCAATGGGATTATCTGAGGTCAGAGATGCGTCATTGGAACTTTTATGGGTTCCATGGAACATTTATACCAAAATGGATGATTCTATGGCCAATCGGATGCAATGGGATTATGTGAGGTCACAGGCGGGTCATTGTGTCTTTTGTAGGTTCCAAGGAACATTTGGACCAAAATGGAGGATTCTATGGCCAATCGGATGCAATGGGATTATCTGAGGTCATAGGCGGGTCATTGGAACTTTTATGGGTTCCATGGAACATTTGGACCAAAATGGGTGATTCTATGGCCAATCGGATGCAATGGGATTATCTGAGGTCATAGGCGGGTCATTGAAACTTTTATGGGTTCCATGGAACATTTGGACCAAAATTGATGATTCTATGGCCAAACGGATGCAATGGGATTATCTGAGATCATAGACGGGTCATTGGAACTTATATGGGTTCCATGGAACATTTGGACAAAAATGGGTGAATCTATGGCCAATCGGATGCAATGGGATTATCTGAGGTCATAGGCGGGTCATTGGAACTTTTATGGGTTCCATGGAACATTTGGACCAAAATGGGTGATTCTATGGCCAATCGGATGCAATGGGATTATCTGAGGTCATAGGCGGGTCATTGGAACTTTTAATGGTCCCATGGAACATTTGGACCAAAATGAGTGATTCTATGGCCAATCGGATGCAATGGGATTATGTGAGGTCACAGGCGGGTCATTGTGTCTTTTGTAGGTTCCAAGGAACATTTGGACCAAAATGGAGGATTCTATGGCCAATCGGATGCAATGGGATTATCTGAGGTCATAGGCGGGTCATTGGCACTTTTATGGGTTCTATGGAACATTTGGACCAAAATGGGTGATTCAATGGCCAATCGGATGCAATGGGATTATCTGAGGTCATAGGCGGGTCATTGGAACTTTTAATGGTCCCATGGAACATTTGGACCAAAATGGGTGATTCTATGGCCAATCGGATGCAATGGGATTATGTGAGGTCACAGGCGGGTCATTGTGTCTTTTGTAGGTTCCAAGGAACATTTGGACCAAAATGGAGGATTCTATGGCCAATCGGATGCAATGGGATTATCTGAGGTCATAGGCGGGTCATTGGCACTTTTATGGGTTCTATGGAACATTTGGACCAAAATGGGTGATTCAATGGCCAATCGGATGCAATGGGATTATCTGAGGTCATAGGCGGGTCAATGGAACTTTTATGGGTTCCATGGAACATTTGGACCAAAATGGGTGATTCTATGGCCAATCGGATGCAATGGGATTATCTGAGGTCATTGGCGGGTCATTGGAACTTTTAATGGTCCCATGGAACATTTGGACCAAAATGGGTGATTCTATGGCCAATCGGATGCAATGGGATTATCTTAGGTCATAGACGGGTCATTGGAACTTTTAATGGTCCCATGGAACATTTGGACCAAAATGGGTGATTCTATGGCCAATCGGATGCAATGGGATTATGTGAGGTCACAGGCGGGTCATTGTGTCTTTTGTAGGTTCCAAGGAACATTTGGACCAAAATGGAGGATTCTATGGCCAATCGGATGCAATGGGATTATCTGAGGTCATAGGCGGGTCATTGGCACTTTTATGGGTTCTATGGAACATTTGGACCAAAATGGGTGATTCAATGGCCAATCGGATGCAATGGGATTATCTGAGGTCATAGGCGGGTCAATGGAACTTTTATGGGTTCCATGGAACATTTGGACCAAAATGGGTGATTCTATGGCCAATCGGATGCAATGGGATTATCTGAGGTCATTGGCGGGTCATTGGAACTTTTATGGGTTCCATGGAACATTTGGACCAAAATGGGTGATTCTATGGCCAATCGGATGCAATGGGATTATCTGAGGTCATTGGCGGGTCATTGGAACTTTTATGGGTTCCATGGAACATTTGGACCAAAATGGGTGATTCTATGGCCAATCGGGTGCAATGGGATTATCTGAGGTCATAGGCGGGTCATTGGCACTTTTATGGGTTCTATGGAACATTTGGACCAAAATGGGTGATTCAATGGCCAATCGGATGCAATGGGATTATGTGAGGTCACAGGCGGGTCATTGTGTCTTTTGTAGGTTCCAAGGAACATTTGGACCAAAATGGAGGATTCTATGGCCAATCGGATGCAATGCGATTATCTGAGGTCATAGGCGGGTCATTGGAACTTTTATGGGTTCCATGGAATATTTGGACCAAAATGGGTGATTCTATGGCCAATCGGATGCAATGGGATTATCTGAGGTCATAGGCGGGTCATTGGAACCTTTAATGGTCCCATGGAACATTTGGACCAAAATGGGTGATTCTATGGCCAATCGGATGCAATGGGATTATGTGAGGTCACAGGCGGGTCATTGTGTCTTTTGTAGGTTCCAAGGAACATTTGGACCAAAATGGAGGATTCTATGGCCAATCGGATGCAATGGGATTATCTTAGGTCATAGGCGGGTCATTGGCACTTTTATGGGTTCTATGGAACATTTGGACCAAAATGGGTGATTCAATGGCCAATCGGATGCAATGGGATTATCTGAGGTCATAGGCGGGTCAATGGAACTTTTATGGGTTCCATGGAACATTTGGACCAAAATGGGTGATTCTATGGCCAATCGGATGCAATGGGATTATCTGAGGTCATTGGCGGGTCATTGGAACTTTTATGGGTTCCATGGAACATTTGGACCAAAATGGGTGATTCTATGGCCAATCGGGTGCAATGGGATTATCTGAGGTCATAGGCGGGTCATTGGAACTTTTATGGGTTCCATGGAAAATTTGGACCAAAATGGGTGATTCTATGGCCAATCGGATGCAATGGGATTATCTGAGGTCACAGGAAGGTCATTGGAGCTTTTAATGGTTCCATGGAACATTTGGACTAAAGTGGGTGATTCTATGGCCAATCGGATGCAATGGGATTATCTGAGGTCATAGGCGGGTCATTGGAACTTTTATGGGTTCCATGGAACATTTCTACCAAAATGGATGATTCTATGGCCAATCGGATGCAATGGGATTATCTGAGGTCATAGGCGGGTCATTGGAACTTTTAATGGTCCCATGGAACATTTGGACCAAAATGGGTGATTCTATGGCCAATCGAATGCAATGGGATTATCTGAGGTCATTGGCGGGTCATTGGAACTGTTATGGGTTCCATGGAACATTTGGACCAAAATGGGTGATTCTATGGCCAATCGGATGCAATGGGATTATCTGAGGTCATAGGCGGGTCATTGGAACTTTTATGGGTTCCATGGAACATTTGGACCAAAATGGATGATTCTATGGCCAATCGGATGCAATGGGATTATCTGAGGTCATAGGCGGGTCATTGGAACTTTTATGGGTTCCATGGAACATTTGGACCAAAATGGGTGATTCTATGGCCAATCGGATGCAATGGGATTATCTGAGGTCATAGGCGGGTCATTGGCACTTTTATGGGTTCTATGGAACATTTGGACCAAAATGGGTGATTCTATTGCCAATCGGATGCAATGGGATTATCTGAGGTCATAGGCGGGTCATTGAAACTTTTATGGGTTCCATGGAACATTTGGACCAAAATTGATGATTCTATGGCCAATCGGATGCAATGGGATTATCTGAGGTCATAGGCGGGTCATTGGAACTTTTAATGGTCCCATGGAACATTTGGACCAAAATGGGTGATTCTATGGCCAATCGGATGCAATGGGATTATGTGAGGTCACAGGCGGGTCATTGTGTCTTTTGTAGGTTCCAAGGAACATTTGGACCAAAATGGAGGATTCTATGGCCAATCGGATGCAATGGGATTATCTGAGGTCATAGGCGGGTCATTGGAACTTTTATGGATTCCATGGAACATTTGGACCAAAATGGGTGATTCTATGGCCAATCGGATGCAATGGGATTATCTGAGGTCATAGGCGGGTCATTGGCACTTTTATGGGTTCTATGGAACATTTGGACCAAAATGGGTCATTCTATGGCCAATCGGATGCAATGGGATTATCTGAGGTCATAGGCGGGTCAATGGAACTTTTATGGGTTCCATGGAACATTTGGACCAAAATGGGTGATTCTATGGCCAATCGGGTGCAATGGGATTATCTGAGGTCATAGGCGGGTCATTGGAACTTGTATGGGTTCCATGGAAAATTTGGACCAAAATGGGTGATTCTATGGCCAATCGGATGCAATGGGATTATCTGAGGTCACAGGAAGGTCATTGGAGCTTTTAATGGTTCCATGGAACATGTGGACTAAAGTGGGTGATTCTATGGCCAATCGGATGCAATGGGATTATCTGAGGTCATAGGCGGGTCATTGTAACTTTTAATGGTCCCATGGAACATTTGGACCAAAATGGGTGATTCTATGGCCAATCGGATGCAATGGGATTATCTGAGGTCATAGGCGGGTCATTGGAACTTTTATGGGTTCCATGGAACATTTCTACCAAAATGGATGATTCTATGGCCAATCGGATGCAATGGGATTATCTGAGGTCATAGGCGGGTCATTGGAACTTTTAATGGTCCCATGGAACATTTGGACCAAAATGGGTGATTCTATGGCCAATGGGATGCAATGGGATTATCTGAGGTCATTGGCGGGTCATTGGAACTTTTATGGGTTCCATGGAACATTTGGACCAAAATGGGTGATTCTATGGCCAATCGGATGCAATGGGATTATCTGAGGTCATAGGCGGGTCATTGGAACTTTTATGGGTTCCATGGAACATTTGGGCCAAAATGGGTGATTCTATGGTCAATCGGATGCAATGGGATTATCTGAGGTCATAGGCGGGTCATTGGAACTTTTATGGGTTCCATGGAACATTTGGACCAAAATGGCTGATTCTATGGCCAATCGGATGCAATGGGATTATCTTAGGTCATAGACGGGTCATTGGAACTTTTATAGGTTCCATGGACATTTGGACCAAAATGGGTGATTCTATGGCCAATCGGATGCAATGAGATTATCTAAGGTCATAGACGGGTCATTGAAACTTTTATGGGTTCCATGGAACATTTCTACCAAAATGGATGATTCTATGGCCAAACGGATGCAATGGGATTATCTGAGGTCACAGGCGGGTCATTGTGTCTTTTGTGGGTTCCATGGGACATTTGGACCAAAACGGTTGATGCTATGGCCAATCGGATGCAATAGGATTATCTGAGGTCACAGGCGGGTCATTGGAACTTTTATGGGTTCCATGGAACATTTGGACCAAAATGGATGATGCTATGGCCAATCGGATGCAATAGGATTATCTGAGGTCACAGGCGGGTCATTGGAACTTTTATGGGTTCATTGGGACATTTGGACTAAAATGGGTGATTCTTTGGCCAAACGGATGCAATGGGATTATCTGAGGTCATTGTCACTTTTATGAATTCTACGAAGCATTTAGACATAAATGGACGATTCTGTGGCCAAGCGGATGTAACTGGACTATCTGAGGTTTAGGCTGGGTCATTGAAACTTTAATGGATTTCATATTAAAATAACATTTTTGAGAGAAAACCTTAATTTATATTTAGTTTTTTGGAAGAACACTGGGGACGTCTAGATTTTGTTCAATCATCACGATTTTTAAAAAATTGTGCTTCAATTTTTTACGCGTCGAGTTTTAGTTATTTAAATTTTACTGCCTCAGTTGTTGGTAACGACATTACATTTTGGTAATGAAATTAATAATGTTTACTGTTAATGCATAATGAGTTTATATATTTAACCACTTTGCCTATTGTACATGATTATATAAAATTCCAAGGCAATCAATAAGAAGTAAACTCCAATCGCGCGTCGTAGCTGACACGCACACTTTTTTTTTTTTTTAATATTTCTACAAAATTATTATTAACCATTTTTTTTAAATCACACCTTATACTTGAAGTTGAAGGTTACATAATACCAGAGCTGTAAAATCTGTATTCATATTCAGAATTCTAAGTATAAGTGAATAAGAACACAGGAATGCATTCAATGAATACAAAATTGATCCATGAATAAAATTTTCAAATCACATTCAAATTTAAAAAAATGATTTATTATTAATTTTTTTTTTTATTCAGAACTAGCGGATGTAACCCGGTGTTACTCGGGGTTGTGCTACGAACACAGAAAAAGGACAATTTTTAAAACTGCTCTCATTTTAACATTTTTTAAATTATCAATTAAATTTTTAAATTATCGTTTTTTGGGGTTTTGCCCCTCCCTCCGTCTATGTGTTTAGTCAAATTTCCGTAAAACTGTATCTGGCGGACATGATAACAAAAAAATGACATCTTCAACGTCTCGATCTGACGTCTGGTCGATTTTCTGAGGGAAAATGGTCACCCAGTTTGAAAGAAGTAATTTCGAGAAAAATTCGTTTTAAGTTTTTCCAAGCATGCATTTAATATGCATTTTTATCTCAAAAAAATTACAATTTTAAAAAATCTTTTTGTCATCAATTCGATTTTTGGATTGTCTTCGTTCAACTTCGGTTTAGGCCGGTTTTTAGGTTTGTTTTTATTCGTTAGTTTTTGGTTCTTGACTTCGTTTGCCTTCGGCTCATTCCTTAATTTTTATCGAAAAACTTTTAAAAGTATAGGATCTATTTCAGTTACAGATACAAATGCTTGCCGAGTTTCATAAAAATCGGTTCATCCGTTTTGACGCGAATGATAAGATGATAAGCCACACATAGTTGATTGAATAAAGCGCCCTCTCACGGAAGTTTTCTGAAATGTAAATAGACTCAATTCTTTTGCAGGGTCAGGTTATTTCACGTACCAAATTTAGTAAAATCGGTCAAGTCATTTAAGAGTTATTGAGTCTTAAAAATGCACTACTTAAAACGCCCTCTTGCGGAGTTAAACGTTCATACCAAATTTCATTAAAATCGATACAGGTGTTTAGGAGTTATTATGTCTTTAAAATGCACTTTTTAAAGCGCCCTCTTGCGAAAGTCTTTGGAATTTTTTATAGACTATGTTTTATTTTGGAAGAAATTGAACCTTCACACCAAATGTCATTGAAATCGATCCAGGCATTTAGAAGTTATTATGAAGTACCACGCCCATAGACTTGCGTCCACTTTTCCACATCCCCTATGATCTTCCTCTCTATAAAACGTACTTGGTGTCAAACTTTCAGCTCAATCGAATAAATGGTACGCGAGCCTATACAAAACAGACAGACAGATAGAAGGACAAACATTTGATTTTATATATTAGATTTCAACTCCTGCCCCTAATCCTGCGTTTATAATGTTTCGTTTATTTTTTCTATTCAGGGTACAATCTACTTTGATTCTATCAATTTGACTCAACTCGGCTCAAATCAAACTTGACTTGACTTGAACTTGGATTTGGATTAGGGCTTGGCCTTGGACTTGGACTTGGACTTGGATTTGGACTTGAGCTTGAACTTGAACTTGAACTTGAACTTGAACTTGGACTAGGACTTGAACTTGGACTTGAACTTGAACTTGGACTTGAACTTGAACTTGGACTTGAACTTGAACTTGGACTTGAACTTGGACTTGGACTTGGACTTGGACTTGGACTTGGACTTGGACTTGGACTTGGACTTGGACTTGGACTTGGACTTGGACTTGGACTTGGACTTGGACTTGGACTTGGACTTAACTTGGACTTGGACTTGGACTTGGACTTGGACTTGGACTTGGACTTGGACTTGGACTTGGACTTGGACTTGGACTTGGACTTGGACTTGGACTTGGACTTGGACTTGGACTTGGACTTGGACTTGGACTTGGACTTGGACTTGGACTTGGACTTGGACTTGGACTTGGACTTGGACTTGGACTTGGACTTGGACTTGAACTTGAACTTGGACTTGGACTTGGACTTAGACTTAGACTTGAACTTGGACTTGAACTTGAACTTGAACTTGAACTAATTGAACTTGAACTTGAACTTGAACTTGTACTTGAACTTGAACATGGACTAGGACTTGAACTTGGACTTGAACTTGGACTTGAACTTGGACTTGGACTTGGACTTGGACTTGGACTAGGACTTGGACTTGGACTTGGACTTGGACTTGAACTTGGACTTGAACTTGAACTTGAACTTGAACTTGAACTTGAACTTGAACTTGAACTTGGACTTGAACTTGAACTTGAACTTGAACTTGAACTTGAACTTGAACTTGAACTTTGAACTTGAACTTGAACTTGAACTTGAACTTGAACTTGAACTTGAACTTGAACTTGAACTTGAACTTGAACTTGAACTTGAACTTGAACTTGAACTTGAACTTGAACTTGAACTTGAACTTGAACTTGAACTTGAACTTGAACTTGAACTTGAACTTGAACTTGAACTTGAACTTGAACTTGAACTTGAACTTGAACTTGAACTTGAACTTGGATTTGAACTTGATTGATTAAATTATCTCAGTTTTATGTTTGTGGGATTTGAACTGTCACCTCCTCATGTTATTTATTATTTTGGTTATGTTCTGCTTTTCGATCGAAATTTTATTCGATTTCAATGGATATTCTTATTTCATTTCAATTATTTTGTACAAAATTGTTTTAACAAATTCCATATATTAAATTTCACATTTTTACAATTATCATTAGCAAAATTCCCCATTATAAAAATCTTCCTTTTCAAAATTTCCTTTTACAAAATTCTGCTTTACAAAATTCTTCTTTAAAAAACTGACCCTTTAAAAAATTTGAAAAGTAAAATTAAAAAGAATATGTTTACAATGATAAAATACACGAGCTTTTTCACTTTTTATACATTTTACAAGTAGAATTTCGTAACAGAGAAATTCCGTAAATTTTAATTTTGTAAAGGGACATTGTCATGGTCGCTGCTGAAGCCAACTGAGGACATTAGGTTACTTCAGTCAGCTTCAACAGACGCTACATTGGTTCCACTGTTAGGAATTTTGCATTTTCGAACACTTTTGCCAATTTTTCTTGTTACTTACACCATCGTGCAATATAAGCATGACTAAGCTTTTACGTTTGAACACAGCTGACTGGCTTTTGGCTGCTGTTTCATTACTTTATGAACTAAAAATATGCGTTTTGCTGCACTGAACACAGTGCGGAAATTGTGTAAATAATGCATTTTTTACAAGTTTCTATTTATATTAAGGTTTTTTGCTATTTATTAATTTATTAAAAAAAAATTACTTTTCTAGCTTGACACAGTTATGAAGCGAGGAGCACATTAGCGATTATGCGGAAATCAATTGTTGTTGCCTGGCCAAACCAGCTAAGTTTTATGCATTATTTAAGAAGTGTTTTTTTTTTCTCTTTTCAAAGTGAATTAATTTTATAGAATTTCTTATCACAAACATATGCCAGACCAGACCTAACTAGACAAAATGTAGCGCTAAGTGACTGTTTGTATAGAAACGCTAACCCTAAATTAATTTACAGCTTATCACGAGCTGCTTTGTGTATAAAATCGAGCTCATTAGCGCACATTATCAAAGCTTATTAAAGCAGTTTAGTTTGCATACAAAATTATTTGATATAAAAAGCACAAGTTTTAAGGTGACTTCAACTGGCAATAGAGTGATTATTTAGCTATTTTTTTTTACCTTAGATATGTTTGTATTAGACTTCAACAATTGCATTTGTTTTAACAGAAAAAAAAAATGTTAAATAATTTATATTAAAATAAATTTTGTTAGTTAGCTGGCAGGTGAAAAGAGAACAATTTAAACTAAATAAATGCTCTTGAGTTCTGCATGCAAAGTACAAAATTTTCTAACTACTATTGTTCCATATATATGTAGGTATGTATGTATGCAAAAGACCTAAATCGAAAGCGAAAAATCAATAATTTACATTTTCTCTTGATTCTTTGTATATTTCTGTTGTTATTTTTGTTGAGGTTGTTATTGTTGTTGTTGGTGTGCCTGCTGACTTAGTTGCTGTTATTATTTTTAATGTTGCTTTTTTTTTGCCACACAAATGGTGTCATCATCATCCTCAACATTTGATGTTTTTATTACGAACACTGTCATTGCTGACTGCATTTATGAAAATCACCAACACTTTGTTTTACATATAATAAATAATAATATTTGTTAAATTGCTGCTGCATTATTTTTAATATTTTTTGTTTTTTTTTTTTCTTTAAATTTAATTGCAAAACAGCACGTATAAAGAGCACCGAAACCAAACAGTTAACATATATATTTTGATTAATTAGTTGAAAGTGAAAAATTCGTCACGAAATGTGTATGAATGAAAAACCAAAACGAACGCGAACAGAACAACTAGAAAATTGGAACTAAAATTGATTTTAGGATCTGCTTGTTTGATGGAGAAGAATAACACTGCTTAATAAAAACAACACCTAGCTAGAGGGTGCTAGTGTTCGTTGTTTTTTGTTTTTTTTTTATTTTGTTTTTGTATAAAATTTGTGTATATAATTTTTGGTAGGTTCGTTCGGTAGCGGTTTTATATTAAGTAAATACAACAGAAAGCAGTAGCGAAAAATTGTAGCAAATGGCAATCAATGCCAAAAAAATTAACTGCTATTTACTATTTTGAACTTGTGTAAGGAAATAGAATTGGATGATGGGATTTGATACAAACAAAAATACAAAATAAAAACACATTTTTACAACGAACCTAAGTTGGCACGTATGTGCCAATGTAGAGAGCCGAAATTGCTCAATACTAATGCTAAAATTGCATTTAAAAAATAAGTTAAGAAGGCGCCATATTGCAAAAATTATATTATTATAATTTTATATAATTTATAAATTGTTTAATTATAAATTTCTTTAGGTTACTTCTCAAACACTTGAAAAACGATGAATTAACAGTCAACTATGCAGATAGAGGGCGCCCACTACAGTTTTTTGAACAACCAAAGAGAACACCGACGAATTAAAAGTATCTAAAGCGGTTGTAAACGCTATGGAAGCTCATCTTTATTATTAATAGGCAAAGGTTTTTTGGTGACTTCAACTTCTTCCATACCAATAGGCTGATGTTAACGATCTGAATGTCCTTAAATCACGTTTAGGTTGTAGATGTGCAAATCAGAGTTCAAAAATGTGCTTTTGCTAGAATAAGTGTCCAACTTTTTGAAAAAGAAATAATATTTTTGTAAAAAAAGTCGCTTTTCAGTCGCTTTGAAAGGAAAAGTTTTTAGTTTAAGGAGAGCTCATGAATTGATCGAATTTGAATTTTTTCCAAAACTAAAAATTATCAAACAAAATTATCTTGTATGCACTCCTCAAATGTCAATGGCATAAAAAGTTCAGTTTTAAGTTCAAAATACTACTTTTCCGAGCAAACATATCAGTTTAATTGTATCAATTAAAAAAAAAACATGTTACGAACAAATCGATTTCGTAGGTGTTCTTTTACTATTTTTTTTTTTTTTTAAATCTTTGAAGTATTTTTAAAATATTTTTTTATATTATTTCTTTTCTGAAATACTTTTTTTATTTCGTTATTTATTTTGCTTATTTAAGGCACTCAGAAGCAAAGTGGTTCAACCCAAATTCATAACTGCGTTTACCATCTGAGTAAAAAAAAAATTGTAAAAATTAATCCATGGTTCAAATTAATCGCACTTAGGCAATGCATCTTATTAATTGTATAATTGACGCACTGACAAAATCAGCCTGTTTCTAAGAAAATCGCATTTATTTTTCAACTGGCTGTATAAATATTTAAAATTAAAGCATAGAGAAAAATGATGTTAGTATGATAATGCATATATGTGGATAACGAAGGTAGGTCAATGTTATTGACTTCAGCTCTTAGTTCAGTATTTACAAATATTAAATCAAGCAATCTATTTAGACTATTTACCAAAGCTCATATTGTACAAATGAATCAACTAAGTCGCTTAAACAATCGCTTTAAACCTTGAAATGCAAAAAGTATGCAAGACATAACATTAAATTCAGCTTAACATAAGGCCAAAATCAACATGAAATGGCTCCAGAATGAGGGTATTGCAAGCATTGATTGGATTTCATACAAAATTGTTGGAATATATTAAATAAAAAAAAAACTTTATTAAGAAAACCAACACTGCAAACTCTGGATCTGTCAACGAAGTTAGTTTTAAACGAGGAGTAGTCCAAAATAAGCCCTCAAATTTAAGAAAGCCTGATTGGAAGTATGTCTAAAAAAGAATGCAGTATATTATTAAAAAACGGAGTCGAAATATGGCTGTACTCAGTATTGTAGGTATAATCATAAAAATATTTCAAAGCAAAAATTTAGTTTTTACAAAATTAATTGTTTGAATACTTATTAACATAATATTTCACATTAAGAAGATATGGTGCAAATATTGCATGCTTTTTGTGTTGGAATTTCTAAGTCTCACATTCGTTGGTACTGTGTTACGTATAGAGCCCTTTGCCTAGATGGAATTTATTCAAAAATTATGCCTTTTGGTGAAAGTCTTAACTAATTAAATATAAACTTTAGAGAAATTCTAACATTCCGTGAAGAAGTCAGTGCAGAACCCAGTGCTAATGTTACTATAAAATATCGTTATCAGATAACAATGTGTCTCTTTTATTGGAGACTACAAGATGAAGACATAAGGTCTTTTTCCCTATTAAACTCAAAAGCACAGAGAAACAAAAACAAAAGTAAAAATAATAATAAAACAATATTAATAATTCAGTTATTTTTGCTATATCTGATTCTGTTCCTGTATTATGTAGTTGTTTACGTTAAGGGCAGACTTTAAGTGCTGTGTCGAGGACAAAAAACGTTTTCATATCACGTCCACAGCTTGACACATAATTATTATAAAATATGTATATTGACGTTTGTCAACCGAAATAGATTGATAACATCAAATGCATTCAGTTCATGTTAAAAAAATTGGTAATAAGTCAACCCACGCCTCTTTTATTGTTACTGTTGCTGCTGGATATTTTACCACAGTTTTAAACTCTCCCATGTGGGCCGATAATATTCTTGTTACTGAGTTTAAGTCAAAAAAATAAGTCTGGTCGATTCATGTCATCCGTCAGATGCAAAAAAAAACTAAATAGGCTATTCCGTTACCACCAAAATTTAGGGGAGTTACGTTCTTAGACTCAGAACATATTTATGTCGACTCAAAATTGCTCAGAGAATATAATCACTTTAACAGAAACGTAGCTGAACGAAAACATCACCGTCTTAGAATTCTTTGACAATAGTTTATAAGTATTTAGAAAGGATAAATATTAGAGTGTATCGAAAATCTGACCCCAATTCCGGTACCAAAATTAAATAGTTCATGAAAAATCATTTCCATTGGTGTACTTTTTTTTATTTGAACCAATTTTGGCGTCCCCCGAAATGCATTTTTGTGCATTTTTTATCAACTTTTGTACTGGAGACACATAAATGGTTGATTTAAAAAGAAAATCAAGCTTATCAATCACTTCCTTTCATATAAAAACACAGAACTGCAATGTTTCATCCCTGTTGAAAAATGCTCTGACGAGATAAAACAGTTTTTTTTAACGTGAATCTACTTGTTATTTAATATTTGATATTTTTTCATTTTTTGTATGAAAGTATTTTTAAACTTTTAGCAAGTTTGAGCATATTAAGCTCGTCACAGAGGCGTCAGTGGCGGCTGCTTCTGGCTCATTCCATACAGACGAGTCTGACGTTTTGACTACTTTATCGTGCTGAAAATGGTATTGACCGGTTAAAATTTTAGCAATTAACTGTAGGGTATTTTAGAAGATGCCCCAAGCTTTCAAAATGCTAACACATAATGCAGTTATTTATACTAGTTTAATAGTTACATTCGCTTAAACACCTGGGACGGGTGTGACGAGCACAAGTTTAAAAACTAAAAATTCTGATTTTAACATTGAAATTCAGTCCATCTGTCACAATGAGACCATTTTTGACTTAGATATTGTCAAATTTAATATATTTTCTGTTGAATACCAGTGAAAAATATTTTGAAAAAATGGCGATAACCATTCTTTTTTAAACTTTTAAATGGGACGGGTGTGACATAAGATTGTCCCGGGTGTGACGAGTGCGAATGATGTGGGAATTATATGAATAACTTAATGAATATAATAACTTTCACATATTTTTGACACTTAAATCAAAAATATATGATTTTAATTAATGTATTAATTTAAAAAAAAATATATATTTTTTTTGCAAAAATTTTTTTGCATTAATTTTTTATCAAATTAATACTTATACAAATAATTTCAAGTTTTTAATATATTTAAAAAAAAAGAAATTTTTTGCAAAAAATTTTTTGCATGAATTTTTGATCAAATTAATACCTATACAAATGATGTCGCTATACATGAATTTACAAAACTTGTTTTAATCAAAGAATTTATTCATATACTTGCAAAAATTTCATTATTAGAAAAAAAGTTTGAAAACCGTTCCGGGTGTGACCAACTTCTTGTAACGGAAATGAAGAATAAAAATAATTTATTGAATGAAAAAGTTAACAAATTTATGTAAAACATCAACATCCTTACTTTAGGAAAGTTTCATTCTTATCATAAGCCCATGTTGCTTCTTAGGAAAACTATAGCCTTTTTTGGGACGGGTGTGACACAGAAAAAACACTCAGTTTAAATATTTTGTACTTTGAAAACGCAGTAACCAATCATTATTATAAACTATTCTTACACAACATTAATATCTTTTTTAATATTACTAACCTTATTTTTTTTAAAAGTTGTATAAAAAGATGACTGATTTTAAGGTTTAAATTAAATCAAAATATTTAAAAATTTTTTTCAATTCGAAGTTAGTTAAGTTAAATTGTCAAAATAATATAAAAAAGCATTTAATTTAAAAATATTTTTGCAGCAGGACTAACGTAAGACTCCACTTCAATTCGAAAACCAAAAATTACTTCAAATACATGCATTTTAGAATTCATGTTTCCGTTCCTCATTACTGTGGAATGAGCCTTCTGCAGAACGAAGAAAATTAATAATGTTTTCTACGTTGGAGGGCCGTTCAAAAAGGCCGAAATTCGAAACAAAAAGCGATTTTTAGTCTTTACAGGATTAAAAAATTCTTTTAACTGTAATAGTTTAAAAAAATACGTTACTTTTGCATTAAGCAATAAATAAACAAAGTTAAAAAATACTTCCATACAAATAATAAAAACATTAATAAAACATCAAATATTGAATAACAAGTAGATTCACCTTGAAAAAAACTGTTATATCTCGTTAAAGCATTTGTCCACAGGAATGAAAATTTGCAGTTCTGTGTTTTTGTATGAAAGGAATAAGCTTGATAAGCTTGATTGATTGAGCACAAAAGTTGATAAAAAATGCACAAAAAAGCAATTCGGGGGACGCCAAAATTGGTTCAAATAAAAAAAAGTACCTCAATGGAAAGGATTTTTCATGTACTATTTAATTTTGGTACCGGAATTGGGGGTTAGATTTTTCCCATACAAGTCGATACACTAATAAATATACTGATATTAGTGGAGTATTTATTAGAACATTTTAAGCAGTTTAAATTGAAGGGAGTCCACTAAGAATCATGAAATTTTCAATGCAAAACTATTAAGGCAGTTCTTTCCGGTGAGGTTAACCATGTGAAATAATCTATCAAATCAATGCATGGAAATCATTTAAATTTAAATCCATATAAAGAAACTGCCGATAACTTGGCCAACAATATTAACTTTATATGAAAGGTAACATAATTCCATAAAAAAAAAAATGCAAGCCTTGAAATTTTAATTTTGAACATTGAAGTTAAAATTAGATAACAAAATTGTATACAATGTCAATGCATTAAGCATTACAAAAAAATATATAGAGGTAAGGTAAGGTTGATGCGGGTATCTTTTATTAGACACACACACTGGCCAATTAGGCCCGTTGTGTTACAAGGGTTGTTTATTTTACCTAGTCTATTTGAAGCAGTTGGAACTATTTACAAATCTTAGTGATCTGTAGACCGAAGATTCTGAGAGACAGTGTAAGTCAGAGTAAAGGTTGTTATCTCAGAAAAGCAGTTTTTGATCAGCACTGGGCATGTGCAGGGAAGATATGTTGGAGATTCTTACTCCTCCCCGTCTCTGCTGCTTGTGAACAAATTGTTATGGAGGATGTTTAATCTGCGGGCAATACGGACACCGATAACATTATTCATTTGATCCCTTTTAAATGAAATTAATTTTTTTGAGCGCTTCAACTTCAGGATTAGCCAAATTTGACGCGCCGTGCCGCATGTGTTTTCCATAGACCACCTGATGTTGGTTCTTTTAAGGAATAGCTCAATTGTGAGTAATCTGCATGTGGCAAAAATAATATAAATCAATCAATTTCAAAACATGCAATTTACTTATCTTGTTGCACGACTTATCCTATATTAATATTTTTTAAAACATAGAAGTACCTATCTTCTTTTTTTTTTGTTTTGATCTTTTAAGATACCTGTGCCTACCATAACTGAAGGAAATTTTATAAGGATTTTCACCAGCTAAGTCAGTCACAATTTCATGGAATTTTACATTTATTCTTTTATTTAAAGACCAGTCGAATTCGAATTAATTAGTAAATTAAATACAATTCAAATTCAATTAGTTTTATGAAAATACAAGACCTTTCTATTTTCATAAAAATTTACCAGAAAATTTACAAAATGATTACTTAAAAGTTGTATTTAAGTTAAAACCAAAGTAGTCCATATAAACTGAAAGCCATTCAAAGAAAAGATATAAAATGAAAAAGTTGCCGAATGGCTTACTCTTCAATGCTCTACTAATAAAAAAGATGGAACTGAAAAACCCATAGAATATACCATAAAATTGCTGGAAACTTACATTAGCGTCAAATTTTCACGTTCCAGATTGTTTGAACAATTCTGCGCTGGATTCAAGTTTGCTGCCAGTGAAGAAGTTGCTGTAGCTGGTGATGAAGTTACTGTTGTAGTTGCTGTTGTTGTTGAGGAAGTTGTTTGCTTTGGTTTTGATTGCTGCTGCTGCTGAGTGGTGGCACAATTCATGACAATCCAGACTACAAGCGAGGAAACAACTCAACTTTACTTCAAGTGCGGAGGAAGCTATTGGAACTCATGTTGTGTTCTTATCTTGTTGCGCTCTTCACCCATTGAAGCCTCAAATCGACACTATTTCTACTTTTACATTAAAGTTTATTGTTAATATTAATTGTTTAGCTATCAAATGTTTGATAAATTTAAGTTTTATTAGTGCTTTGAAAACTTTTGTTATATTTTTGCAAAATTTTGTTCAATATTGAGGCTAGACAGAGAGTCGTCTTACTCTTCTTCTTCTTCTTTATACATTTTTTATGACGTCGATATCAATTACACAGCGTTGCATGCAATGCACATACTATGCAAATAAAAAGTACCATATTGTTTTGTGAACGTATGTATTCATATAATACGTTTGCATGCAAAGTTAACTCTGAGTCAAACAAAACAAAAACACAGTTAAGGTCAAACAAAATTAACGAGATTTCCTTGTTCTTACCCACAATGAACAAAAGCAACTTACCGAAATTTTAACGTCAAAAACAGCTGTACATTAAAAATATGATTTTAATGCACATTTTGTTGAATTTTAATTAATTTGCTTAAGTTAGCATATTTTTATGACTTAATCAATAAGAGATAAGCAATGAATTTATGTGAAATTGACAGTTGATAAGCTTAGACGAGTTCAGCAATGTTTAATTTAAGATTAAATGTCAAAACAACCGCAACAAGTACAGAACTTGGCTAAGTGGCAAGTTTCGAAGAAAGTTCTCGGGTTAAACAAAACACATTGCAGCATTGTAACATTTGTAAACACCGAACTCTTAAGGTAATTTTTCATTTATTTAGCATTGCTTGTAATATAAAATTTTTGCGTTCTTTTTTACACTTATCACTTGCATGATTAACACAATTTGTATTTATTTTTGTGAAAAATCATTGCTTAACAGGTTGATCCTCAAAACTTCACTTCGATGCATGCAACAGTGAAATGGCGAACTTTTCGAATGTTAAGCAACCATACAGAATAAAAAATAAATAAGACATTCAAGTCAAAGTTTATACGTTATAAAAAATAAAAACTAAAGCTGTTTTCTAATGCATGATAAAATTGCAAGTTAGAATAATTAAAAATATATTTACTCAGATAACAAAATATATGCGGTCGGGTTGAAGTACGCTGAAGGCCAGATAGATAAAAGCTGCAGTGTTTACACAAATGTTAAAAAGTAAACAATTAGATCTCTGGCAAAGTTGTTAAAAATTTAATCTTTATTATCGTTTAACAAGTTTGGAATTGCAACCAAAGATAAAGAAGATAAAAAGATTTTGTATGCGTATAAAAAATGTTATATATTTGGAAGTAAGCAGCGAAGAAGAAATGATAAACAAAAATTCATTAGAAATAGCATAGATAAATTCTCTCTCAAATGAGTCAACTCCAATCGTGTCCAAAATTTGTTACTCGCAATATTAAGAGATGTAGTGAAACAAACATTAATTGTTTGTTATTAACTCAGATTGGTACCAACACGAAAAACTACTGATATCACTAGATAAGGTGATAGTCATAACGTCATAATTTTATAGTTTCATTCATAACTCTTGTCATTGACAATATTTTACACAGAGAACATACTCTTCTTAATACAGACAATAGCATCATAAGTACCATAGTATAAAAATCAAAGTAGCTGCAGAGCTATCAATCCTCTCTCGACCAGAGTTAGAATTGTGAAAATCATTACAAATTATTTGATGTCCCGCTTTATCGCTCTATTCCTTCACTATTTTTTTTTTTTTTTTTGACAATTCTGACTTTCGGCGCTCAGTCCTGCAGCTACCTTATTTGTTGTACTATGATAAGTACTATATGGTTAATGCTATGAACAGAAACATGTTTTATTCTACACTTAAGTTTTCGAGGAGAAAACATACGTTCGATTATATTTAATTTGTTTTATATAAGAATCGATTGTTCTCAATTTGTATTTGTATTTGGATAAATAAAAAAAAAACAAAATTTTAAATATATTCAAATTTATTAAGGGGATATTATTTTGATGTCACGTCGTATGGGGAATAGGGATTAGGACGTTTAAAAAAAAAGGAAAAGCAAAATGTTCTTTTCAGTCTTTGACATGGCTTTGACCGAGCTTCTTATGATCAATTGTGTCTTGTGTGTGCACTCAATTGATCGATAACTGGACTTACATGTTTTCTGTCGACTCTGAACGGCATAAGTTCATGCTCAAAAGAAGCTTTACCTGACATTATTTAAGCAGACAAATTTATTACTGATAAAAAACTTTCACCCGAGGTGAGGATTGAACTTGGGAATCGTTGTTTCGCACGCCTCACACTTATTACGCACGACCATGGCCACCATGTGCGTTTTAAATATCAAGACTGAAGCATGAAAACTCCAGTCATACAATACATTCGTTTTTGTGGAATTTATGAATTTTTTGTTTTTTTGATGACGTCACTTTCAACTGGAGGAAAGGGAAGTTTTCACAAGCTCTTGTTGTATTCCAAACTCCTCATATATGTTAGAAATTAAAGCTTTTGTGACAAATTTCAAGTTATTAAATTGATTATTTTTATAGAGCTTGAAGCTATTTTCAGTTTTTATGATGTCACTTTGCATCAAACTCATTTTCAAACTCAGTGCGCGTATTGAGATCAAAGCTTATGTACAAAATTTCAAGTCATTAAATTAATTTTTACAGAATTGAAAGCATTTTATCGGTTTTGATAGTCACTTTGTATGGGAGATGGGTGTAGTTTCATCTCATTTGGTCCATTTTCGAAAAAGGTCTTGATTTTTTGGAAAAACAAATTTAATATCATATTTCATAACGATAGTTTAAAAATTACGGTTGCTATCGTGTCGAAAGACGTCATGGCTAAATCGACTAGGGTGGTGATGCTGATCAAGAATATTTATACGTTTTTTTTGACTGAAACGTCTCATTATGAGCATAAAAATCTTGTTCACAAAATAAATATATATATATATATACACAATTTTTTAAAAGAGATAAGAATTAAGTTATAAGTTCAACGATATTCATGATGAACCCAATTTTTTATTTGCAATGAAGAATAATAATATAATGTAATAATATTCGATAAAGATCTATTTTTGTATAAATTCTTAGATAAATATTTGAAATTTTTAGTTAAAAAAGAATTACTTAAATTTAAAAAGAGACAAGTTATGCAAGGCAGAAGTTTCCTACCACATATTCAAATTTGTTGTCGTAAGTCACACTTGATAAGAAATCTGCAAAAAAACCAAACAAAAATTTCGTCATTAATAAATATTAAAAAAAAAACAAAATTTAGATCTCAACAACAACGCCACCTATCGGGTCTAAAAATATCCTATCTTTCAAGCTGGAACTAACCATACATATTAAAAAAATATTGCAATTTGGGAAACCTTTGTGGTAAATAACATTAATGTTGTTAATGTCTTTTATTGGAAAAATGTTGCTTTCTATTTTTTAAGTTGCTTAAAATTTCCAAGAAATGAGCACCACAAAAATGTTCGTTCCTGAAACACACAAACAGTTTTTAGTTATAATTTTATTTTTTGGTGAACAAAAAAAAAATCAATCAAAAATTAAAGAGCTGACTTTGAAGGTGAATAACTCGGTCATGTAACAAAGAATTGCATTAAATTTTTTCTTTTAAATTTTGATCAATTTGCACACTAAATACAAAACAGTTACAACTCAAAAAAACATGACTTTTCAGGAAAAGCGAAAAATAAAACTCTTTGGTTGAAACTGCAGAAGAAAAACAATTTTCGTTTAACACAAAAACTTCATTCTTCCAGTTAATGAAGAAAATAACGAAAAATATAGTCAGATATGTTTTATAAATTGATTTTTAACAAAAATTCGATATAAAAAATTTTGAATTGTGACTGTTTTGTATTTAGTGTGCGAATTGTCCATTTAATCGTTTTCATATTTTCAATCGTTTTCATTTCCGTTTACCTTCTAGTTTTTTAATTGAAAAAAACTTTAGTGAATATATTACTAATTAAATTAATTAATTATTATTAAACAGTATTAAAGTTAGTTTTCATTACTGTTTTTTTTCATATGGTATGCATAAATGTTAAGTTTATTTTAAGTTTCGTTCGTAACAATTTAAAAAGGTTTTATACGATCGAAAAATCAAGCAATCAAAGATTTTTTTGCTTATTTTTATTAATTTTGTATATATGTAGTTTTGCATAAAAAGTAATGGTGAAGTGAAAAAAATTATGAGAATTTCTCAATTAGTTTCTGAGTTATTTTCTTATTATTCCGTTAATAGGATTATTCCTTAAAAATTTAGGTTTTTTTGAAGTCGGTTATTGTTTTTGATTAAAAATCTAATCGACTACGACTGCCTGTAGACTATCCGTCTTTGACTACAGGCAGCCAGCTTTGAAAAAAACGTTTGTTGGACAACGCAGCCAACTTTGAAAAAGCAAATTTTACTTGCTTTGAACTGCAGAAAATTATGAGCAAAAAAAAAGTGCTTGATTGCAAATTTGTCTGAAGCTTTGTCTGCTTTCAAAACTGTTTTAATAAGATATTTATTATATTTATTTTCTTTCTAAACTGAGCAACACATAAAAAAAGCAGATGTATTTTTCAATTGGTGTGCAAAGTTGTTTTTAAAAATTCTGAAATGTCACTTTCAATAGCTTGAAATGTCAATTTTCTTTCGATATGCTTTACATTTATTTTTTATTACATTTTTTTATAACTGATAACTTATTTGTTGTCTCTTCATCCGAGCTCGTTTCAAGATACAAAAAACTACAGAATAAAGCTAGTATTATATGGGCTTTTGCAATGGTAATGTTCTTTATTATTAAAAAAGAACAAAATAGGAGCAACAAATCGAAAAACCGGTTAAAACTGGTTTTTCGGGTGAAAAATAGACTTCGAAAAAACCGTTCATTTAAAACTTAAGAAAGAAGAAAGAAGTCGAAAACGGTTATTCAATTCGACTATCCATCCTTACCATATAATGGGGTTCATACACAGGCGGACTTGTCCGCGAACTTGGTTGGTTGCATGAAATGTTTGCTCGATTGTGGCCTTATTGGCAGACATATTTGTAAGTTTGTGAGTTGGTCGCAAGATAATCAAAATTGTTTAAGTTTTTGGAAGAGAAGCTTCAGTTTGTACAACAGGGGCCTTACTCTGTAACGTGAATCGAAAAGTTATGCGATTCGAAAATTAAATGCGATTCGAAAGTTAAATCGCACTGTGTTACTCTTTTGCATTCGTGACATTGATTTAACTTATCGTTTCATCAAATATTCAGTTAAAGTTCGTATTACTGACTTTTAAACGCCAAAAATGCGAAAATAAGTTTAAAGAAACAGAAGATACGTCAAAATATTGAATTCGAAAATCGATTTGCAGAGTATCATAATTCCGAATTCGAACAATTTAACTTTCGAATCGCGTTACAGAGTAAGGCCCCAAGTAGTATAGTTGATGGTGGTGTAAGCGTACTTAATGTAAAATTTTTGTGTTTTTGTACACAAATTGGCACTTTTGCTTGCACCTTTTGCAAATAAAAACATAAAATGGCAATTGCTGTAGATAAAAAAGTTTACTTTCATTCTTTTCAGTACTTTGCCAAGAAATAACACTGGATTCACCTGGAACACTCGACGAAATCATTCTTTGTTCCCTCTATTTAGTGCTCACAGGGCCTGAATGACGTTCGTGAAGACATTGCAAATGCCCGCTAACAAGAAACAATTTTTACAATCAACATGCATTATCAATTACAGTTCAAGTTAGAAAATGCTAATATTGTCAATAATTAAGGTTGGCACGCTTATGTACAATTTTAAAATCTTCGTAAAGCATCCGTAAAGCAGGTTTTATATTTTAAACAACAAATTAATTTTTGCCTTGAATGTATATGTTAAAATTTAGTTCCTAAGATTATCACAAGGGGTTAAACAGAAAGACAAATATTTGGTCTGTTCGAGTACTGATAATTTGTGATAATTTTCACAAATTATCAGCTTTTGGCGTGCGCGTACGCAAAAAACTTGCAAAATGAGAGAAATTGAGAGCGCAAAGTGACAGTTGAATCGGAGGGGAAGTTGCAAATTCCTGCTGGAAAAATTTTTACTGTGGAGAATTTGCAAGCTAGAAAACAGCTGATTCCAGACAGTTGCAATTTGAACTTTCAAACAAATTAAGTAAAAATTTTGTAAAATTTAGTAAAAGTCATCATGATTATATGGTACACTTATTAAATCTAACCGTTTTCAACCTTGTGAAATGTCCCAGGAGAACACTTTACGTCCTATTTGCGTTTGCTTGCCATTCCACTTGAAATGTAAGCCAGTCGTTAATCAGCTGCTATCGTGGTTTGCAAGTTTTTGCAAATTTTGCGTTCGCGTACTTTATGATATTTTTCTATTTGAGAGAGAATTGTGCGATATTCTCTTGCAAGTTGCTGCTGGATATTTTTCACTGGATAAGTACTCGAATAGACCAATTGTAACACTGGTACAAATTCCTTTGAAAGAGTAACGCGATATAGAAACTCGTCAACTAGTCCGCTGGGTTTATATTCCATATGTTTTACTTGTTCTTTCAATCTTGCTGCTGGGTTATGCTTTGTTGCAATATTTTGACACTGAAAAAAATAAATTTATTTTTGTTTCGATTAGAAAAATCCTAACAGAATGTTGTAACAGCATTTTAAAAACTTATATATTTTACATGCAATATTGTCTTATGACTATACAATGAACGTACTAATTTTAATAACTTATTTTTACATCTTCTATGTCTTCATTATTTAATGTTTTTATCTGACATTCACATAAAAATTTAACAATTTTAACTTCAGCCTTAGAACGATTTTCAGCACTCAAACCTTCGAGCAGCACGTTCATTTTTTGAAATATGATGGGCTGGCTTTTCGAAATAGTACTACTTGCAACGCTATTCAGCTCCTTTTGATGATTTTCTTGTTGTTGTCTAAGTGATTGTAGACAGTCTTGAGATTGCTGAAGAACTGCTTCGATGTTGTCTATAACCGCACAGAGTTGCTCTACCGGAGCACTGCCAGGTACGTCTTCACTTAGCGATTGGTTAACAAGTTCTACTTTTGTTATTTCTTCGCTAAGCATTTCCGTTGGATATTCTTGGTACGAGATATTTTTTATGTCTTCATATTCTAACATATCGTCAGGTATATTTTGTTCCAACTCCATGCATTGAAATGAGCTCTCTTCGGTGTTGCATACTTTTTCCGGAGTATTTAATTTCGCTTTGGCAGCTTTTTGTGGACGACCCGGACGTTTAATGGTGTCAACATTTAAAGGAATTCTGCAAATTGCAGTTTATTTTTACTATATCAATATTTATAAAACAAAAGACAAACCCTTTTCGGTAGTGCTGTTCTAGAAATATAAGATCATTATAATATTCCCATTCTATTGGCTGATTTGGAGAAATATGATGATTTCGACATTCGCGCGAAAAACGATCACGTAATTTTTTCCAACGCTTATAGCAGGTTTCCTCTGAATGAAAGTTTTTGTTTTGTTTAAATGGAATATATGTTTTGACTGATGCTACTGACCTGATATGCCCATGCGCTCTGATATTTGCCGCCAGGCTTCATTTTTGGCTGTCAAGTTTTTAGAATCACGTATTTTGAGCTTATCATAGATCACTTCGTGCTCCTTTACCAGCTGTATAAGGCGTTGATTCACATAGTGCTCTTCTTCTTCAACAGACTCATCATCATTATTCAATTCTTCACATTCATCTAGCTCGCGACATATCTGTTTCCTACGTTTTCTGGTTTTAGGTTCATACTTTATATCCGGCAGCTCATCATTTTTTGCAAAGCTATGATAAATTTTTGTAAATATATATATATAGTTAGAGATTAATATTCTTCACCAACGAACCCATATTTATAATGATTTTTCAGGAACATTAACTGAGGAAACATATCCCAAGTAACGGGCTCTTCTGGATGCTCATAAACGCGTCGATACTCTTTGCCAAAACGATCACGTATGCTCTTCCAACGTGTGATACAAGCTCTTTCTGTAGAACGAACTTTCATTATCAGAATAATATTAATAGTTTAATTTTTCATATTAAGCATTGGAGCTTTGTAAACATTACCAGAAGCGCCCAGCTCCAGTGAAACCTGCCGCCATGCTTCGTCTTTTTTGTGTGCATTCTTCGATCCTCGTGATAAATCTTTGTCGTATAGTATTGGATATGACTCGATTAATGTGACCAATGCACTATCTATTATTTGAGAGGTCATTATTTTTAAATAAATTACTTTGTTTCGCAAAATTCAAGATAAACAAACACATTTGATTAAAATTCAACAATTATCAGCTGTACGTTGTCAAATAATTCAACACGTTTAAAAAAATCACCACGAAGCAGCGTGAACAGCGTGATTCAGAAAATTAATTTTTCTGTTATTGAGCTTAAGAGTTGTTTAGACTAGACAATTGTGGACGAATTCTAGCCGAAAAATTCTCCTCTCTTGATATGTTGACATTTCGACCTGAACTTTCACAAAAGCTTAGTTCGATGACTGCTCTAGATTAAGAAGTCTTACTCCAGATCAGCAAAAGGTGTTTGATGAGCTCTTTTCTCTGCTCTGAATTGCTTTTGATCTACGTTTTTTGAATCTGCACTAAGTTATACTTCTTGCTCTTTTCTATTCTTCTATATTTTATGGTGCAAGATTAAGCAGCCAATAAATAATTCTATTGAAGTGTTTATGGTAAGAAACATGATACGCCATATGAAAAATATTGCGAAGTAATCGACTTTAAAATTTGAAAAATATTGAAAAATTGTATGAAATCATGATTATGTCTAAAATTTCAATTCGGTATAGGGCATCAATTAATAGGGTAATAGTAGCAATATTTTTAGTGGATGTTAATAATGCATCAAGAGATATAATGAACATAAAATGTGAACTCTCAAAGCAATGTGGCTTATCATGTTAACAATTTTTTTTTTGTTAACTTCTGACAGTTGCTTGCCCAAACTTGCTCTTTTTTGTTTTTGAAATATCTGCTCTGAAATTATTTTTGACAACTTAGTTGATCTGCTATACTCTGCTCTGCTCAACACTGAGAATTTTTCAATGAACACGGCTAATCTGGATATGTTTTAGTTAAGAATATACAAAAAACCCAACATTTTTCAAAGCTTTTGTGTTGGTTATCCATTTTTATACTTTGGAGAAACTTCAAAATCATTAGAATAAAATTTTTTCAAATTTTTGAAATCGTATTTGGATCTATTTTTAAAAATTCTAGTACAATTAAAATTGGTTGATATTATAACATAACGCACAACGACGTTCGCAGGACAGTTGATTAAACAGTAGAATTACATTTTGTTTAGCAATTGACAGGAGATTTAATAATTTCAAAGAATCAATTCGAAATCCTTTAAAGTCCAACGAGGTCGTAATGTTTAACAAAACTTTTTCTTAAAATTTCTTCAAAGTTTTCTCATTTGTCGATTTAACAATTCCTACGCCTGCCAAACGCCAAATTTGCAGACTTAATTTTGAGAACTTATACGAATTCTTCACGGTCTTAATACTGCAATATAAATATTATAAATAATTTCTTAAGTATTACTGTCATATTATAAAAAAATGTTCAATACAAAAAATATAAGGTGTGTACACACGCTGCCTTTTGTCTTCATCTGATAAAAAGGTATGATGAACCAGTCAAAAATATAAATATTTTGGTTCTAATTTACTCAGATCTAATATTTCAACCTTCTTAAAATAATTCAAGAGATCAAGACAGCACTTCATCAACAAAAATATTCTGTGTAATTTTTTTAGTTGATTTTATGCTGAAAATGTGTTGACATTACCAGCTACATTCACTCCACTGAATAATATGGCAACGGGTTTTTTATTATTTCCGTTTAAAAAGTTCTTCTTTCGTTGAGAATTTTGCCACCATGGCCAGGTGTTATATAATTCTGCAATCAAGGTTTTTGTTTGCATTGCTGATGATCGAAACGTTATCAATAGTGTCTTCTTATGTAGCGCTTACATATTGTACAAATCTTTTAATTACAAAACTTTCATTAACTGAACTTCTGAAATGGTCTTTAAAAACCATCTTTGTACATTTATATTCACATTTTTAATTTATTAGTTGTGATATTACTTAAAGGTGAATGATTTGCAGAGAGAAGCAGTGAAGTAATACTAGTTTTGGTTTAAAATTAATATAAAGCAACATAACGTTATATTTTCACATGTAAAAGGACACAAGTTCATTTAATAATTAAATAATTCTTCAATAGAATTCCAGCAAGTCTTCAATAAAAAAATTTTAAATTGGTTTGCATCATTGAATCATTATTCCATCAACTTAAAACCCTGGATAAATACTTCATTGAAGTCTCTGAAAATAAATGAATGTTTAGTTATTAGTTCTACTATTTAAATTGAATAAAAATAATGAATTTTAATTATTTTAATGAAAAGCTATGAGTTTAAATAAAAGCTAAAAAATTTTAAGAAATAGCTGATTAAAAATGATATGAAAGTTAATCTTTACAAATGTCATGAGTTATTATAAGGAATAACTATGGGTCTATCGTATTATATTGTTATTTAGTTTATTGCACTGGGATGAAAGTCAGATCCGACAATGAATTGCATTAGTAAAGTAGTTATAACATTCATCTTAACATATAGTTTACTCGGTATTATATTCGTTTAAATTAGTAATTAAGTTCTTAGGGGAAAAACCCGTGGGGTGTAAGTACTAGGCAGGAGTTTCCGCTTTTCAAAATTCCACGTGTTAAAGCTAAATCGTCAGGCGTCAACGCCCAGCCACTGAGTTGACCAACACTCTGTAATTCCGGACATCGATCCATTAGAATCTAAAAATAATAAGTTCGATTTTAATTCGAACATTCGAATAATAGATATACAATGATATTTCATATTACTTCTATCGACTGCACGGTTAAATTTGGAGCCAATGTGAACCAAATATCTTCTAGAACATTAAAGTCGTGTTCGATGAATATGCTGAAAAGAAATAATGTTTGAATTGTCTTTAACAATGCAAAATTAAATAGAATGTCTTATTGCAAGTACACGATATGTCACAAAATCAATAATATATAAATTGACTTAAGTCTTTTAAAAAAATTTATAAGGCGATTCATGTCACTTCGTGTATCGTAAGTTTTATTCTTCGTAAACGAAGAGAATTGAAGAAAAAGACAGAAAAACCGAAGATGGCAATGAAAACTCATTTCACTTACCCATAGAAGTGAATACTTTTACAACTCTTATGACATTGTAATCGAAATAGGTTGAATAATCCATTCGCCGCGATGGCTCTTCTAAAATGAGTTACATGCAAACGCACAGAGATCTACCACGGTAAATGAGAACAAGGATCCGATGACAAATCCCTGACTTATGTTGAAGAGCATGATACACAGAAATAAAACTTAAGAAAATGGTGTTCTCTTTACATACAAGGTCTGTCCCCGTACTTTTTGGACTAAAAGTGGTTAAACCGTCAAAAGCCTGAGAGTAAGACAGAAATCTCTGTCAAATAGAGAAAAACACAAAACAGTACGGGAACGCTTCTCGGACTAAAATTGTTAAATTGTTTGTCCAGCGTTCGCTTGATGTGGAGCATCAGCAATGCAGACGACATGCTTAAGATTTTTAACAAGTATTGGATTTAACTTTCAAGTTAAAAGCATTTACATTAGTTTTTAGACGTTTTCCCATGTTTTTGCGTGCCATTTTAATAGATTAAAAGAAGTTTTGATATATTGCAATTTCTTAGCTTACTTGAACAGATTTTTATCTATATGAAACTTTTACCATTTTTGTCAAAAGAAATTTCGTGAATAATGAAAAAATAAAACTTAGAGCCCGCGATTTTCATGAGATCGAATTGTGAAAGTACAAACATTGGTCAATTTACATAGTATCCCACATTTTCATTCTTGTTTTCAGTTGAATAAATTCTAAAACCTTCTGTTTGTTTTCAGATTTCCACAAACGCATGAATGCAATAACTTCGGATTCGTACAACCAGGGCTACCAAAAGCCAAATTATGCTAGGTCTGTTCTCGTACTCTAAAGTTTTAGCCTCGAGAAGCGTTCACGTAGTCGAAAAAATGGTAAAAGAGGGTATAATAGAGGGAAAAAAATGTTCCCTCCTTGTCAAAAGATGTATATTTTAGTCCGAGAAATTTCTTCTGGTAAAAATGTCAAGCAGCTTAAAACAACTGTTTACAAGATGCTCACGATGATGAAACGAAAGTTTTTCATATTTTTCATTATCTAAAATAAATGCTAATAAGCTATTATTAAGTGATATTGATTTGCTACTTAACTGCAGTTAGGATATTTCGGAAGAAGCGGCAGTTAATAACTTGGAAAATTCAAAAATAATTGAAAATATTCAAATTGCGCCACCTAAGCCTGCAATATTAGAAACTGCGTCACAAAATTACGAAATATTGTTCAATCCATAAACTCCAGACATTTATTAAAAACATAGTTGAAAAAAAACACGAAAAAAATTGCATCTTTAAAAAACAATTAGATACAAGAAATAAAGAAAAAACCTGAGAATGTGGAAACTTCCGATGCACTCAACGATCTTGGCGATATGAACGGTGGCATGATTTCTTTCGTCAAAACTTTTCAAATTGTATATCTTACTCTCGTATGCTGGACAAATGATACGAGGGTATTGATTGTTGTCCAGGTTTTACAAAGGAATCTTTTGAAGCAATCAGTGTCGCTGTTTGTTGAGGAAGCAATAAATAAATCGGAAAGGACCTATACACCATTATAGATTGTGACTGCATCAGTACAGAAGCAACCCAAATTTTAGTTTTCATGGTTGCATGTGTCAACCGGAGTTAGAAAAATCGCTGTAGGATATTTTTCCATCACGTCTCTTGACGCAACTCAAAAGACACTTAGGATCTTTATCTAAGTGGATCTTTATCTTTATCTTATTTATCTTCCTTTTCTCAGATTTAAGAACGGAAAGTGTTTTGAAATAAGATTCCTTGTCTAGTAGGTTTAGTTTTTTACCTGACCCTTGCCACATTATCAAATTCATTCGGAATCTTTTCTTTGCTGAAGTAGAAGAGTTAAGAGATCGGAAAATAATATTATACAATGGTAGTATCTCAAAAAATTAGTGGATTTGCAAGAAAAAGAGCAGTTGCTTTTAAAAAATAAGCTGAAAAAGGGCTGATATATACTTTTCTGATCAAAAAATGAGGGTGATACGTGCAAGCATTAAGTAAATCTGCAGCAGATGCCTTAGATTTTTATAGAGAAGTATTGATATCGCCAGAATTTCAAGAGAATTGAGGCTACAGTTAAGTTCTTTAGTTATAAGTATATTGTATTCGACATTTTTAATAGTAGGAGTTTTAACAAATTTGACTTTGAAAAAGCCCTTTGCAAAGTAAATATAGGTTCTTTAATTTCATAAAGGCCAGCTTTGCATTCGAAATGGTCAGTTTGTGGTGTAAACAGCCGTAGAAAGACAGCATGTATAGTAGAGATGAGCGATTTTTCGATACCGATGATTTAGTTACGGTGATTAAATAATCAGTAGTAACTGCGGTGATCCAATAGTTTCAAAAACCGTGATCAGTAATTGAGTTGTGTTATTTTTAATTTTTCATTTTGTTCGCCGTTTGCAGCAATACGTGATTTAAGCAGTGATTTTTTGCTTGTGGGAGTCGTTGTCTCTGTCTCTCAAGTAAGTAACTTGGGATCAGTCCGTTTGGAATCAGAAATTGTTATACTTATAATTGCACAGAGAGTCGGTTCATAACAATTGAGAAGACAGAATTTTCCCCTTAAATTGATACGTGGTCTAGTCCCTTGTACAGTGTCCTAGTTAAGATTCTGTAATATTCCTTGTTCTCAAATTCTATATATTTTTTTTCGAAGAGCTTTTAAGTCCCATTGTAAAGTTGAGCGGCATTTTAAATCCAAACGAAATAAGGTTTCGATTTCAAAGTTATTTCAACGATTTTCAGAACAGGGAACTATAATTAAAACATTTTCTTCTAAGTAAAAGAATTTAAAAAGTCTTTAAAGGTGAAATTTAAACAAAAATTACAATTCTTACCTAATGAGATCCTCATCGCTAAACGTCACGCTGTCCACAGCCAGACGCTTTAGTTGTGTAGAATTGCAGATGAATGCCTTCAGTGCAGTGTTTGTCATGGAGCTGCTCAGCATTTCCAAGCCTTCAAGACGTTGAAAACGTGTATGAAAATTTGTATACGACAAGCCGTCCATCATATAACAGTCTAAATCGATTAGGGTAGGACAAATGCGTGCTAGTTTGCCAATCTCAATGCTGCCAGAACCTTTTATCATTGTTAAATGAGCCAAATTGCGTCCGATTTTTTCTAGCACCAGTAAAAGTTCAGGGCAGGAGAATTTGTAAATTTTCAATTTTCTCAAAAAAGTTTCATTTAAAACATGCAGACTACCAGCGTGAGGTGTGTCCAAGTAAAGAGACTCCAGTTTGGGACAGGTTTTAACAATGACACTCAAATGATTCTCATCGGTGCCAGTATCGTGTATATATTTCAACTTGCATTTGAAATGTTCGTCCACATTGTCAAAAACGAACTTAAGAGCGGGACCCACAAATGAGTAGGTAGACAGAGTTTCAATATTCGGGCAGTTTTCAAGTAACAGAGCAATGTCAGAATAACAGATATTCTCCTCACCGGGCATACCAATATCTACAACGGTTAACATAGTCTTACACAAGCCCTTGCTAAGAAAGTCTAGACCAATTTCGGTAATATCGGTCTCACCGGAAATATCGAGCACCTGCAAGCATCTGCAATGTTTGGCAATAACTCCAAGCAGATCATCGTTGGCAATATAGGGCACAAAGAGTTTGCTAAGATTCGAGCATTTTTTGATAATTTCGAACATATAGTGCATGTGTTCCTCCTTCACCCAGACACCTTTGAGATTAAGCACACGCAGACCGGTGCCCTGGGCGGCAATGACCTGCAGAATTTTCTCATAGTAAGAAAAGGGAAATACCTCAGTGACCAGAAATGAGACACCGCAGTTGAGTAGCATTTGTAGACAGGTGAAACGCATGTTGGCGTCCAAATAGTCAGAGCTTAAAATAACGCGTAGCAGATCTTGATAGATATTCGAAGTGGCGCCTGCGCACTCCAAATACTCATCGATTTCGACCATAACTATGTCGATGTCCAAATTGACACCGGGTGCATATTTGGCATACCCAAGTGTTGATACAATCAAGTTGGCTAGCTCAGCTAAAGAGCTGTCGCTGAGCGATCGCACTGTGCACTTTTTTGACATTTCAACGATCAGCACTGTTGTTTTCGCAGTCGAGTGTACAGTATTTATTGCACTACGATGGAAATTGTATTTCCGTTGAATTTTAGTAGAGGGCAAATAATCATTTTGTTTTCTTAAGATATTTTCATTTTCATACTTGAATGAAAATCAATCATTTCGATATTTTAATATTTATCAAGATTAATTCTAAAGCTTTTATAGTACTTTTTAGAACTTATATTCTACACTTAACATCCTCAATATGTAGGGAACTATATTGAACATTTTTTTTTTGTATATCCAAGAGCCAGAGCAAATAAAATTATTAATGGTTTGTTTGAAAATATTTTTGTTGGCATGAATTTTTTTGTTCTTTATAATTTTTTTTATGTTTTTGCTGCATACACTATTTTACTTTTTGTTTACATGCAAAATGTAAATATAAACAATTTGTTTTTCTCTTTCAAAAACAATCAAGATCACTACAGTTTATCGACCACTACGCTCCGCTCTCTCCTTCACAAAAATTCATGAGAAAAAAAGCTTTTGCTAAACGTTCAAATCGTTCTACACACAAAGTGATTACATCACGATATTGCTTAAATTATTTTTAATCATTTATTAGCGATTTAAATATGTCAATATTTAGTTGAAATTTATATTCACTGACATTCTATAACGAGAAAAAGTTATTAGCATCACTTTAAAATTGTTATGAATTATTTTGCCACAAAAAAAGTTCACTATTTCCGCTTCCTTTTAGTACGGAAACTGTGTATGATTTCTTGAAACTCGCGACGAAAACTGGGCATCAAATTATTTTGAAATTTTGTGTTGAAAACAGCAGCGTATACAACAAAAAGCTCGCAAAAAACATGCTAAAGCTTCTTTTGAGTTATATGTAATTTTGAAAATGGAACTAAGTGACAAAAAAACCATGTTTAGTGAAGAAAACACTATGGTTCCATATAAAAGTTTAATAATAAAATTAAATATATTGAATATACCATTTAATAATTATAGCAATCGAGTAAGTAATCAATAAATTGCTTAAGTAAATTGTACATTATAAATTAGTTGAGCAAATATCCTGAGATACTAAATTTTTCCAATTTGAAAGGAAAGATTTACATGAATAACACGATCAAAGGCTTTGCTTAAGTCGGTGAAGATTGGATCAACTTTATGTTGATGATGATCATTTACCTTTTTAGTTAGAACAACAGAGATCAAATTCATAAGACTTGTGGTAATTGAAAAAGATATATTGATGATATTGGTGAAAATTGTTGAAGGAAGAAAAAAATTAAAAGAAAAACATCAAAATAAACATTAATGATTTTTCATCAAAATCAAAATGAGTGATTTCTGATCAAAATCGAAGTCTTACTTACTTACTTAGGTGGCCATGACAACCCGTTGTCGGGTACCGGCCGACTTCATCTGCTCTCGCCAGGCGCCTCTGCTTCGCGCACGCCGTCTTAAATGTGTTTCACAAAGCGGCGGTTAGGGCTTCCTAGGCCTAGTCAATTCATCGCAGGCATGGTCTTCCTCTTCGTCGTCGACCCTCGTATTTCGCCTCAAACACCTTTTTCTCTGAAGCTTCATCATTCATACGAAAGACATGATCCAGCCAGCCATTCCAAGAGCGGTTGCAACTGTTTGCGATATCACCTATGCTTCAGCACCATAGAGAAGCACAGGTTTGATGGGCGTCTTGTAGAGTGTTAGTTTTGTCGATCGAAAGAGTGTTCTGGAACCTAATTGCTTACTTAGCCCGTAGTAGCACCTATAAGCAATTCTTACCCTTCGCAAAGTTTCTAGGCTGACATTGTTATTGCTGTTTACGGCGATGCCAAGCTACGTAAACTCCTTGACAACTTCAAAGTTATATCTGCCTGCTATGAGAGCCTAGACACCGCACTTTCCTGTTTGCAGACAGCACATACTTTGTTTTGCCCTCAATCACCGCTAAGGGCACTTTGGCTTATTCCTTTTCGATAGCGGCGAAAACAGCAGTTACATCTCTCTTAGTTCGACCGATAATATCGATATCATCAGCATACGCAAGGAGCTAGACACCTTTATAGAACCATTGCAATGTACTCCTGCCATTCGTAGGATTCCCTCCGTGATGAGTTATTGCGGGTCGCCTTGTCTGAAACTTCGTTCATTATTAAAGGTTTCGGAGAGGTAATTTCCTAACTTGACAGAGCTGCATGTATTGCTCAACCTCATCCTGCATAGTCTTATCAACTTTGCAGGTATACCGAACTCAGACATTGTTGCGTACAGGCAACTCCGAATCGGGTTATCGAACGCAGCTTTGTAATCGACAAAGAGATGGTGGGTGTCAATTTGATATTCGCGGTTTTACTCCAGGATTTGGTGTAGTGGAAAAATCTGGTTTATGGTGAACTTGCCAGGACGAAAGCCACACTGATAAGGTTCAATCAATGTTTTGATATTCGGCTTCAATCTTTAACACAATACTAAAAAGACTGACTAGTTTGCGATAGAAATAAGTCTGATACGTTTGTAATTGCACAGTTTGTCGGGTCTACTTCCCTTAGTATCCCTGTAGTCCAAGACTTCGTTGACGAGACAATGTAAATGATTTATAAAAGAAAAATTCATGATTTAGAACATATGAAAAGTAAAAATTTCATGTATTGAAAACTTGTTCGACGTTTCTGATAGCGAATAGTGAACGTGTAAAAAAGCACACTGCGATTCCAACCTTCGGATATGTTTTCCGCTACTATTATTTTGGTGATGAGTTGATGCATGAATCTTATCAATTCACTGCCGTCGGTTTAAAACAATCCACCAGCCAAGCCGTCAGCACCTGCTGCTTGGGTCGCTGGATAGCAGCTTTAACCTAGTCATGGAGGTGAAATTTACACTCCATCATCGTCGATTGGTGGTGTCGGACTGTACTCTTTAAGGGCAGAATTGTTGGGAACGTCGCCCGCAAGCAGATTATACAAATGCTGCCTCCATAATCTCAATGCGCACTGCGTATCTGTAACCAGTTCACCATTTCCATCTCTACAAGTAGATGCTTCGGGCTTGAAACCTTGGGTTAGTCGTTTAACCTGTTGACAGAATTTGCGCGCACCCCCTTTACCCTGGTTCACCACTATGTTCTCACTCTCGCGCTTTTTCTACTCCCTTTTTGCGTCGGAAAAGGAGCCTCCCTTCCTTCTTCTTTTTGTGACAGTTTTCGCGCTCGGCTAGCTTTGAAGCTGACTTCAACGTCTTTTCATATGCGGTTTTGATGCCGTCGCGTCGCGACACTCTTGGTAGTACCATTACTTCTGAAATTTCAGCACCAGTTTGCATGGCGTGGTAAATATGCGCCCAAACTCCGCCTGCATCATTGAGGCAAGAGTTCGGTTGGTTGAGCTTAACCGACAGTTGAGCGGAGTAGATTTTGGCGTACCATTGTGATAGCAGCTTATCGACATCAAGCGTCCTTTGCATATCTGTGCGTATATTCTTCGAATTTGATAATGGTCAGAGTCAATATTGAACCCCATAATGTGCACACATCCAGTCTGCTTGAAGTGAGCTTTCCGTCGATCATAACATGCCCGTCTTTTGATCAGGGGACAGCAATGTGGCCTTGTGGATATCCGTGTGAATCTGGTGCTACTTACTACCATGTTTTCTGGTGCTACTTACTACCATGCGCGTTGAAGTGGGTGAGCACTATTTTCTTGTCGTATGCAGGGCAGTGAACACAGATTAACGTCTTCGGGCATAACTCGATAAATATCTACAATATCTATACGAAATACGAAAATAAATATTAGCAATAATGTTGTAAATTTAATTTTCAAAAACGCACAGCTGCCCCAAACATAATGCACAAGTTCATCAATATCATCACAATAACATAATTTATTCAAAGCGAATTAAATTCCATTGAATTGGTTGGGGAAAGAAACCATTTAGGTCGGCTACTTGGACTCGGTTCTATCTGCAACATTAACAGCAGTTGCTCTCACCTCTAATGATTTAGCAGTAGTTCCTCTAACATCCGTTGCAGTAGCAACTGCTGTCTTAGCATCAGAATCTCTAACAACTGTTACTTTAGCATCCGTTTCAGTGACTACATCCTTTGCTTTAGCCGCTGCTGAAAGATGATGATTTAGGCTGCAGACATTCGGAGCTGGTTCCTTGTGTACTTCCGGCCTAAGCAAACCAACGGTAGGTAATTTTAATACAGTTCCAAGTTTAACTGACTCATAGGACATAAGTTTGCCAAAATAAACATGTTGAATGATGGGAAATTTGGTGAGTATCTGCAAGTTTGGGGTTTTAAAATAAATATTTAATGTGTGTTTTTGATTTTCTACTTACATCTTTGAGGTACATTTTGACAAGACCTTTGTTTATTTTCACCCAAGAATCTACAGCTGAAATGCTCCATAGCTGATTGGAATGCTCAGCAAAATGACCGGTTTTAACCTTAAAATAATTCAGTTAGTTGAAATAAAAAAAATTATATAAAGTTTAGACAAACATACTTTATTGATGTAGTCGATGCAGCCTATAAACATGTAATCATCTTTGTACTCAGTTATAATATCCTCGTCGAGAAATCTTGTGGGATCAAATGGTGCTTGGACTGAAAAGGCGTCGAAGTTTTCATGTCTACATTCGATATAAAGAAACTTATTAAAACTTACACGACAACTGAGCGCTGCCCCATACAAAGGGTATAAATTGAAAATCATCGAGTGCCCAGACACCTTGACTGCCTGCTGGTTCCATGCGATATGTGGTCTGCAAGCGACGAGCCAAAAGCAAATATTTATAGAATAGCTGCAGAGCGCAGGCCACATTGTCCGCTTCCACAAGCACTTCGGCCTTAAAGAGTCCACACAAAAAGAATATAAACGATAGCTCATGGCCAGTGCCATAGTCAATGCGCGTAGCATTGCCAAAGGATTCGGCAAAGTAGGTGCCCAACTCGCTGACTGTATGACATTTATCTTCTGGTATAGCTTTTTGCAGCAGCAAGAATATATCCTAGACCACAGACCACAAGCAGTAAACATTACATTTTAAGGTTAGTTTAAGATGATTCACAAAAAACGCACCTGATTGATTTTGCGACTCCAAGAGCGGTAGGCCTTGTTGCCAAACCGATGTGGTTGCTCCAGCGGCGGCGTTTCATCAATATATGTGTTTAGCACATCAAAGATATCCAGCAATTTCTGCATATTTTCGGATATATGCATGGGTGAGCTGATGCGCTTGCCTTGTATGGCCTCGCTGATGCCATTGATGAATCCAACGGCATTGTAGTAAGCCTCCGAACGTTGCCATGTCTGTATCTCTTCAACTGACTTGACGCGTTTTCTGGGCTGATTACCATCGAGAAATTCGTCTAGTGTTTGTATATATTATTGAATTTGTAGAGCACATTAAGATAAGTGCTGTTGATATTACCCACTATTTCCTTGGGTATGGTAAAAACCTCCATGATGCAGTATTCCTGATTGTTTTGCTTATTTTCCGGTGACTCTGTGAAAAGTTGTGTAAACAAATAAAATCAGTTTGCAAAATGCAGCAATAAAAGCTGACGATAGTTATAGAAACAGAAATCGATAAATTGCGATTTTTTGACAGCACAAACAAAAGTGACAACTAAATATTTGTATCATCTATATAATTGATTATAGTAAGTTACTCTTATTATTTATTTTGTTGGATAGTTTTAAACGTCAGTTATATTGAAATTTGCCTTAAAGTACTTTAACTAATCATCAATTTTTATTATAAAACAATAAAATTACATCAAATTTTAGCGCCATCTAGCTGTCATTTGAAATTATCATATACTTCACGCAGCAAACCAACTACACAAACCTTTTTATTTGCAGCCATTCACAATAGATATGTTTTCAGCAAACCTGCTTCTTATCGATAAGCGGTTTTGCCAGCAGCTCGTCACTAGCGCAAAACGTCAGCTCAATCAACAAAAAACTTCTCCACCGGCAAAATTTAATATTTATTTTGCACGAAAACAAGTTTTTAACGCCTAAAAATATGATTGAAACACTCTACAATCTGCCATTTCACATTCTAGTGCCACCAAATATAAAAGTGCGTCGCCCGGCATGGATTAAGAAACCTTCGCCGATGACAATGTTTTCCATTGTTTTGTTCTCCTATTTCTTGGTCACCGGTGGTAAGTAGCACATATTCAGCTGCCAAGCACACCCACGCTTTACTTAAATCATCCATTTCCACTCTAGGTATCATATACGATGTCATTGTAGAGCCTCCAAGTGTTGGTGCCACTGTCGATGAACACGGTCACTCGCGTCCGGTTGCTTTTATGCCATATCGTGTCAATGGCCAATATATTATGGAGGGTCTGGCCAGCAGTTTTCTCTTTACCGTTGGCGGTTTGGGCTTCATTATCATGGATCAAACGCACTCACCCGGCAAGACGACACTCAATCGTGTCTTGTTGACTTCCATGGGTTTCGTGTTCATCTTGGTCTCATTCTTTACCACTTGGCTGTTTATGCGCATGAAGCTGCCAAGTTATTTGCAACCTTAATATCGCTTTGTCTGCAAGGCGCTTTTAGTGGCTGATCATGTTGTGCCACGCTCAATTATAACAGCATACAAAGTATTCCAGTTTTTTAGTTTAAGTTCGAATCTCTTCGCCTTTTCTATTGAAGTTTATTAAAAATAACGAAAATACTGACATTATTTAGTGTTCTCAAATAAAATCGACGAATCATCGATGCGACAGAATTCAATATTCTGTAAAAATCAAGATCAAGTTTTAAAAATAAGTTGAGATCATCCGAAAACTACTCAAGTAAACGTTGAAATGCATTCTTAAAATGAATCTAGCAAATGTCAAGAACAGAAAAATTGAAAGACAGGTAATTAAAACAAAGCTTGGTTATCTTAAATTAAAAAAAAAACTATAACTACTTTTCTGCCACTCTATCTGGCTTATGTTAAAAAAAAAGTGGTTATCTCTTGATGTTGAAATAAAATTTGAACTAAGTAACAGTCAAGTACTCAATATCCTTGGCATAACTAACATATAGTCGAAAGTTTTTATTTTAAAAAGATTTCTGAAGTATTGCTCAGCAGAAGAATTGATCAAGTTATAAAATAAGAAAGCAGAATCTTGGGAGAACTCCATAAAAAAACAATTTACAAGCGGAATATTGAAATAGTTAATTTAATTTGTGGAATTTTTAACTTTTAGCAAACGTCAAAGTTGTGCGCGTTTTTTGATAAAAAATTCTGTAAAAATTTCTAAATTTTTTTCAATTAAAACGAATTTAATAATTAATTAAGTTGAAAATTTAGTATAAATAGTTGGAATCCTTAATATGCCACCAAAACGACAAAACAATGCATCAAAGCTTAAATGCAGGCGAACCAAGCTTTCGGTTGATGACGATGACTGCATACAATGTGATAGTTGTGAACATTGGCTCCATAACATATGCAACGTTCTCAACAAGAAGCAATACCAGATTGCAGTTGCTGATGACAGCTCCGAGTTCAACTGCATTGATTGCAAGGGGTCATCACCGAATGCAGATAATATTCCCCAGATCCAGTTCAATAAAATTATGACTGAATTCAGTGACATGAGGAACACGTTATGCTTCTTGTCTCAATAGTATGGTGACTTATTTAGCAGCTTTAACCAAGCCAAGAAAAACATAGACCTTATTTCCAAAGAAAACTCAACACTTCGTGAAGAGCTAAATGAAGTATAGCACAACCTGTATACTCCTATGGATGAGAAAGTTCGCAGTGACTGTGTGATAAGGGAGATTCGTTCGGACGGAAATTTGCTGCCTGCTACAACAAACCTAGAACACCGTCACCCACGTGACTCTCAGGATCGCGGAGAAGATGAAAACAACCAATTGTTTTCAAACTTAAAAAATTAAAAGTATTTTAAAGATAAGCTGCGTAAAGAGTATATTTTTTATATAAAGACTGTCCCAGAAATAACTATCCTTTCTTGGACAGTCACGTATAAAACCGAAAACTCTCATTTACAACTCCCGGGAGAAAATGTTTCATGATTGGGCTGATTATGTAGCTAGTTCAGTTATGATTACTTCCCGTACTGGGATAATTTATATTCGTTCATGATAAATTTAAAAAAAACTCGAAAGTTTCTTTCTCTTTTCTTATCTTCTTGATACAAAGCAAAAATGAACTCCAAGCTCAAAACCCAAAATTTATAAGAATTGAAAAACTTCCACTTTATGCCAAACTTTCGCTTGTCATTTCCAAAATTTCAATTTTCAATGCATAAATTAGACATCTCAGCTTAAAGTAGCTATTAAGATAATTAAAAGTTTCCTATTATGCATTAAATGCATAAGAAACTTTTTTCTTAAAATGAAAATGCATACCGTAACAAAAGGAGAAAGCTCTTTACACCTTCATTAAGCTCTTAGTGTAGCGGGGTTCAACTTTTTGCAAAAACTCAACGAAAGTTTCTAAGTACCTACCAACTTTAAGTCAAAAGTAAGACATCCGCTTGTGTGCGTGTGCTTGAGTATGTGTGTGTGTGTGTGTGTGCGTGTTGAAAACGCATTTATTGCTTTATTATGTGAGCCACGTTAACTTTACAAATGTTGGCATAACCTTGCATGCATAACTTTATTCATTAGCACAAAGAGGTATCCGGGTTTTGCATAGTTTTTGCAAGACTATGTCTGAACTTTGAGCTGCATTTAATGCCAACCATGTTGACTTTTAGTATAATTTTCAATAGAACTAATTGTAAATGCTATTTTGTGTTTTAATATGTAGGTATATGTGTCGATAATGCACACAAGCATGCAGTTTATATATATAGTGGAAAATGCATTGAGCTGTTGAAGTAACACATATACTATGCATAAATTAACATAATCTTCAATACCAGGCATGACGAATGATAAATTTGTCTTTGAAATTTAGAGCAAATTAAACTTAAAAGCTTTTTGTTGACGGCAGCAGAGATGCCACAGAATTCAAAAGTTAGATTTCTTAATTGAATTTCAGTTTTAAGCATAAATCACTGATAAGCAGCATTAAATTAAAGTTAATATATTGCCATGTTTCCGCTGAAATTGTTAGTTCGATGATGCGTCAATTTTGTAGCCACTTCAATTAAATGTCCTTGCTTTGCCGAACAAGAAGGGTCTGGGCACACTTTGGCTACTTAAGTGCGTCACATAAACACATCTTTAATTTAAATTTTGAACATTAGCAGATTGTTTGTTTTTTTTTTAATAAAAATAATTTAAAGTTCTCTCTGTTAGATGTAAAGAACTTTCAGTCTCAGACTCACAGCTTAAAGCCGGAATTAGCATTTAATTAAACACAAACAGCCTTAAAAAAGTATAAAAAATTGTAAAGCAAAATAAAAAAACGACGCCCCAGTCAAATAATCTTAGCTGTCATTACAAAATCAAACCTTGGGGAGTTATACATAAACAACAGTTGATTTCTTACTCCCAATTTGCGTTGACATCATCTAAACGCTAGAAGCGCTTTTTTGCGTTACCAACGAACTTAAATACTGGGGATAACAGCAGCAGCTGTTTAAATTTGTTAAAAACTTTTTGTTTAATATTTCACAAAACAAAGAGATTTTACATTTTTTTTTAATTAATTTTGAAAAAAAAAATTTCTTCAAATATGTAAAGTAGTAAGCAATAATTTACATACAAACTGTCTGACAAGAGCTTGATCGACGTTAAAATCATGAAATGGAATTCCATAAGTTAAGAGCTACAAGCAGGCAGTTAAATGAGTGACTTAAAGGCTTTAATATAAACATTTGTTCTAGTTTTAGTCATGGCTCATCATAATCTTGCAAAGGTAAGACAGTTTTGTTTTTGACAAGTTTTTAACATATTTCCGTTTCTTCGAAGTAGGTTGTAATTGACAAAATAGCTTTTAATCAGAGCAAACTATCTCGCCGTGAAGTTTTTTATTTGATAATTGGTGTATTTTCAGTTTCTTTTTACTTCATAAGTTGGCATTTCTTTTATTTTCTCAATTAAAATATTGTTATTTTAAAACCACAGCTTCGTGGAAATTTGTATTAAATGTTACTCATACGCCCCGTTGCTATGCTATGATAGTTCTGTTTCCCTGTCTATTGAATAAAGCATAACAGTTAGATAATTTTTCTAGACAAAGAAAAAGAATGAAAATTCAAAAAAATATTCAGGACTTATTGCAAAAACAGGATGTGTATTTGAATCAAATTAAATATTGAATACAAATAATATTAAATGATTTTGAAACTTGAGTTGCAATTCCTACATTTGATAATGAATATGATTAATTCATCATTGAAAATGTCTATTTTTCATAACATATCAAAAATTTTTCAACTTTTCGCTATAAATTCGTGTAATCTGCGTAAATTTCGTGTTTTTTTGCCCTGTAAATCCTGTAAAATCTATCTTAAAAATGTTGTCAATTTATCCGGTTTTTGGCGAAAAAAGTAATTTGGCGAGCGTTAGTAATGGTTAATGTGAAATATGGGCATTTCCACAGAAAGGTCTACCGGGACCGAAAAAAAAATTGTTAAATAAACAAATAATTTTTTTGTTATTATTTAAAAAAAATGCTTGAATTTTTATAATTTACTGCATTTACAACTAATTTCAGTTTTTATTCTGAGAAAATTGGCCTGATATCTGAGAAATATGTTTTTCTGGCTTTTAGCTGCTTTTAAGGACTTTTTCTCTTTAGTATTTTTCGTTCATTTATCAACGTTATGTTTGCACTCTTCTTATAAAATACATCTATAAACTACAAATAAAAAATAAAAAATATAAAGATACCAAACAAAGTACGATTTACGGTAAATTTTTTATATTGCTTTAACTACTATTCGAATGTCGCGTTCTTGTACCTAAATCATCATATGTTATCAGAACTTCGTGATCGTTCTTAGAAAGTGTCTGAAAATTGTAACTCAAATAAAATTTGGTCGCCTTAAAATAAAAAAAGAGTTACTGCAGGTAAAAATCATACTAAACATTTAATATTGACCATCAAAATGTGTCGCGTTCGCGATCTTGCGCCGTATTTTTAATACACTTTGTATGGGAAAGTATAGAAAGGTTTCATTCGATTTTTCGGAATTTTTTGCTAAGTGTTAATAGTTCAAATTAAAGCTCATGAGCTAGTTCTCAAGTCATTGGATTGATTTTTAGTAATTTTTAAGAAATTTTCCAATTTGAGAACGTCAATTTGTATGGGAGGTATACGTGGTTTTCATCCTATTGGGATTATTTTCGAACATGATCTTTATTTTTACGATATAAGCTTAAATATCGAATTTCATTATTATAACTTAATAATAACGGCTGTAATCATGTAAACAGATGGAGGGACATACAAAAACAGGGATGCCATGGTTAAAACAACTTAGAAGGTGATACTGCAGTATAATATATGCACTTTTCTATATCTGCCACGCCTTCTTGTGGGAGTAAAAAAGTCTTCATAAAGTAAATAACCACATACGTAGGACGGGTGGTGTTACAAAGAAATATAATATTTTTGTCACTAGCCTCTTATGTATTTTTTTTTTTTTTTTTTTTTATTAATATTACTAATATAAAACTCACAAATAATATTTACGATGTTTTTGGTAGGTAATTTCAGCAATATTTAGCTGATTTACTTAAACTAATTCTTATTAAAAACGTGATGAGAAAAAATGTCGCGTGCTAGATGTCGCGTTCGCGATCAGGCTTAAGCTCAATAAAAAAAAAATAGTGGAAATATGTCAAAATGACAAATATTTCTTGAAAGACACACTAATCTTATTTAATTTACAATTCACCACTTTAAAATATTATGTTACGTTTCGCAGATATTTGCATTTTTCTAGATGTAGTCGAAAACGAGTTCCATTTTTTGTCGCCTTCGCGATGCCATGTGTAATGCTAATATTTTGGAAACATAAAATCTAGAGAACTTAACTTTTTTTTGCTAAATATAGCAGGGACCGTACCGGTTATGGTTTTTATCGAAAAAGTCAAATTTTAACTGTTATTTTTTAACTTTTATTTTTTCCGACAAAAATAAAAGTTATTTTGTGCCTTATATTTTTTTGGGCAAACATAACAGTTACTTTTGACTTTTATTTTATCGGTCAGAAATAACAGTTATTTTCTGACTTTTATTTTTTCGGTCAATAATATCAGGCAATTTATGTTTTTTTTAAAGGCTGTTTTATCGACTAAAAAACTAATGGTACTATTATTTGGGTCTCATCGGTGTGCACTATTTACATATGGTATCAATAGTTTTATAATTGGCCAAGCGGCCTTTAAAAAAATACAAAGTGCCTGATATTTTTGACCGAAAAAATAAAAGTCACAAAATAACTTTTATTTTGACCGATAAAACAAAAGTCAAAAGTAACCGTTATTTTTGTCCGAAAAAATAAAAGGCAAAAAATAACAGTTAATTTTTAACTTTTATAGAATCAGTCGAAAATTTAAAAGGCACTTAATGTTCATGAAGCTGAGGCCATTTGTATCATAATGGTATATTTGAAAAAGTCCTGCGAAAATTTTTTCATTGTGTCTTTATACCCTAAACCTGAAAGGTCAGGGTATATTAACTTTGTGCAAACGTTTGTAACGCATAGAACGAAGCGAGTCCGGTATAGAAAAGTATATATATTCTTGATCAGCGTCACCTCGTGAGTCGAGCTATTCATGTCCGTCCGTCCGTCCGTCCGTCTGTCCGTCTGTGTGTTGTCCGTATACACAGGATAAGAAGAAGGAGTTGAGATAATTGGATGAAAATTGGTACACATGGTCACATGCACCCAAGGATCTGCACTATTGAATATTTTGGAATCCGCCCACGGACACGCCTACCTCCCATACAACGCAAAAATTGAAAACTGCATAACTCAGCTCATAATAAGCCTAAAACAATAAAATTTGGTGTGTATGTGTTTTGTATCAACACAAAGATGTCTTCGAAAAAAGATATCATCCGCTTACGGACACGCCCACCTCCCATACAACCCAAAAATTGAAAACGCAATAAATAAGCCTGTGTTAAACCTAAAGAGCTTAAATTTGGCACATATGTTTTTTATGACAAGACAAATACTGTTTTGAAAAATGGACGTCATCCGCCCACGGACACGCCTACTTCCCATACAACGAGAAAATTGAAAACTGCATAACTCAGCTCATAATTAGCCCACAATAATAAAATTTCATATGTATGTGTTTTATATAAACACAAAGATGTTTCGAAAAATGGACGTCATCCGGTCACGGACACGCCTACCTCCCATACAACCCAAAAAGTTTAAAACTCAATAAATAAGGTTATGTTTGTCATAGAGAAATTAAATTTGGTATGTACGTATTCTATACCAAAACTAAGATGTGTTCAAAAATTGGGAGTAATCCGTCCATGAACACGCCCACCTCCCATAGCGAAAGCACAATAAAGGCATTAACTGTGAGCTACAGGAATAAATCTTGGTATGTGTAAATTTTTCATCAACATTTAAATGCATATACATAAATTATAGGCTTCATCCGCCCACGGAAACTTCCATTTACAATAAAAAAGTTTTTGTTTTTGAAAAGTGGGTTTAGGGTATTTCATAGTCGGCCTAGACCGACTTTAGACTTTCTTTACTTGTTTTCATTTAGAAATTGTAAAATAACAGTTATTTTAGGTCCCTGAAATATAGTGCTAATAAAATTCTATCTAAAACTTGAAAAAAAAGAAAACTTGTTTTGAGTTTTCTTTATTATTTTGCTCCTCAAAGGCGTACGAATGTCGCGTTCGCGACTATGGAAATGCCCATATGTAATACTGTAATAGGTAATAGGCAATTTCCAATAGGTCATGTACAATGGGCTAAGGGCAGTGGGTTGTAAATCATCGGGGATCCAATCATAAGGATTTCGATCCAATCATAAGGGATCGAAAAGAGTTCTGCTTCATGTCGTGTTGTCAGAGCATATTATTCTTTATATTAAACGATTCTTCTACGATGAAAATTTAATTCGCCTACTGTCAATATCCGCGTGCTTGGGAAGTTACGATTTTGATTTGAGCTTGCGTTGGTCCTTTAATGCTACCGTGAGAAGCTGCCCGGTGTGTCTTTTGAATTATTAGTCATATTTAAGAATGCGAGAGATCGATTGCGTCGAAATAATCATCTCTCGCAACTAGATTTTATGATTTCGCAGCGGTTTTCATTCGAGACTTTATCGCCTTGATGGCTTGTGGTGTTCTTACAACACGTAGACGGCTGGATTTTGGACGGTCGATTATTCTACTAATATTCTCGAACAACGGTACCGTGGATTTTATGGGAAATCCGAGGGGGCAGAACTACAAGCTTCCGGGCGGGTCACAGGTTGCGGATGGTAAACGGCCTCTAGATATAGAAATTAACCACTTCTTACGGTCACGGACAAGTAGCGGGTGACCAGCTGGGGTGAAGAAGGGCGTAGTGTTGAGCAGCCACTGTGTCTTAATCGAAAAAACAACATAGCTCGCAATTGGCACTGTCAACTGACACTGTCTCGTCTAGACTCTAAACTTGAGGAACTCTACAAGACCTCAAAAATGGAATGTGTAGGGTTTAGGTCTCCATCACATTATAACTGCCCAATGAAAACCAAACCAGCCTTGTATAAGAACCCCTAATGCGTTGACGACCACCGCAAACGAAAAACCGACAATGATTTACGGACATGCAGCTGGAATGTCTGGAGCCTTTATAGGGAAGGTGCCTCTGTCCAATTGGCGGAAGCCCTCGTAAAAATAAAGCCTGACATAATCGCCATCCAGGAGATGCAATAAAAAGGGCGAGGCTGCTCTCTTAGAGTAGAACGATATCTACTACAGCTGTCATGCGGAGAAACGCAAATTTGGATGCGGATTCCTCGTAAGCAAAACAAGCAAACTCAGTCTTATTTCGTCTAAAGTGCGTCAAATGTTAGCTTCTTAATGATCAAACGTTGCTGCTTTATCAACATAGACCATCAATTTAACATTCCTCCACAAAAAATAGTCCAAACACGAACGAGATGGCCACTTCACAGTTTCATTCCTTGAAATGATTCGATCACCAAACTTTGACTCAATAAAGTAATGTTTTCACGCGCTGTATGACATGTTGCGTCGACCTGTAGGAACTATTTCTCCTCCAAATGATTTCTAATCACATAAGAAATAAAAAACATTACGAATGATTTGCCTGTAGCGATGATTTCGCCATTGACGGCAATTTTGACACCGGCTTCGGATTTAAATAGAAATGTGTCGATTATTTCGGCTGGAATGGAGTCTCCAAAAACTGAATTCCAAAAACGACAATTGTGATTGTTTATAAAACCGTTAAGCCTCATCGCTGAAGATGATTTGACGATAAAAATGTGGTTTAACTTTCAGTTAATTATCAGTCCATTCACCGAACACACGGCGCAATCGATGGTCCGCTGGCTTTAATTCTTGCACCAATTGTTTCTTTTATGAATGAACGGACAGAGACCGAGTTGCTGAAAACGGCGTTGGAACTATAAATTCGGGTCCTCTATCACAGCGGCGTTGGCTTAATGGCTTATTCCGTACACTCAGAAAAAAGTTTCTCGGAATATGATAAAAAGGCATCATATTTAGTGAAAAATGGTATAGACTTTGCTCCAGAGAATGCCTTTCTCTAAATGCGATCCTAAAAATTCTCTAAAATGATAAAAAGCTTCTATGAAAAAAAAGAGCAATATATAAAAATATATAGTTTTTAGAGAAAAATACCTCTTATTTTTGAAAAAAGATTTGCTTTTATTGAAGAAAATACTTAACGTAGTGCATTTTTATACCCCCACGCGTACTGCGTAAGGGGTGTATTAATTTTGTCACGACGTGTGTAACACCCAAAAGGAGGCGTGGTAGGTATGGAAAAGTATATATATTCTTGCTCAGCATCACCACCGGAGTTGATTTACCCATGTCCTTCCGTCTGTCCGTCTGTCTGTGGACACGATTGCGGCCGTAATTATGAAGTTGTCGTGCTGAAATTCGATATTTAAGCTTTTATATTTTAAAAAAACTAAGGTCAAGTCCGAGAATGGGCTAAATCGGATGAAAACCACGTCTACCTCCCATACAACCCCAAAATTGAAAACTCTACAAAGAAGCTAATATTAAAGCTACAATACTGAAATTTGGTATATGTGTATTCTATGTCAAAACTGAGAAATCTTAGAAAAGTCATCCACCCGCTAACACGCCCACCTCCCCAAACAACCCCAAAATTGAAAAATCTATAAAGAGGCTAATATTAAAGTTACAAGACAGAAACTCGGTATTTGTGTATTCTATGTCGAAACTGAGGTATGTTAGAAAAATGGGCGTCATACACAATCTAACACGCCCACCTCCCATACAACCCCAAAATTTAAAACTTTATAAAAAGGCTTATATTTAAGCTGCAGGAAAACAATTTGATATGTATGCATTTTAGACACATAAAAATAATAAAATCTGTCAGAATCTCATACAAAAAGCTCTCCAATTTATGATTCTTCCACCCTTAAGAATCGGCCGTGGGGGTATTTTAACTTCGGCCAAGTCGAAAAAATACCTTACTAGTTTATCAAAATATAGTAAAAGTTTTTCATTTTTAATAAATTTTTCTCTATAAATGAGAAAAATATAAATTTTTTATAAATAAATATAAATTTTTTTGTGCAAGAAAACGATCTATCATTATTAGAGACATTGAAATATTCCCATTTCCTGAAAGTTAAGAAATATTTTTTTGAAAATGTGAAAATTTATTCTAATTGAAGAAAATTTTATTTAAAAACAAAGAAATTATTATTATCGAAAATAGAGAAATTTTTTACCGGAGAAAGATATGTGTTTTTTTCCGAGTGTACACATGGTACGGGCTCGATTTGTATAAATATTATTCAAAAGAAAATTTAGTCCATCGATTTATAGTATTGCATATCAGCTGCTCAAATGGATCTATAAGTTTGGCGCAAAGAGCGCGAATTTTCACTCTCCTTTTAGAAAAAAAAACTCCTTTTAGGATCTCTACTAAGATATGCGAATTCTGAATTTAAACTAATACCTAAAGGCTTCTACAACGGGAAGCACTCAGGTCAGTATGATCTATGTGAGACTCGGGTAACGGATAATGGGTAAAGTGTAATTGTTAATGTATAATGGTGGGCAATAAGTAATGTGTTAAATTTATTGGGGAATGGGACATGGATAATGGATAATGGGTTAAGGTAATAGGTAATGATAATACTTATGTAATGGGTAATATGTAATGGATAATAAGAAATGGGTCATGGGTAACGGGTAATATATTTAGGGTTATGGGTAATGGGTAATTGACAATGGATAATGGGTAATGAGTAAAGGGTTATATGTAATGGGCAATGGGGGACATGGGTTATGATAAATGGGTAATGCGTAATGGGTAATGGGTAATGGGTAATGGGAAAAGGATAATAGGTAATGAGTAATGTATAATGGTAATGGGTTTTTTTAATTTTACTTATATGAGGAAAAATAGTAAGATTTGAAATACTCACTGTTAGCGGTTCATCATGTGAAATGTTTATCGCATAATTTTAGGATGCTTTCAGATGATACATTTTTTTTAGTTTTAAAAGTAATCTTAAGTAACACTTTATTTTACTAAATTAACTACTATTGACAACCCATATTAAATATTACTCAGAAGTAAACTTTCACAAAGCCAAGGCAAGTCTTATTTTCCTCTCTCTCTTCAGCTTGTATCCATTGATGGCAGTTTGTAAGCATTTTTAGTATTTTTTGGGTTCTACTCTAGTCAACAGAATATCTGAATGAAAATTCAGTAGAAATTGAAGCCTTAAGTTCTAATATAATACACAGAATTTAAATATTGTTTATGTGTATGTAAACAAATTTAAATAATTGTACCCTTAAGACGATAAACATTCCATCAAGCAGTAGCAGTGTTTTTGTTTTCCTTTTCATGCAACAATTGTTATGGCAAAGAGTGGAAGTAACTTGCTGTTTATTTTCAACACAAATTGGGCCTTTCTGTCTGTCTGTATTTTGAAATGTATTGTATATGACTAAGACGATGGTTGTGTGCAAAATTTTTGTTGATGTCTTTCTTGGACAGAAAGCTTTATTTTATGCGTGGTCTGGGTAGCAAGCAATCTTAAAGTAGGCATTTGTTAACGAATTTCTATTGAATACCTAAGCTCATTAGTGGTTAAAAGAACCGCGCCAAAGTCGCTTTAAGACAAAGTAAATACTAACGGTCTTTGTTTTTGTCTATTAAATAGCTAATAACTCAGAGTTTAGTCCTTGAAGCAGCATCCTAAACAAATAACATAGATTAGACGTTATGAAGACTCAATGATATTCTGCTAAAAATTGCGGTTTTGTGGTCTTGAACTTAATAAAAATAAAAAGAGATTAAATAAAAAGCATGTTTAATAATAAAACGTTTTAATTGATGCCATTTAAATAGTAGTAGACAAGCGTTTTTAGGGTATTTAACTGCATCAAGCTTAACAAATATGTTTTCAATTGCAAACTTCCCAATTTTATTCTTCAAATAGTTATGCGAACATTTTAAAGACTTCACCAAAATAAAAGCTTTGTGTACACATTAAGTCTACCATAAGCATTGCTATAACATGCCTCCATTAGAATGTTTTTTTAATGCTTCACATAAATCTTTTGGTACGTTAAGCTTTTTTAAATCACTTTTTTTTTGTTTTTATTATGCAACAAACACGTATTGCTGCTTTAAGGTTCCGGCTTTGAAAAGGACGCGTACTGGGCAACCAAACAACCAAACAACCAACCAACCAGCCAACCAACCGACGAATCCTGTTTTTATTTTTGTAATAGTAGCACGCTCTAATGGCCGTTGGTATGCGGGTGTCTGTCTATATGGTCTATATAGTATGTATATGTGAGCATATGATCTACATTTAAGCGAAAATTCTATTTTTTTTTTTTTTTCCGTTACAATAAAAAATTTATAGCGCATGGTTTTATTTTGTATGGAAATAAGTTGTTTGGAATGTTTATTGTTTCATGTTTGCAATTTGTTTGAGCTGCATAATTTTTTTTTTATACTTAAATATAGCACAGAAAATAAAGCTTTTGGATCGGAGTCAACAAAACTGTTGCTATAGTTTCTTAAAAACAAATAAACGATTATTTTTTTAATTTTGATATATTTACTTTTTAATTTATCGAATCAGCACGTTTTTGATGAGAATAAAAATATCATACAAAAAAGAAAATACGCTGTTTTTGGGTTTTTTTTTAGGTAAGACAATAAAACTAAAAAAAACTAACGTTATCTGTAAGCAATTAAAATTGAAAAATTACGGCTATATAAATATATTTCATGGAACATTTTAATTTTATCGAGTTATGAATGAAATAAATACTAAATAGAGAGAATATCAATGGGTAAAAAAATATCAATTTGTTTAATAGTCGATCTTACTTCATATCAAGTCCAAAATATTTATTTTTACGTTTGGTAAACGTAGTTATATCTATCAACAAGCTGATCTCGCAATCTTCGTTTTGCACAAAATAAATTTTTTTATTGAATTATTGTCGAGTATTCCATCCAAAATTTATTATTTGTATTGAAAATAAGTAACGAAACAGATGACGCAATAGTATAACTTCAAGCATAGATTGAAGAAAACACTTTTCGAATACAATTGAATTCATATCCTTTTTTTATACAGACGGTTGACCCAACGGATCAAATATTTGGGGAAATAAAAAAATAATTTTATTCATTTGAAAGCGTCATGATACACATTTTTTGTTTTCTTCTCCGGAGCGTAAATGAATAATGAGATTGGTTTCCCTACTCGGGATCACGCCACATATAGCTGGCCGTGTGAATTATTTATGGTCATCGCATATGCAAGTTTCACTGGTAACTGAAAGTGTTTGAAATGGAACGGTATATCGGTTGAAGTCAAGGCAAGTCGCAGAATTAGGAATTAGTCTCTTTTGGAAGGCCCTTTAAGACGCAAATGATGAGTTGGCATGCCAGTCAAATCTTACTTACTTACTTACTTAGATGGCGCTTACAACCGTTGGACGGTTTTAGCCTAGTCTAAGAATTTGCGCCAGCCTCTTTTGTCGTGCGCTTGCTGGCGCCAGTTGGAAACTCCGGTTATCCAGGTTATCCAATGCCTGGTCTTTCCAACGGAGATTCGGTCTTCCTCGTCTGCGTTGGCCACCGCTGGGTACCGAATCCAATATCTTTTTCGCTGGAGCTTCGTCGTTCATTCTCTCGACATGACCTAGCCAGCGAAGCCGCTCTATTTTAATACGCTTGACTATATCGATGTCAGCATATAGCTCATACAGCTCGTGGTTCCATCGTATTCGGTACTCGCCATTGACGCAGATTGGACCATAGATCTTGCGAAGGATTTTTCTCTCGAACGCTCCCAAAATCCTTTCATCAGAGCTGCTCATCGTCCAGGTTTGTGATGCGTATAGTAGGACGGGCATGATTATTGACTTATAGAGCGTCAGTTTTGCTCGTCGAGAGAGAGCTCTGCTTCTCAATTGCCTACTGAGCCCAAAGTAACACCTGTTGGCAAGAGTTATCCTTCGTTTAATCTCAATACTGATATCGTTAGAGGGGTTAATGCTGGATCCCAGGTAAACAAACCTCAAAGGAGGTGTTGTCAACAGTGACGTGATTTCCAAGACGCTGGGACTGTTTGTTTGTTGACACAAGATACTTCGTTTTATCTGCGTTCACTGCAAGACCCATTCGACTCGACTCTTTTTCTAGCCTGGAGAATGCTGCACTGACTTCGCGCGTATTTTGCCCAACGATGTCAATATCATCAGCATACGCTAGCAGCATAACACTCTTATAGAAAATTGTGCCGCTGCGTCTCAGGTCAGCAGCTCGGATGATCTTCTCCATGACTATATTAAAGAAGTCGCACGATAAGAAATCACCTTGTCTGAAACCTCGCTTGGTATTGAACGGAAGGGAGAGGTCCTTCCCGATTTTCACTGCGCTGCTGGTGTTCTTCAGCGTCATCCTGCAAAGACGTATTAGCTTCGCAGGAATACCATATTCAGACATGATGGAGTAGAGGTGACTCCTTATTGGACTGTCGAAGGCGGCTTTAAAATCGACAAAGAGATGGTGTGTGTCGATTTGTTTTTCGAGGGTCTTTTCCAAGATTTGTCGGAGCGTGAAGATCTGGTCGATGGTGAACTTTCCAGGTCTGAAACCACACTGATAAGGTCCAATCAGTTGGTTAACGATGGGCTTCTTTCACACAATACGCTCGACAGGACCTTATATGCGATATTAAGAAGGCTAATCCCACGGTAGTTGGCGCAAATGGTGGGCACGCCTTTCTTGTGGAATGGGAATGGGCAGAGCACACTGAGGTTCCAATCACCTGGAATGCATTCTTCCGACCATATTCTGCATAGAAGTCTGTGAATGCATTTAAACAGAGCTTCTCCACCGGTCTTAAACAGCTCAGCCGGTAAGCCATCGGCTCCTGCGGCTTTGTTGTTTTTAAGCCGAGCTATAGCTGTTAAGACCTCGTTATAGTCGGGCAGCGGAACTTCAACGCTGTCATCCATAATTGGGGTTTCCGGGATATCATCTCCACTGGCGGGATTGTTGTCAGCGTCGCCATTTAAAAGACTAGAGAAGTGTTCCCTCCATAGCATCAGTGTACTCTAGATATCTGTCACTAGATTCCCATTCTCATCCTTGCAGGAAGAGGCTCCGGTCTTAAAACCATCGGCCAGGCGTCTTATTTTTTCGAAAAATTTTCGAGTCTCATTCCTGTCGCCATGCATCTCAATTTTCTCACGCATCTCCGCCTCTCGTTTCTTTCGCCTGAAAATGCGTCTCTCTTCCCTCCTCTTCTTTCGGTATCGCTCCATAACAGCACGCGTTACAACCGACTGCAGGGTGGCTTTGTAGGCGATGTCCTTCTCTGCAGTGGCGTCGCGACACTCCTGGTCGTTTCGGCGAGGGCGGTGGTAGCCTATCACCTCTTCGGCAGCCGTACGCATAGAGTGGGATATGTGCGACCACTGTCCGCATATATCGTCGATCGGAGGAGTGCTTTCTTGAAGCAGGAATGAAAGTCGAGTAGCGAAGGCTTCGGCCGTCCGTTTTGACTGCAGCTTATCGACGTCTAGCTTTCTTTGTGTAGGATTGCGAGCATTCTTAGCTGCGCACAGACGTGTGCGGACCTTGGCTGCGACAAGATAATGATCCGAGTCTATGTTAGCACCACGGATCGTGCGTACGTCCAGTACACTGGAAAAGTGCCTTCCGTCAATCAAAACGTGATCAATTTGGTTGCATGTTTTTTGATCAGGGGACAGCCAAGTGACCTTATGAATATTGAGATGCTTGAATCTAGTGCTACTAACGACCATGTTTCGTGCTGCGGCGAAGTCAATCAACCTCATTCCGTTATCGGATGTGTTGTCGTGGAGGCTGAACTTTCCGACTGTTGGACCAAATATGTTTTCCTTACCCACCTTGGCGTTGAAGTCACCAAGCACGATTTTTATGTCATGACGGGGGCAGCGGTCGTATGCGTCTTCAAGGCGCTCGTAAAAAATATCTTTGGTCTCGTCATCTTTTTCTTCTGTCGGAGCGTGCGCACATATTAGGCTTATGTTAAAAAATTAAGCCTTGAAGTGGATTATGGCAAGTCGTTCGTTCACAGGAGTGAATTGCAGGACATGATGCCGTATTCTCTTGCCAACTACAAATCCGCATCCAAACTCGTGCTTCTCCGCATGGCCGCTGTAGTAGATATCACAGAATGCTTGCCGTAAGCAACCCTGTCCCTTCCATCGCATTTCTTGGATTGCAGTGATATCAGAATTATATCTTTCCAATATATCAATCAGTTGGATAGAGGCACCATCCCAATTTAGGGTTCGGACATTCCAGGTGCATATCCGTAAATCATTATCAGTTTTTCGTTTGCGGTTGTCGTCATCAGATTTGGGGATCATTCTTTTATTTATTCTTAAACTTTTCATTGAAATGGTTTATGACATGGTGGGCTTCAAACCCAACGCACAACCTTTGCTTGATGACCAAAGGAAGCCCGCCGCTCAGATTCGCCGCCAAAGTATATCGGTATGATAGTTTTTTGACGTTTCCAGGAGACACCACGCGGAGGTTTGAGTCGACTTGAGACGATTTCGACATGGATAATGCTGGCCTCGCCAAGTTGAGGCAGTCAGACACGTTGCCATGTGAAGATCGTTGCCATGTGTAACTTTTGACATGCTACTTAAAAAGTTGCACACACCATACCATCCACAATCCGTTATGACTTAAATGAAATCAAACCACGCACATTAACCAAAAGCAACCGGAGGAAGAAGCAATCGTCGTTCTTTAGATGAATTGTGCAAATTCGTCCCAATGTATCAGTTGAAAACACACCAGGATATTAATCTACTGGTTAGCCTTGCTTTCTGCGTAACCATTTCTTCGACGATGCATTTCATGTGTAATATCGAGGCATCTGCGCGTAAAGCTATGTTCTCGCAAACAGATCACTGGCGCAAGTTGAAAAAAATCGTTAATGTTTTTGCTGTGGTCTTTACACTCGCTCTACTGCATTCTCTGAGTAAAAATACACTCTTTGACCAATCCACAAATGAACTGCCAGATGCACAACAGTCGGCATACTATTTGAGTTTCGCGAATAAAAGCACGTGGATAACGTTTTGTGCACTTGTTGTCAAAGATACAAACCGAAGTAAAATTTTGTTGTCCGCATGGTCCGTGGTGCAGAATGATTTTGTCCCTTTTGAGCAACTCTGGATCAATCTCAGGATAAGGAATTTTGGCAGAAATTATGTCATGGTGTTATTTTTCATCATCCAAAGAAGGAAAGTGTGCGTGCGGTAAAGCTCTTTTCTGCCAGTCAACTGAATATATCCCGGAATAAATCCCAGGAACAAACCCGTATCCAATTTTAAAGTCCACTCGTTTTAAAGTAGATGTGCGGTAACAAGTAACGTCCGAATTGAACAGAAAAACGAAATGTGCTTCTGCAGCGCCACCTGTTGAGAATTTTTCGAATTTCTTTTTTCCTTAACCTACGCGTGACAATTATCAACAAACCCGCAAAAGAAAGTATTCAATTTGGCCCAGCCGATTTCAAGTTTTTAGCAGCCGAACAAACCACGATTCATTTTTATATATATAATATAATATATATATATAGAATAAAGTGCTGTATCCGATCCAAGCAGCTCTTTTGATTTTCACTAAGTCACAAAAGCTTTCTCTTTTTTTGTCATTCTAGGAGTAAGAACTAACGCCTCTTTCTATATTTGGCATTTTTTAAGTGCATGACCTATTTAGAAGATAAGAAATTGAAACTGAATTGAAATATCTGAACTACTGACTACAAGAACTAATAAATCAAATCATCATAACTAATATATGATTATAATTTTAAAATTTTGAAATCATATTTTTCAAACTCTTTTATATACACGTGGAAAAAGTCAAGATAGCATTCTTTTATAATATATCATCCTTTAGATACTCTTCGTTATACTCCTAACTAAGGGCTGTACGTTATTTTTAATATCACATAGTGAAAAATAAATTTTCTTGGTAATGGGCAATGTGTAATTGGTAATGAGCAATTGTGTAATGGGAAATAAGTGAAGGCAAATGGGTTATGAGTGATGGAAAGTGGGCACCTGGAAAATGAGTGATAGAAAGTGGGCAATGGCCATTGAAAAATGAGTAATTATGTAATGTCTTGAAGGTAACGATTAATGAGTCATTAGTACGAGGGCCGTTTGATAATTCCGTGAAAAATTAAACAATGAATTATTTTTACGGCAAAAAAGTTTAGTATCTCAATATATTTAGTCTCCATTTAGCTCGTTACACTTCGTCCAACGTTCCTCCAAGTTTTTGATCCCAACCGAAAAATACGATTTCGGAAGGTCCTCAAACTAGGCCTTTGTTTTGGTGATGAGCTTCTCTCTGGTAGTGAATCTCTTTCCGCCAAGCCATTTCTTCAGGTTTGGAAACAGAAAATAGTCGCTAGGGGCCAAATCTAGAGAATATACTGAATGAGAAAGCAATTCGTACTTCAATTCATAGAATTTTGTCATGGAATTTGGCCATGTGTGACCGCGCGCATTGTTTTGATGTAAATGCACTTTATTTCTCCCCAAATGGAGAATGTTCTCTTTCAAAGCGTCGTTGAAACAGTCCAATTCGGCTGCATAGTATAAGTCATTGATAGTTTTTCGAAAAATAATCGATGTAGATTATACCGCGTTTAGCCAAAAATATTGTCGCCATAACATTTCTGGCACCATCTTCGCCTTCTTTAGATTCGATCAGTGAGTTCAATGTTTCGACTGTTCCTTTGTTCCTCAAAATACTGTCGCTATAACCTTTTCGACCGATAGCACCGTCTTCGCCTTCTTCGAAGCACATTCGGTAAAATCCACTGTTTTGATTGTTCCTTTGTGTTTGGTATGTAATAATGAATCCATGTTTCGTCCACGGCTACTAATCGATGGAAAAAAATCATTTTACTCTTTGTTTAGGGGCCTCGGTAGTCGAGTGGTTAGTCTGTTTGACTGCCAACCCAGAGGTTTCGAGTTCGAATCCTGGTCTAGCCATGGTCCTACACTTTTTCCTTTCTTTAATTCTTTCCTCATTTCTAATCAACTGAAATTAAGCATTCATCAATATATACGACTTTGGAAGTTGTAATTGGTGGTAGAGATGTTTGTGGAATGAGATTGCTCAATAACTCGAATTGACTGAGTTAAAGGCATAACACTTACTTCAGATTCAAATTCGCATGTTGATATAGTACACCGAAACACATACAACATTCTACACTTGTTGCTCTTGATTCCACTTTACCTCCTACTTATCTATCTCCCCATTCCCGAACCAAGGCAGACTTGAGTGAATTGGTGTGATACCTGAAATCCTTGGTACCCATTTCAAAGCTTAACAAAAGCACCCATTTCTGGTATGGTGACCTCATTTGGGCGTGCAGAATGTTCGGTGTCACTTGTGCTTGTACGATCGCATCGGAATTCAGTAAACTACTTGTGAATCATTCCAATCGATAGTGCAGAGTCCCTATAGTATTTATCAAACCTTTCCTTGGTTTGACTGATGGTTTTTTGGGCAAAAAGTAATGTTTGATGAGCACACGAAATTCACTTTTTTCCATTTTCATGTTGGTAACGATAATTTAACTGTAGCAAAACATATTTAAGTACAGATCATCTCAAAAGCTGTCAGAAAATTACAACAAAACATGTATGTTAAAATTTTGACAAGGGCATCTGAATCCGCATTCGATTTTTTGGTTTTTTTTTTATATCAGCATCCGCTTTCGCATTCCGAAAAAAACTATAGAAGTCTTTGAATTTTAATATGTAAATTAATGTGCTTTAATATTGTCTGTTACAAATGCGTTATTTTTTTGTGCCTTAAATGGGTATTTCATTAAAAAATAAATATGACATCCTCATCTGCATCCCTGGATCTGAATTTCGATTATCCGCCTCCTCATCCTCATCCTCAATGAATGCTCTTTACAGATCCGTATCCCAAACCGTCAAATGACATTCGTCAGCAATGAGTAATTCTAAAAAAAATACTCCTGTAATGGGTAAGTGCATAATGAATAATTGTGTAATGTGTAATTGTGTGGTAATGTGAGTAATGAGTAACGGAATGTGTGTAATTGGTAATTGGTAGTGGGTAATTGTGTAATAGATAATGGGTGATGTGTAATGAGTAATAGAAAATGGGTAACTGTGTAGCGTGTAATGAAAAATGGGTAATTGAGTAATAGCTAGTAGGTAAAAGGTAACGAGTAATGAGTAATTAGTATTGGGAATTCGTAAATATGTAAGGATTATTGGGCAAAGATCAAGTGGTAATGGGTTTTTGGCAATGAAAAAGGAGTGATGGTAAATAAATAATTATGTAATGGATAATTTTAAATAGATAATTGTGTTGTGGGAAATTGTTTAATGGATAATTGTTTAATGGGTAATTGTGTAATGTGTAATAGAAAATGGGCAATGAGTAATGAAAAATGGCTAATTATTTTTTAATTAGAGTTAAGAGAGTTGGGAATGAGTAAATCTGTAAGGGTTAATGTGCAAAGGACTAATGGTAATGGTTAATGGGCATTTGATAAGGGGTTGGTAATGGGTAATGAGTGATGGTAAGTAGATAATTTTGTAATGAGTAGTTGTGTGAACGATAATTGTGTAATGGGTAAGTGTACAATTGGCAATGGGTAATGAAAAACTATGCAATGTTAAAGAGAATGGGTAATGAACAATCGGTAATTGATAATGGATATTTGTGTAATGGTCAATATGTAATGGAAAGTGTGTAAATGTGTAGTAAAAAATTAGTAACTATGTAATGCTTGATAAATTTAGGGTAATAAATAATGCATAATCGGTAACGCGAATGGTTCATAAATAAGGTGTTCATGTGCAAAATGGGTAATGAGTGATGAAAAATGGATAATTCAGTAATGGCTGAATGGAATGCTAATATGAAATGGGAAATGGGAACCTTGTAATAGGTAATTGACTAATTCGCAATGTACAATGAAATATGGAAAAATTTTTTATGCTTAACAGGCAAAGAGTAATAAATAATGGGTAATTGACAAGGAGTAATGAATAATTAAGTAAAGGGCAATGGATAATAAGCAATTGGTACTAGATGGTGGGTAATGGGCAAATTGTGATTTTAATGAATAATTGATAATGGGTTATTATGAAGATGGTTAAATGTTGTTGGTAAAGGATTTGCGATGATCTTTCTCTCTATCTATATTACGTTCGGATTGATAAATTACGGTATTTAGTGCTTCGAGAAGTATCCTTTGTTCCTTTGGCAGGGCTAAATCTATAAATCTATACTTCCTTTCTTTATAGAAAGGTAGCGGTCGTGGCCGTACGTACTAAATGTGTGGTGTGCGAGCCAACAAACTGCGTTAGCCCGAGTTCAATCCTCTCATCTGGCAGAAAGTATTTACAAAACAAAAAAAATGATTTTTTCTGATCGGCCGTTAGCTCTCTGAAGATAATGGCAAGCCTCAGACTATAAATAATGCCATGTTAAGTAAGCTTCTTGAGAGCATGAACATTAGCAACCGTGGTTGCGAAACTAGGCGTACTTTCATATAGTGACATCATCCGAAGAATAAAACAAGAAATGCCACTTAAAAAGTTCGAAGAGAACGTCTCTAGAGTAGATCAATGTGATCTTAAGAAGTTCACTCGAAGTTGTTTCAAGGGCTGATAACGGAACAGAAACTACATCATGTTATTAAAAAGTGTTTAAAAACTTCCTTTAATAAAGAAGAATCTTCAGCTTGACTAATGTTATTAACTCAAAGAGTTTTGTTTACGTACCCAGCGCAACAAGAGTATCTATTTTGAATTATCTACTAACCTTTTCTGGAAAAAATACGCTTGCGGCAAACATGAATTAATTTTTTTTTTCAATTACTCGCTAGACTTAAATGCCTGACATTTTGAAAATGTATTATCTTTTTTTATAAAATCAAACAAAATTGAAAAACAAAAGGTCATAACTTAAAGCCCACAAAAAAAAAAAAAATTGCTACACTATTTATCACGACCTCTGATATTTTCATCACTCTAAATTCCGACATCGATTAACAAGAGACAAAAGCCAACAAATAACATTCATTTAGCCGTAACATGGTCGTAACACTCAGGCCATCAGTGGTGCAAAAGAGCAGCAGCAGCGTTTCCGCGAAATGACAGTATCAAACACGCGTCAAGGGACGAACGGGCGAGCAAATTTTCATTTATCCTCAATTTATGGGCACAAGCTAGCAGCCGATATTGACATTTTCCAAATAGCCGCACCACATTTGAATGTTCGACAAACTGCGTTTAAGCCAAGCCAACAGGCAACATAAGGAAACCCCAAATGAAACGCTAGAAAAGATTTATTGTTTGACGGTTAGGATATTGGACCAAACATGCCATCACATTCAACCACCACATTCAAAATAACACATATTTTCTGTAGTTTTTTAATTTAAGCTTTCGTTGTGAAACATAGAGATACGTACTTGCGTTTTATGTAACGCCGCTTTAGTAACGCGTCATGAATGTTAAAAAAAAAATTATTGTGGTGGTTATTTTTGAAAATTTCATTTTCACACTATTCAGTACTCGTTATATGAGCAGCACAAAGCAATGGAGTACAATGTAAAGCAAGAACATGAAATAAAAAACAAAACAAAATCTTCAAAATCAAAATTGGATGAAATTTTTTATTCTTATTATTTTATATTATTTTACTAAAATATTGTTTTTTATTAATTATTAATGCCCAAAACCCTATACTTCATTCTTCAAACTTCATGCTTCCTACAACATACTTCCTACTTCACTTTACCTACTTCACATTACCTACTTTCACCTACTTTTCACCTTCTTTATACTAAAAAAAAAAGAAAAAAAAAAATTTAAAAGCGTAGGTATAAAAGAATATGCGAAGGTCACCCTGAAAATAAATATTTTTCTAGAAATGTCGGTTAATAATATAACTAATCCAGGTGGCAGCCGCAATAGTGGAAATCCAATGCAATCCACAAGATAAGTCCAGGCAGAAGACACCAAAAAGCAAAAGATGAACGCAGAGCCTTCCCATCATCCCAACTCCGCCTTTCAGTCCCAGAAGAATGTCCAACCGGTCCAATATTTTCCAGCGTATTGAAGGCAACCCCTAAAAGGGCGAACGAGGAGCGGTGACGAACGTCCAACGCCACTAAAGACAATGAGAGTTCAGCAGCTTGCTGTTCAAAAGGTCACATTGCACCCGTCCTTCTCAAGTGAAGTAGATCCTTCCCCGCTAGTAAAAATATCACAAGTGCAGAGTACTAGCCCTTAGACCAAAGTATTCAGCAGGGCTAGAAAATGAAAAAAAACAACTACAAAACTTAGCAACGAAACTGAATGCAATCGTGGTTGCGAAAGTAGACGAACTTTCATACATTGACATCATCCGAAGGATAAAACAAGAAATGTCAGTTTAAACGTTCGGAGAGAACGCCTCTAGGAGCACAGAGAAGAGAGGTGCTGATTCAGTTGAAGCGATCAACTACTTGGTCGACTCAGCAGTTGAAAGAGAAGTTAGGTTGGCCAAACCGGGACGAAAACAATTTTTTTTTGTTTTGGACGGGAGGTAACAATCGCTAAAGACGTCCGGAGCGCAATTCAGAAGCTTCTTGGCGATGCGAAAACAGCCACTGTGAAACCACTACGTAACGCGTACACTGGAAACGAAATTATCCAGAGACCGAAAAAAATGTGTGCTTCAGATGCCTGGAATTTGAGCACACTGCAAAAGACTAGAAATACAGACCGAAGTGGTTGTTGTATGAAATGCGCCAAAGATGGTCACAAGGCCAAAGCGTGTGAAGCAAATGCGAACTGCTTTCCATGAATCGCACGAGAAGGCAAGAAAACCAACCTAAAACGGTGCTATAACTCACGACGCAAAAGAGCTCCAACCATTACTAATCACAGGTGACTTCTACGCGTGGGCAGTAGACTGGGGCAGTTAAAAAACAAAACAGTGGGGTCTTATCCTACTTGCATCACTAGACTTGGTGCTGCTTAACACTGGAAACCAGCATACTTTTAGCAGCGCTTTCTAGCCATGAAGGAACTGAAGACGTTTAAACGACCAAAACCTACGAACCCACAAGTGTTGAGCGAAAGAGTTGAAATACTCCAGCCCATCGGAGAATATAACGAGCTATAATCCTCACCGATGGTAATCGAAGAGAAGATTGTAGCTAACGCTAAAATTATAAAAAATTACAAGGCGCCAGTTCATGATGCTATCCCGAATCGTGCGTTGAAACTTACCATCACATTGAAGCCACACGCGTTTGCGCAGATATACAACGCGTGCCTTACTCGAGGAATACTTTCCAGCACAGAGAAAGATTCAGAATATAGTGCTCATACCAACAGGAAGTGACTCCACACACGCCCCCTCATGATACAATCCAATATTACTCCTCGACACAATATGCAAGATGTTCGAGCAAGTGTTGTGCAATTGCCTCGAAAAAGTGATAAAAGCTGGAGATGGGCTTTTTCTCCCAACAGTTTGGGTTCCGAAAGTTTCATTCAACGACAAATGCCATCAATATGGCCACAAGACCAATGGCAATAGCGCAGAAAGTCATCCAAGGGAAAAGCTGGAAGAGGGCAGCAAAGCACTACTGTCTTGCGGAAACGCTTGACGTGCGTAATGCTTTCAACTCGGCTAACTGGGACCAATATTTAATTAAGTTTATTGCAGACTATTTCAGCGAAAAAGTCCTACACTACAACATAAAAGAAGGTACGATGACTTACAATGTGGCGTTCTCCAGTGGCATTCCATAGAGATCGGTCCTGGTCCCTCGTCTGTCGATTGTCATGTACAATGGCATTCTTAAGCTTGACATGCCATCAGGCGTCAATATCAGGCGTCTTTGCAGACGACTTAGCGGTTACGGTGATATCAAAGCACCTGGCAGAAGTCCAGGCCCACAGTGCCGTAAAAATAGGCATTATCCACGATTGGTTGAGAACAGTGGGGGTTTGTCTAGCAGCATACAAGACCGAGGCAGTACTAATTTGTAGCAGGAAAAAACTGGAAACCGCTACCATCAATATTCGCAGAACGGTAACAGAGTCGAAGCCCTTCATCAAATACCTTGGGTTGATGATCGACTCCCGACTATGATTTAAGCAGTACCCGTAGCATATTCATAAAAAAGCAACCCAAGCATACATTGAAGAATAATGCCGAACACAAGAAGACTCAAACAAGCGCGCAGGATACTGCTCCTTAACGTAGTGCGGCCCACCATAATCTACGGCTACACATAATGAGCCACATCGATAACACACACCCACCGAGACGTCCAGTCGTGTATAGACTTGACTCACTCAGAGTCTGCTGCGGTTTTAGAACTATTACCACAAACGCCGCACTAGTCCTAGTTAGTGCGATCCCCATTGACCTTCTCGTAGAGGAAACGTTATATTTGACTAGCAACGAAAGCTTAATAGGTCTTAAGAAACTCGCGAGAGACGAAAGCTTGTGCAAGTGGCAGAAGCTCGTCTCGACAGTTCGGTGGAGTCACCAGCTTAACCCTGCGTGAAGAAATTGGTGAATTAGAAATCTCTGTCTTGGAACTCTTACATCACAAAGATTTTGAGCGAGCACGGCTGCTTCAGAGCGTACCTGCATAAATACAAGCATGCAACAGACCCTTTCTATATTCACTGTACTGAAATCATTCTCAAAGATGCGGACAACGTCCTTTTAAAGTGCCCTAGTTTCATAATGCCAGACTTAAGTCTTCGGTCGGCCTCGGAAAAACTTTAACTCAGCAAAACCTGGTTGCAATAATGCTGTTTAACGAAACAAACTGGTTAGTAATCTGCACCTTGGCCTAACTGATAATCCTCGAACTGCGCAGAGTTGAAAATTGCGAAATAGATGACGTAGAGCTTGCAGATAGTTTAATTATGTAGAACTATTTAACCTTTAGGCATCAATCTCGCCTTTAGGCTCCCTGACCACTGCAGTTTCTTCCAAGCGAAAGTTGCTGCTATACATGAAGCTGTAACTTCAGATGAATAGAATATCGACTAAGGATATTTGCATTCTATCTGATAGTCAAGCTGCTTTGAAAGCCCTGGAATCTGTTCAAATAACATTAAAAACAGTCCTAAGTTGCCGCAGATCTATAACTAAGATGGGAGAGCGGCTAAAAATCTTCCTATACTGGATGCCCGGACATAGACACTTTCCAGGAAACTGCAAAGCAGATGAACTAGCTCGAACTGTAACTACCAAGACCTTATCGAGAGAAAAAGAAAGAATTGGCATACCTCTAACCACATGTAAACTACTCACAAATGTGTTATACTTTAAAACAACCAACATAAGATGGTCTACGGGAAGCAAATGCAACACGGCGCGTCAGGTTTAGCCAAGTCTGAACTTGAAACGCTCGAAATAACTAATTTGCCACAGAAGGGATCAGATAAATACTGTTATCGGTGTCCTAACGGGGCACTGCTTAATTAGTAACCATGCCCGAAGATTTAACATCCTCAATAACGATTTCCATGTTGGATAACCATCACACCCACTTATGCTGATACCCTTTCGAAAGCGGCGAAAACAGCAGTTCGGCTGGAAATATCGACATCATCAGCGTAGGCAAGCACCTGGAAACCTTTGTATAATATGGTTTCATTGCGTTGTACACCTGCCTTTCGTAGGATTCCCTCCATGCTGAAATTGAAGAGATCGCATGATAGTGGGTCGCCTTCTCTGAAACCTCGACGGAGCTGCATGTATTGCTCAACGTCATCTTACAGAGCCTTATGAACTTTGGCGATATACTGAACTCAGATATTTTTGCGTACAGGCAATCTCAAATCGGGCTATCGAACGCAGCTTTGTAATCAACAAAAAGATGTTGGGTGTCGATTTGATTTTCGTGGGTTTTCTCCAGGCTTTGGCGTCTACAGACTAATAGCTACAACTAGCCAAATATTTAACTCCCTGGCATCATAACGGGCCCAATTGGCCTATGTGTGTCTCACAAGAGACAGCTGCGTCAACCCATAGACCATAAACAATTGTAAACCAACAGAATTCAGCTTTGTGCTGTTCCCAAGCTCCATGAAGTAATGCTTTATGGTGGTTCCGTGAGGCATATATAAGAAAGCTGATTTAGTGCGGAGGTAAGGTTCAGTGTGCAAAAATTGCACACTCCCAACAGTGCGGTGGTGCCTTAAAAGGTTCCACCTTTGCGAATAAAATTTAAAAAAATACATCCTACTTCATAATTCATACTTCATATTTCATATTTCAATCTTCATGCTTATTTCTTCATACTGCATGCTTCATTCTGCATACTTCATACTTCATTCTTCATACTTCATTCTTCATACTTCATTCTTCATACTTCATTCTTCATACTTCATTCTTCATACTTCATAATTCATACTTCATATTTCATATTTCAATCTTCATGCTTATTTCTTCATACTGCATGCTTCATTCTGCATACTTCATACTTCATTCTTCATACTTCATTCTTCATACTTCATTCTTCATACTTCATTCTTCATTCTTCATACTTCATTCTTCATTCTTCATACTTCATTCTTCATACTTCATTCTTCATACTTCATTCTTCATACTGCATTCTTCATACTTCATTCTTCATATTTCATTCTTCATACTTCATACTGCATGCTTCATTCTTCATACTTCATTCTTCATAATTCAGTCTTGATACTTCATTCATAATACTTCATTCTTCATACTTCATACTGCATGCTTCGTACTTCATACTTCATATTTTCATACTTCATACTTCATACTTCATACTTCATACTTCATACTTCATACTTCATACTTCATACTTCATACTTCATACTTCATACTTCATACTTCATACTTCATACTTCATACTTCATACTTCATACTTCATACTTCATACTTCATACTTCATACTTCATACTTCATACTTCATACTTCATACTTCATACTTCATACTTCATACTTCATACTTCATACTTCATACTTCATACTTCATACTTCATACTTCATACTTCATACTTCATACTTCATACTTCATACTTCATACTTCATACTTCATATTTAATTCTTCATACTTCATTCTTCATACTTCATTCTTCATACTTCATACTTCATACTTCATACTTCATACTTCATACTTCATACTTCATACTTCATACTTCATACTTCATACTTCATACTTCATACTTCATACTTCATACTTCATACTTCATACTTCATACTTCATACTTTATACTTCATACTTCATACTTCATACTTCATACTACATACTTCATACTTCATACTTCATACTTCATACTTCATACTTCATACTTCATACTTCATACTTCATACTTCATACTTCATACTTCATACTTCATACTTCATACTTCATATTTCATACTTCATACTTCATACTTCATACTTCATACTTCATACTTCATTCTTCATACTTCATACTTCATACTTCATACTTCATAATTCATACTTCATACTTCATACTTCATACTTCATACTTCATACTTCATGCTTCATACTTCATACTTCATACTTCATATTTCATACTTCATACTTCATACTTCATACTTCATATTTCATACTTCATACTTCATACTTCATATTTCATACTTCATACTTCATACTTCATACTTCATATTTCATACTTCATACTTCATACTTCATACTTCATACTTCATACTTCATACTTCATACTTCATTCTTCATACTTCATACTTCATACTTCATACTTCATACTTCATACTTCATACTTCATACTTCATACTTCATACTTCATACTTCATACTTCATACTTCATACTTCATACTTCATACTTCATACTTCATACTTCATACTTCATACTTCATACCTCATACTTCTTACTTCATACTTCATACTTCATACTTCATACTTCATACTTCATACTTCATACTTCATACTTCATACTTCATACTTCATACTTCATACTTCATACTTCATACTTCATACTTCATATTTTCATACTTCATACTTCACATTTTATACCTAGACTGTGAAAAATTCAAGGAATTGGAACACAATGAATTTAAACAGAACTTTAAGCCCATCGACACTGAAACTGCGTAGCTTGTTTTGAGGTCTGAGTGACTTCTAACGAATTCAGTTGATTACAACAAATAATTATAAAAGCCGATTTTATGGCACATCCCATTTTATTGAAAGAGTGCTTGTTCCGTACCAATTCAAAAGCTTGAATCATGCCGGAATATAAATGTTTATTTATGTCGTTTGAAGAAAATTCAACAAATTCTGCTTAAACGTAATGCGCGTTGCGATATAATTTTATTCGTCTTGTGAAAACATTGAAAATTCTTATCGTTTTACTTATAAACCATTCATTCGTACGTAAAACACCCACCCCAGAGCAACATTAATACTGTAACAATTCGAATTAGGAACAGTGGAATTTTTTTGTAAAAAACGTAAGTGTTAATTTCATCCATTTTCCTGGATTTGTCCGCGTCTTGTTAATCCAGGCAAATTTTAAGCACTCATTTTGTGAATTGCGTACACAGTGCATCTGTTCACTGTTCACTTTGTGTGCTTTAGAAGTTTCCAGGAATTTAAGTATTTAGTTTATTCTTTTATCTTTTGCTGCTGGTTATGCTAACATTTAGCCATGACAGCCTCTCAAATACTTTCCTAAATCAACGTGGAGGAGAATGAGGATTATTTTATCGCTCAATGTTCTTTATGTGCTGTTGCTTTTTTTTTTTTGCAATTAGAACGCAATGAAGTGTTGCTTCCGATAATGTTCTAAAATTGCCAGTCAGTCAGTCTCAACTTCAAAATGTGCTATACTGATTTCCTATGGCGAAAAGGTAAAACGGAAATTGAAGGATTTTCATTGAGCAAAGCTGCTGGTTGGACATCCTTTGATATGAAAAGAAGGTGGAGTCAACAAGGCAATGTTGCAGATTTTTTTATGTCATTTTAACATTTTGCTATAGTTCATTTAACACTTCAACTTTTTTTATGTTGTTTAAATAAGCAAAAAAAAAAAAACAAGTGTGAGGAAATAGAAAAATCATTAACAGATTTCAAACACTCAGTTATTGTTTTTGTGCATGCGTAAAACTTTGCTTGAAAACGCAAAGTCCTGCAAAGAAAACCCGACTTAACCGCTATGACAATAATGCCTGGGCAATTATTTAATTACCACTTCCACAAAAAACAAAAATAATCATAAAAGAAAGCTGCATATTTTCTTTTCTAATTATAATAAAGTCAATCCGTTGAGGGGAAATCCTTGCAAGGTTGACAGGTCCTTAAAGAATTCTATTAAGCATTGTTCAGCCACACTGAATGAATATTTTAGCATTTGTTTGTGTGTGTGTGTGTGCTTGCTTTATAATCGCATGCTTATTTATTTCTCATTTTTCCATTTGCTATTTTTCTCTACTTTTCGTTTTTCATCCTCTACCTTTTTTGTTTTTTTGTTTTGCTGTTTTCTACGAAAGATCTTTTCTATTCTATGAATCCCAGGATGCAGACAATTCGCTTCTATTGTTTATTTATCTTCCAGCAGTGTAGATAAAGCGTTTGTAATATGAATTTTTTTTTCTATGCTTAGCAGAAATACAACAATAAAAACCATTAAACAAAAAAAAAACAAATGCGCAAAAAGAGAAAAATACCAAATGAGAAAATCCTTTTCGCAACCGGAAGTTGTCAGAGACAAACCGGATGGCATCAGAGTGGCTACAAGCTAAAAAAAGAAGTATTAGAAAAAAAAAAAACAAAAACAACTACAGACACAAAGTAAGCTGTGGGAGTGCTGAGGGGACGGTGTAAACATAATGTTTCTAAAAATACTCTGAGCTACAAATAGTACTTAATGTAGTTCAATATTTACAGCGTTCTTGACGCTTTCAGCATATTTCTCTTCACTCTAGAATTATAATTTGTTAGAAAAGATGAAACATAAAATTTACTGTAGTTTCAACATTATCGTTTAGCACTGATAAAACATGTGTTAAACATAGCTTGTTTACACATTATTACCTGACAAAAAAATTTGTGGTCATAAATGAAGGGGTTTTTTGCATTTATTTATAGCTTGGGTAGTTGTGAATATGCCCCTAAAAGGATTTTTAGAAATTCGAAATACTTTAGAAGATACAGCTTTTTTTGTGAAGCAAGGTCTTCGTCAAAATGAGCTATTTTTTTTTCACTTCAAACTTTAAACGCGTTTATCTCGAAACCACGTTTTTCGAACTGGCGGCCATGATATCTCCAGTTCAACTGAACCGATTTTCATGAAACAAAATGGAATCGACGCAGAATTGTCACCATTCTCGGGTGAACTTCGACCATAATTTTAAAAAAATTTTTACTATTTTTTTTTTACACTAAACTACAAAAAAAAGCCCGAAATTGAATTTTTTTTTTGAATGACCGCCATTTTGTCAAAAAAAATCACAAAATTAAGCTTGAGATTCACCCGAGAATTACATCTATACTGATTATAACCCCGTTTTTTTTCAAATCAGACGCTCCAGAGACCCGGAATCGTGGCCGCCGTGACGACACCTTTTTTTTCATCACCAACTTTGAAGTCTCATTACTTTTTGAACAGCCCACGTATCGAGGCAAAAAAAAATTTTTTATTTACTTTGAAACTTTTGTAATACAATGAATAAAAAAAGTTTTCAATTATTCTTTGCGTTTTCAAATAAGAATTTTTTTAAAAAGGGTCCAAAAAACGGGTTTGTTGATATCTTTTCTTATCTGTATCATCTAATAATCTTCAGCAAAGAGTTTTAATTTTTTTAGCACTTAACCCTTTGGCTTTTTGAGAACATGAACGTTTGACGTCTTTAAGCAAACATGTAGGTGCAGTTCTCGCTCAATTAAGAACGAAAATTGATCATTTATAGCTCGTTCAAAGTCCTTTCAAGTGCTGAAGTGGTCAATGCTTTTTTTAATCTGCCCTTAAGTATACTTTAGGACTGAAATTTTGGTTAAATAAGAAGAACAATCTTAATATTTGTGTGGACGTCTATAACGTTTTAAGCGAAACGTATGTGCAAGAATAATGCTTTGTGACTAATCCTATCCATCGCTCAAGAAGCTACTGAAGGAACAAGATGGAGGAGATTAGTAAAGCAATAGAGCCTCGTGGCAATGCATCATTTATCATACATAACTCATAAATTTGGCTAACTCAAGGAAAGTTATGAAAGGAGTTAGAGATTTTGGAGTGCCGCAATGAAGGTCAAATCACACCATCTTAATTTCTCCGCTATGACAAAGAAGAAGTACGACGACGTACAATGTCACCTATGGTGTCCCACGTGTGTTAATTATGAACCTCTTGTTGTGGTGATGTACTATGTTCTTATCAAACTCTCTATTTCACAATTAAAGAAAGAACAAATTATTCATTATAGTACATTGTTTGTTCACAATTTGTAACGAAAGAAAATAACAATAAAAATTAAGATAAACTTCAAAACAAAATGAGTAAAAGACTGCGAAAATTCCAGTGTAAAAACGACCCAAATATTTTCTGCTACGTGTGTGGTGACCGTGGCGTGCAGGTTAAGTGTATGGCTTAGCACGCTCGGAGCCCGAGTTCGATTCCCAGTCGCGGCGAAAAGTTTTTCAATAAAAATATTTTTCTGATCGGTCACCACCTCTCTGCAGACAATGGCAAACCTCAGAGAGTAAATAATGCCATATAAAGATTCTTAAGAATATGAACTTAAGCCGTTCGGAGTCGGCATAAAACATGCAGGTCCAGTTCTCGGTTAATTGTGTGCAAAAATTTATTAACACACACAAGACAATTGATCATTAGAAGCTCGGTCAAAGTCCTTTCAAGGGCTGAAATGGCCAATTTTTTTTTGTTTTGTTTTTGTGCGTGGTGAATTTACTTTCGAAAAGAATCAACGCAATTTTACGAATTTACTGCAATTGTCATATCTTTAGTATTTTGGTATTGCGGCTGAAAACATTGGTGAATCATGGACGCCAAGTATTTTGTGTCAATCGTGCAAATTAATATTGTCTGAGTAGAGCTCGACTGTTTCATTGCCAGTATCTCATTCTGCCAGATGTTCCATATTCTACTTGTCCCGATTCAACACGTGAAAACAATCGAAAATCCGTAGATTCAGCGGAGTCGGAAGGAACCACAGGTAGTAGTGCTATAACAACTGAAAGCAAAACTCACGTTTTATCGCAAGCGCAACTGAATGATTGCATAAGAGATTTGGAACTGTCAAAGGAAAAATCGGAACTGCATGCTTCTTGTATGTAACAATTCATCTTTTTGAGACCCGTGGTTAAGGTGACATACTACAGAAATCGTGAAAAACCGTTTGCTATACACTTTACTAAGACAGACAATATCTGCTGTTGTGAAGACACTCCTGGCTTATTTAATACCTTCGGTCAGTCGTAAGTTTCCAAAGAGTGGCGTTTGTTTATTGATGGCAGCAAACTGAGCTTGAAGGCGGTATTACCGCACATAAGAAACAAAAAGCCATCGATTCCGATCCACAAAAAAGAAACGTACGAAACAATGGCGAAGCTATTGACATATATTAAATACGAACAACATGACTGGAATATATGTTCTGATCTCAAAGTCATTGGTATGCTTTGTGGTTTACAGAAGAGTTAATCTTAAGTAATTACATGTGCGCATCCAAACATATTCGGATTCAAAAAATACCAAAGATGATAACTTCGTTAATGTAATCCCTAGAGTAAAATCATTCGGATGAAAATTATATACTTATTAATTATTTTCTTCAAAACTGTCCTTAACATTTTTACCGAAAAATTACCGTTTTAAAGATATGCGCGTAAATATGCAATTTACGCAAAGATATGCAATTCAAAAAAAATATGCAATTTACGCGCATATCTTCAAATTCTCGAAAACGGAGTGACAGAAAAAAAATTTTTTTTCGGAATTAGCGACCGATTTAACATGAGAAAATAATAGTGACATTCATTATACAAACAACTTTTCGTCATTTGTTCTAAGAAAGAAATTTAATTTTTGACAAAAAACCCGCTCTTTGATTAATATGAAATTTATTTGAGAGAGAGTTTTTGAGTTGGTCGAATTTGAATTTTTTTTTAAAAGTAACAATTTCTTAAAAAAAATCAGTTTTATGCATTCGTCAATTGTGAAATTTGTTAAAACATGTGCTTTAAATTCAAAAATTTAACTTTTCATGTCAATATATTAGTTTAATTTTAACGGTTTTTCAATTTTTCTAATATTTTCTGAAAGTTTGTTAAATTTTATTTCAAATGTGATAAAAATTACAGCATAGTTTTAACCAAAAGTATTATTAATGAATTTTCTTAAAATTGTCGTTAGTTATTTCACGTGTGTTTCAACACAGAAGAAAATGTAGCATGATTTTTTTAAACAAACGCATTCTTATTCCAAACAATGAATTGTTCGAATTTATACATTTCATGATTTTATATTGCTTCGTTTTATATATATTATATTGGCTTCGTTTAAGCAACAGAGGATAAAACAATTTCTGGGTTCATGAATGGACTAAAAAATTCAACACCAAATACAAAAACCTTTGTATTTTAGTTCAAATTTGCTGACAGCTTTTGAGATGAACTGTACTTAAATATGGTTTGCTGCGGTTAAATTAATGTTACTAATAGCTCAGTGGAAGAGTGATCGACTGGCACCCGGAGCACATAGGTTCGACTCCCGCCTAAGTAAGTAAGTATACAAATTTTCATTTAATTAATTAATTAATACATTATTGGAGTCTCAATTCCAATCTATAGGGGTATTCACGTTGAACTCGTTAGTTTGTTATTCGGTTAGTTGTTACTTCGTTATATTTTTTAACTGTGAACACACCCTTATGTTTAATCTTGTTAGCCTGGTAATTGTTATTTAATATCAGTTGATTCGGTATATTACCAACTAAAAAAAGTTTATCAGGGTTGCTCCATTCCATTTTTAAGTAACTTGTTTTTTTAGAAAAAGTTAAGATCAGGAACATTTTATATTTTTGATGTAAGTATGGGAGGTAAGCGTGTTTTTCATCCGATTTGATTGATATTCATACTTAGAGTGCATATTAAATATCGAAGCTCGTATGGACATCTCCCAAAAAAGCTCCACCAAAAGTGAAGAAAAACATTAAAATAAAGCACTCTAACAGCTTTTTACTTTATTTTTTTATTTATATTGATTAGTATTACTGCTATGTAACTTGAATTCAACTTATTATGATGTTTGTTTATTAAAATTTATAATGAACATCTTTACTGTATTTTATTACTGTGGAAAAATTTGTCGCGTCCATGATGTCGCGTCCGTATTCATGCTATATCTATTTTATTTAAAAAAAGAGATAATTCTCATATTTCATAAGTCTACGAAGAAAAGTTATACTTTGACCTCCATTAACATTTATATTATATACAAAAAAAAGGTTTCGAAATTGAATAAATTTTGCATATTTCTATAGAAGCTTAAAAAAACTTCTGTTTCTTGTCGCGTCCGTTCCATTGTATGATTGCTTATTACTTTGCACTAATTTGTACTTAATCTTGCCAATATTTTTATAAAATGTAGCACTCTTTCATCGCGTTAGAAAACTTAAAATACATATCGGCTCTTTTTATTTCTTTCTTGTTTTTCGAGTAATTTACACCGTGCGAATGTCGCGTCCGTGCCACTGGGAGATGCCCATAGGCGAAATTTCAAGTCTATTAATTAATATTGTAGAATTCTAAGAGATTTAACCGTTTTGATAGTTCCTTTGTATGGAAGGTAGGCGTGGTTCTCATCCAATTTGGCTCATTTACGAACTTGACCTTCATTTTGGAGATAAAAGCCTTAAATCGAATTTCGTTAGATAGCTTTAAAATTGCGACTGGAATCGTGATCACAGATGGACAAACGGATAAACGGACATGACTAGTCGACTCAAGTGTTGATACTGATGAAGAATATATATACTTTTCTATACCTACCACGTCTCCTTATGGGCGTTACAAAGGTAGTGACAAAATTAATATACTCCGTTTACGTTTTTTAAACGTAAAGCTATAAATATAGTGCAAGCACTGAAATTGAAATTTAACGTTTTCTACAAAAATTATTTTGAAAAAATGTATTTTTCTTCCGCTTTTGGCCAAATTAGTCTTAAAATGTTTGTAATTAAATGCACTTTACTTCAAAAATATAAAATGCTCCTGATTTTATTTTTTTTCTAAAAAAAGAAGTTATAGAATATTTATTTCTATCGGATAAGTAATTTCAGCTGTAAGTTAATTTGAATGAAATCATCTTTCGAGAAGTACAAAAGTACCATTATCTGAAAACCTGGTGTTCTAGAGATCAAGACTAACACGCTGATATATGTGCTCTTCGTGGTATTTATCTAAAATTATTATTTGTAAAGCAGTGTAATCCTTTTCTGCCTGCTTCGCTACCTCCTCGAACTGTAAGCAACTCCAACATCTGCCTCACTTCTTTTTTATTTATTTTTGTTTTTATTTCAAAAAATTCAGAATTAGTGCATTTTAGCAAAATTCACTATGAAATAAATAATTCACCTTTTTTTTTAAATTTTCTTCATATTTATTTGTTTTTTGAAACACAACTTTTGTGATTTCTTTTTTTTTTATAATTTGGTTTCGAATTTTGTTTGCATGTTATTTATGGCTAACTATTTTTCAAAAGTAGGTACTTAAATTACGGTGTTGTCAAAAAAATTACTGTTTGTGTAATTAAAATTAAATTAAAATTTATTTGTGGAGGAATTAAACTGGATATATCATCGAGAAACTTATCTTACACTGGAAAAAATCAGTTTTTGTGCTTATTGGTTTGGGATATTATAAATTTCCTGTCTCTGTAGTTGTCAAATAAAGTTGAATTTTAAAGAATACTAGAAAACCTGTTGCCCGAATTCGAGCAATTCAATAAAAATTAAGTGTTAGAAACATTATAGACGATTAATATATGATATTCTTTTCAAGAAGCTATTTTACTCATTAATGATATATTCAGTCTTAATAATGATAAAAAAGATCATTATCTGAATGGTTTGACTTGAAACGTATGATCTGACACAAACACTTATATTACTACTGAGACAAACATTATTACTATTCGAAAACATCGCAGCTTAACTCTTCCAGCTATAAAACATAACTAATTTAAAAAAAAAACGCAGTAAAATATAGATTTAAGACATAATACTAAGAGATATATTTCAGAAATTAATATAAGGTACTTACAGAACACCTACAACATCGAGTTATAACACATTTAGATGAAAAAATGCCAAAAAACACAAAAAAATTTTTTTTTGAAAACCATTAAAAATTTGACTGAGTTGGTTGCTTGGATAGTGAAATTTATTGATTTTGGAACTGCATTTTGCGGACAATTGACATTTGAGGAATGCATAAAAGATAATTTTGGTTAAAAATTTTTAGTTTTGAAAAAAACTCAAATTCGACCAATTCATAAGCTCTACTCAAACTAAATTTCAAATGGATTAAATAGCGGATTTTTGTACAAAAATTTTATTTCTGTTTTAAAAGGTTGGGAACCCCCTGAAGCGAAATCACAATTTTTAAAAGTGGTTTGCACATCTACAGCCTAAACCTGATTTAATGACATCTAAATCGATAATATCAGTCCATTGGTCTGGGAGGAGTTGAAGTCACAAAAAAAACCTTAGTCTTTTAATTATATAGAAGATAGGCAGGATGATTAAAACAGATTCGTGGCTATAACTTTTAATTGGTTGTAGCTATAATGCAACTTTTTCAAATATATTGTTTCTGAAGCTTGTTGAAGATTTTAAAAATATAAAAACAACATTTTTAAAAAATGAAATTTCGTGCAAAAAATCATAGGGGGTAGTCTTGTTTTTTCGATGACACATAGTATTTATTTATTTTTCTGTCAAACAAAAACAAATTCGTCTTAAATAAACTACATACAATGAAAGAAAATCAAAAATGCAAATTTAAAATTTTTTTATTTTCACAACAAAAACAATTTTTAATACATTTTTTGAGAAAAAATTCTTTTTATTGGACTCTTTTTAAAGGCAATGATTAGAATATAATTAATAAAGTAACGGTAAAAACTTTGTAATTATTTTAAAGTCAATTAATTGCGATTAAATACAAAAAAGAAATAAATGAAATTTTTTAAAAAGCGGCAGAGATATTCGCTTCCAAAAATAGAACTTTAAATTTCAGACAGTTCTTTTCTCTGCCTTGGAGTTTGATAAAAATACACGTTAAACAACTAAAGTCAATTTTAAGAAAATTCATTAAAAATACATTTGGCAAGATAATTACCGTAATTGTCAAAATATTTCAAAGAAAATTAAACAAACATTTAAAAAAATAAAAAAATTTTGAAAACCGTTGAAATTTGACTGAGTTGTTTGCTCGGAAAGTGGAATTTTAGATTTTGGAACTGCATTTTTCGGACAATTGACATTTGAGGAATGCATAAAAGATAATTTTGGTTAAAAAATTCAAATTCGATCAATTTATAAGCTCTTCTCAAACTAAATTTCAAATTGATTAAATAACGGATTTTTGTACAAAAATTTTATTTCTTTTTTAAAAGGTTGGGAACCCCCTGAAACGAAATCATAATATTTAAAAGTGCACATCTACAGCCTAAACCTGATTTAATGACATCTGAATCGATAAAATTGGTACATTGGTCTGGGAGGAGTTGAAGTCACAAAAAAAACCTTAGCCTATTAATTATATAGATATCTTCTAAGTACCTCTTCTCACTGTGCATTTTCGTCTTATACTTAAAACTAGCTGTGTTTTCTTGATATATGATATTGTTGTAGTAATTGTGATTTTTGCATAAGTCTTATTTTCAAACTAGCCGAAATGGGAACTGCTTTATGTGATTCGCAATTTGAGATTTTTAGAGTTGTATGGCGATGTGTCACATCTATTGTCCAATGTTGCCGATATGTCTTGCAATCTGATGTCTGATAAAATTTGATAACATTTTCAATGTTATGACTTCTGCTCAGGAAGAAAATAATCTTATTTTATCTTTATGTTTTATGCGTCCGAACATCGCATACGTGTCCTTAGATACACCTATTTAGAACACGCTTTGCTTTCTAAACTTAACTACAAAATATTTTATTTACCAGAAAAATAAATACTCCAAATTAGTTTAGGATAAAAAAATTTCTTAAACTGTAGAGTAAAATTGACAAAAGAAAAAACAAAATCAGCAAATTTTCAAAAGAAGAAAACTCAATCAGTAGCTATTGTTATTTTATATCATAAAGAATTCGTAACAAACTTATCAAAGTGCTTATAAATATAGACATAGTAATCTGCATAGTACACAAAAATTGATTAAATCGTTTGCCAAAAAATATGTGACCTTCAAACATTTATTTGCCCACACGAAATGTTAAGAATTATTTATTAGAAATAAATGTATTAACCAACAAAGTCAAACTTTGGCAAACCTTAAGGTAAGGCACAAAAATGAGTTAGTTTTAAATAGATTTGAGTGTTATTGACGTGACTTGTCCTGCTCTGCCATAAATAAAAATAGAAATCAACAGTATGACATGGATGAGGATTCCACACAGGTAACAAGAAAAAAAAAAATATAAAAATCACAACATGTGCTATTGACACAATGGAATAAACCTAACTCACAGATTATTGGGATAAGAAAAAAAAAAAAAAACAGCAAAACAAATAAAAATAACGCAAAATGCAAACACAAGCAAAACAAAACAAAACAAAAAAGAAATATACAAAAGAAAATATGAAATGAAAAATATTTTCACAAAAGAATTTGGGTAAACATACCATTATTTGTGCCGAATTCGGAATTCCATATGAATGTTGGAACGTTACGTTGAGGCATAGGTACGTTGTTGCTGGAATGTTAAACATATAAAAACAAAAACAGAAAAAAACAAAATGCATGCACCAAAACCTTAATCAATATTACAGGCTATAAAAACTATTTCGGTTTGAGCTAAGAAAGCTCTTAAAAAGCTTTTAAAGCTTTAAGTGTGAATTTTAGTCAAAAAATTTAGACAAATAAGAACTTTATTGGTACTGCTTGCTTTAAAGAGAAACTTCTTTAGGTTAAGACGTTGAGAAAATGAGAAGAAAGAGAATTTTAAATGAACTAAAACCGCTAAAACTAACACGTTATTTCACTAAGCGGGTTAAGTTATAAATTTAAAATTTTTATATATTATTTTCTTCAACAGTTTTGGCATAAAAAAAATTATCTATTCAAACGATAACTTTAAACCTGTAGGTACATCCTTCTGGTACTCTACTTCTGGAGAGGAGACAAATCTCCCAAAATTTCAGTAAAATCGGTCAACAACTTTGTGAGTTACTTCACGAGCATTTTTTGAAAAGTAGTTTCGAGATAATCACGTTTAAAATTTCGATACGTACACGTATAACTATAAGTTTAAATAGCTTAGGCGACCCAGAATCAATCTGCGATTCTGGGTCGCCTACCCCTACGGCCTCCTCAAAAAGCTGATTTTCTTAAAGCTGCTGCTGTTTTCGAGCTGTAGGAGCTGCTTTTGCCTCGGAGAGACTTTCGGTTCTGGTTTGCTATTCGTGCCAATAATTATACCCAGTTCGTTCATAAGCTTCAGAATGGAGGTGTGCCTTTCATAAAAGCTGAACTTTCGACAATTTCAACCCGCTTACGGACTAGGACGTTTTTGACCATAACCCCGTAAATATTCGACATATTGGTTTTTTCTTTTGACAGTATATTTTTTACAATTTATACATTCAATATATGAACAATTTTCCAATTTCGAAATTATAAAGTATGAACTTATTAAAAATTTCTATAGTTTCGAAGATATGGCAATATTTTTGGTATAAAAAACAGATATTTTTTACGATTTATAAAAGTTCATATAAGTTTTAAAAAGTAATCTTGAAAGATCGGGCTTTTTCAGTCAGTCTATCAGTAAATTTTTATATATTTTAAAACAAAGGTGAACGGACCTATAATTCGATTACGCCTGTTTTAAGTACAGCTTTCAAGATTAAGCTATAGTCAAAGCTATAGTCTTATATGACCAAAACCCTGTGAAATATAGCATTTTTATTGATTTGTGGGTGGGCGGAAAAAGACGGTGTTGCAATTAAGTTATTATAAACTTTGATATAAACATTTTCTTTCGTGATATAGCGTATATATCGAGTGTAATAATTTCTGAAAAGTAGATGTAGCTATATTGCGCCCCCGCCCATTTTTGGAACAGTTGGCGAAAGTAAGCATAGATAATAAATTTAAAAATCAAAGTCAAATACGACCAAAACCGTATGAAATGTATTAATTTTGTTGTGGGGGACGACGCCCATTTTTGGTACAGGTTCCGATACTAAATAAACAAACTGAATTACCAAATTTAGGTCTAACACAACCCAAAACCGTCTGAAAAGTAGCAATTTTATTGATCTGTAGGCGGTAAAAGGGAGTATAATTTGACTACGCCTATCTTTATTACGGTTGGCGACATTAAATAAACAACTAAGAAATGACCAAATCTTAGCCTAATATGACCAAAACCGACTGAAATGTAGCAATTTCATTGTTTTATGAGTGGTAAGGGGGCGGGTAACAATTTGTTACCTATGTCCCGATTGGAAAACAAAGCTTTGTAATAGAAAAATAATGATTGAATCAGCGCCTGCCGTACTGAAGCTTTGCGATGACAAATATATATGATTACTCGTATATAATCCCCTCGAAAAAAATAATTATTTCAGAACCTATCAGGTTAGGATCTATCGCAATTCTTCCACCAGCATATGAAACCAACTGGTCATGTTTGCATAGCTTTGTCATTGACAGGGGTCAATTGCCACGTGCTCCATTACCTTGAACTGAACCGGTAGCTGGTTTGTAGAACAGCCCTTACAGACAAAAAAAACCGATTCAGAACCCATCACGTGATAAGTTCCAAAGACATAGGGACCTGCCCCAATTCAGCCACCAACTTATGAAACAGGGGCTTATAGCCACCAGCTGCATTACCATTAACCAAATCGGTAGCCAGTCTATATCAATTGTTTTCAAAGTTCAAGCTTATTCGAGTTCAAGTATGCGTTTAGTATTCAGTTTACCTTGATTCAATCCTCGACAAGACCAGCTAATAATTTTTTCTTAAAATTATTATTTGAAAATATATTTTTTTTTTTATAATGTGAGGGTAGTTTTCTCGATGGCTGAGGTAAGCTCAGCCAATCCAGGATCAGACAAAGGATTCACTAACCTTTGTTAAATAAAAGACGCAGTTTCGATATTTAATACAATTCAGTGAGGTTTTATTTAAGTATTAATTATTAATTCCTTATTATACTTATTTGAGTATTAATTCCTTATGATTATTTGAAGAAATCACTGCAGCACAAGATGGTAAGGCAGTCTCAGACAGTTGTGGGTGGGTATCGAGTTAGGCGAGTGTGAAGTCGGTAGTCGTCGGTAAACGGCTTAGTAACCAGATGGTAATTGGTTCAGTAATCGACTGGTAATCAGGTGGTAGTCGGCTGATAAGCAGATGGTTGTCGCCTCGGTAATTGGTTCGGTAATCGACTGGTAACTAGATGGTAATCGGTTCGGAAATCGACTGGTGACCAGATTTTAATCGATTCAAAAGTCGTTTGGTAACCAGGTAGTAAGCAGTAAAGTAATCGGTTGGTAACTGGACCTAGAAGTAGATTGTTCGATAGTATGAGAACTCAATGTTTAGTATGGTCACTTGATAGACAGTAATTATACACAACGATGACTTTGCCATGCAGAGCAGAGGGCGGCAGAATGTCAGAGTGCCGAGCACAATCCGGCTAGGCTACTCCGTACCAACTATATATTTGGCCATGCCGAGCAGAGGGCGGCAGAATGTCAGAGTGCCGAGCACAATCCGGCTAGGCTACTCCGTACCAACTATATATTTGGCCATGCCGAGCAGAGGGCAGCAGAATGTCAGAGTTCCGAGCACAATCCGACTAGACTACTCCGTACCAACTATATATTTGGCCATGCAGAGCAGAGGGCGGCAGAATATCAGAGTGCCGAGCACAATCCGGCTATGCTACTCCACATCAACTATATATAGAGACATGCAGAGCGGAGGGCGGCAGAATGTATAACCAGCCAGCTTGTGCTGACTACTCTAGTGGAGTGCAACCAAAATTTAACGTAATCAGCTCAATCTGGCCGTATTACGCTACCAGCAACGTAATTAGCACAATACGCTGTAAACAAATCCTACTTACCTAGAACTAGATTGTTTTTCTATCGAGCCTGTTGCGCAGTCTTATATTATTTACAATTGAAACCAATTGTGAATTCTACCACTGAATGTAATTCTGGCTGACGTGGTCATACTCTGTTGTTGTTGTTATTATTGTTGTCTGGTGTCTGTAATTTAATATTCCAATCGTTGTTGTTGTCTTAGCTTTGGATATTGTGTGTGGGTTTTGTTGTTGCTTTTATTGTTGGCTGGTGTCTGTGAGTAAGTATTTTGTCGTTGTTGTAGTTTTCGCTATTATATGTGGTTTTGTTGGTGCTGTTATTATTGGCTTGTGTCTAAAAATAACTATACTTTGTCGTTGCTGTTGTTGTCTTGTGCTTGCATGTAGGTCTAACTTATATTAATATGCCTGCAGATAAGTAGCTTAGATTATTTAATAATATAAAATAATATTGAGAATACAAATATTATAAATAAGATATTTTATATTAAAGATCTATTAAGTGTATTTTATATTAAAGATATATTAAGTGTATTTTGTAACAACGCGTTACAATCAAAATGAAATGGTACATATATTAATGAATGTATTAATTGTCTTAAAGAGAATGAAAATTTAATTTTTAAATTATAATTTTTGATAATTTTATAGTCAGGATACGAACCCATGTCCTCCACAAACCCGTATAACACACTTCCACTGAAATATTGGTACCGACTAGATAAATGTAGCAAAACATATTTAAAAACTTTTGGTCCCGTGCTCAGTAAAATAAAATATATCCCATGACAAAGCACAAATGATCTGTTCCGTGACGAGTTATATATCGAACTGTCTTGCATAGGCTAAATAAAAGCTGTCACTGAACCAGTTATAGTAGAAGATATCGGGACTTGAACTGTACTTTACAATAACTATAATAAGAGATGTAACAATATTATGAAATTATAGATTATTACTTTGAATCAATGTTTTTTTATTAATCTTCATCCGTTCACAATTTTCACAATCTTCATCCGTTCATTGGAATATGGATTGCATTTGCCCAAGCCATGAATACGACATTCAAAAAAATTTTCAAAATATTTCTTCGTTCATTTTGGCGATCATTTGATGAGGAAGCGATCACCCATGAATGCATATTTTGAGAAAAATTCTCAAAATGTTCTTTCTCTAATTCCGGTGAGCGTTGAAAATTTTCCTTCGGTCATTCCGGCGATCGTTGGAAGATGGTTTTTGGAAAATTTTCAGAATCTGTCACAGAAGTAGGCTCTGAAATATCGGTTAAACAAATCAAAAAGTTAAATTAGTAAAAAATTCATTGAATTAGAACAGAAAAACCTCTATCGAGTCCGGTAGTTAACTATTGGACAACTTGTAATATTCAAGTACTAGTACCAGTACCAGTACCAGTAGCAGTACAAGTACCAGTACCAGTACCAGTACCAGTACCAGTACCAGTACCAGTACCAGTACCAGTACCAGTACCAGTACCAGTACCAGTACCAGTACCAGTACCAGTACCAGTACCAGTACCAGTACCAGTACCAGTACCAGTACCAGTACCAGTACCAGTACCAGTACCAGTACCAGTACCAGTACCAGTACCAGTACCAGTACCAGTACCAGTACCAGTACCAGTACCAGTACCAGTACCAGTACCAGTACCAGTACCAGTACCAGTACCAGTACCAGTACCAGTACCAGTACCAGTACCAGTACCAGTACCAGTACCAGTACCAGTACCAGTACCAGTACCAGTACCAGTACCAGTACCAGTACCAGTACCAGTACCAGTACCAGTACCAGTACCAGTACCAGTACCAGTACCAGTACCAGTACCAGTACCAGTACCAGTACCAGTACCAGTACCAGTACCAGTACCAGTACCAGTACCAGTACCAGTACCAGTACCAGTACCAGTACCAGTACCAGTACCAGTACCAGTACCAGTACCAGTACCAGTACCAGTACCAGTACCAGTACCAGTACCAGTACCAGTACCAGTACCAGTACCAGTACCAGTACCAGTACCAGTACCAGTACCAGTACCAGTACCAGTACCAGTACCAGTACCAGTACCAGTACCAGTACCAGTACCAGTACCAGTACCAGTACCAGTACCAGTACCAGTACCAGTACCAGTACCAGTACCAGTACCAGTACCAGTACCAGTACCAGTACCAGTACCAGTACCAGTACCAGTACCAGTACCAGTACCAGTACCAGTACCAGTACCAGTACCAGTACCAGTACCAGTACCAGTACCAGTACCAGTACCTTTTTTTTTATTAAAGCTCATATTGAAAAGCACTTCGAAGTCTAACTTCTTCCTACAACGAAAATGTTGAAAGAAAGCTATAATCTTATTTGTTGTAATAAGCTTTATAATTTTATTGAGATGGAAGATAATGTTTTCTAAAGGATTTTGTCGCAAAGAGATGGTATAAAAGTAAAAGGAGTTCTCATTAAGTGTTCATTTTATGTTCATTAAATGAAGTTTCCGTTGTGCTGTGAAGGAAGAAACGAAGAAGATGTCTGCCTACTCAGTGTTTTAGTACATTTACAAGAAGAGAGAGAGAGCCGGAAATAGCAGAAAATTTCGAAGATAAGTTTAATTTGATAAGAAGAATAACGGTTTTACTATTTTTCTTCTTAGATAATTGAAACATTTCAGCAGGTTTTTCAACATAGTTGGGGAGGGAGATCAAACTTTGCAAGCTTCAGGGGTGAATTTTGTTGTATTCACTTAACTTTTATATCCATGATTAAGATATCAAGGAAGCCATAAACAGTGTACCCATACTTCAAGCAAGGACAAAATAATGTCGTTACCCAACAACATTTGAGTGAACATTTGAGTGATAAAATAAATGATTTTAATTAAAACTAAATTTAAAAAAATTGGTAATTTACTAGTAAACCTGTTGCCCGAATTCGACAAATTCAATCAAAAATTATCGTAAGAAACGATAATTTTGATTTTGCTACGTAGTGTTAACATTTATTTTTTTCCAATCATTGAAATTTTTAAAAGTGAACCGAGTTCTTACGCCACTCTTGCCAATTTGCTGAACAACTCTCAGCAGCTTGAATAAGATTAAGTATCATTGAAGCATTTAGGGAAAACAAAAAGCACAAATAGCCAGTTAATTTTGAAAATCTAATGTAATTTCATGTTATATATATAATGGTTATTCGTTTTTATTTTTTGCAATAAAACTGCTATCCTTTACAAAACTGCTACAAAGTTGCTCCGCTTATCACAAGGACCCAACCAACCATTTTTCCCAGCACAACAACATTATGAACAGCAATAAAATAAAAAACCCGTTTAAAATAGAAATCTTATTGACGAAATCAAGGACCAAATAATATAAGCTAAGCCTAATTTTCGGAAATAAAAATTTATGTTAACAAAAAGGAAGGAGTTAACAATGCAAGAGTAGAAGACTTAACAATGCTGCTAACAAAAAATAAGAGATAATAACAACAATAACAACAAACAACAGCCTACAACAAACTACAAACTGATAATAATGGTTGTAAATAAACAGATGGAAGGACAAACTCAGACAGACAGACAGAGTTTTAGATTGCATTAAGCACAAGTGTGTGCTTGTGTAGGAGTCTGTATGTGTGTAGCGAAGCGTAAAATTGTTAAAATCAAAAGAAGACTTGAATGAGACAAGCGCACAGCTGTCTGACGGACTGACTGACAGCTGCTGGCACAATTTTTGGCCAAAACCGTGGTGAAGTCATTGTCAGTTTCCTTTAATATTCAATTTGTTCAAACAGCAAAAGCTGTCAAATATAAGTACAACAACGTTGACGCAGCATGTGTGCGTAAATTGATGTGTTGCTTTTGAGCACAAACTGGGCACAAACAAGAGCGGCGAGTGCTTGAGTGCAAAGATGGCGTTTAAAAATAGAAAAAGACATCTGGTTCAAAAACATAGAAATGTTTTATTATATTTGCTTTTGTTTTTGCCACATTTGTTTTTGCAATAATAACAAAGCATGTCTTGCATACTAATCTGTTGCTGAAGCTGCGTAAAATAATCCTTGCCAGGATAAACTGTGCGCCACCATTGTTAAGCTATACATTGACAACGCAATTTAGGCAAGCATAAGCACGCACACACACACACACACACACACACACACGCGTTTAAACAAACTTCATATGTGTGCAGATTGATTTATACATACATACGCATATGTATGAAATCGCACAAAATGAAAAACTGCCGTTATCTAACACAATTCAACATGTAGCTCAACATTTCTTTGTCAGCAGCAGCATATCCTGTGACAATTTTGATGACATTGATGTGTCAAGAGCAAGTTTGTCAAAGTATCAAGGCTGGCAGAGAGAGATAGAGTCATTTACAGCTTATTCTGGCTTAAACTCTCAACCAAGATGATAGCTTATTAAAAGCTTTACATAACTATTGTTATTGTTAATATTATCTATGTATGTTTATTAAGAACAGGCAATAAATGCGGTGTTGAATGTCTTGGATATGCATTAATAATACATTAAAGCAGCTTGTTTGTTTTTTTTTTTTGCCCATCATGTCTTCAGTCTAGCATAGCAGCTGATCCTGGTCTATATCGCTTTAGCGGTTAGTCAAAAAAATGCTGTCTGTAAATACCAAAAAAAAAAAAATTTTGTTTTTCCTCCAAAACACAACAAGAAGCGAAATTTCTATAAATAAAGGCCATTATTTTCATGTGTGAATGTGTTCTCATTTAACCTTTAAACGCTGTTAGTGTCAATTCTGACACTATTTGTAGAATACATATCATTTGAAGCAAAGCTTCAAACACCTGGTTAAGATTATTCGCTTCTGAAGTAAAAATCATAAAAACCGACAGGTTTTAAATGGAACCCGTTATAGCTGCTTATGACCGTTTCGCGCCTCTATCTCTTCATCGTCAAGAAAAAAACCACAAATTGGACATTTCAAGCCTTTAAAGAACTTTAACCGAGCTTCTTATGATCAATTGCGTTTTGTGTGTTATCGGCCATTCCACGTCTAATGCAAGTCGTGATTGGCATCATGCGCTTCAATTTGCTTGAAATTTTGGCTATAGGTTTCTTTTCCACTTATAAAAATATAAGTCATTTGTTTTTTTATCGCCATTTTTTCAAAAATTATGGAGATAGCAATTTTAGATAAAAGTAAAAATCTTGAAAATGGAGTCATTTTCAATAAATCATTTTATAAATGAAGTATTATTAGAAAGTAATTGAAAAGCAACTGTACAAAAAAATTATTTGTATTCTAGAGTTGCCAACTTTTTTTTGAAAAAAATTACTTTGCTCATATCTCAAAAAGTTCATTTTTGATTTTTTTTATTTTATTTAAAAACAAAATAAACTTTCCACCAACAAAATATTACAATGGCCAAATGATACATTTTTTCATTATCTCAACTTTTTCTGACATACATTTCACTTTACCGTTCATGACTTCTTTACCTGCTTACATTTTTACCTCCTTTATTTTTTCGTAATCTCAAGTTTTTCTGACATACATTTCACTTTACCGTTCATGACTTCTGTACCTTACTTCTTTTACAGGGTTTTCCAATAACAGGTGTTATTTTTATATTCAAAGAAAAATGCCATTTTCTGAGATAAATGATCGGATGTTTATTTCATAATAAAAAGGAAGGTATGCCTTTAATAATGAAAAACAACATCAGTGAAATGGCCACGCTTACAGGACCATATCCTTTTCATGAAATGTTCCATAACAAAAATGCAAAGTGGCTGCCCTATGTCCTCGATAGACTCACGAATTCCATCATTGAGGTCTTGAATCGACGCTGGGCTGATGGCGTAGACCTTATCCTTCACGTGGCTGCAAAGGAAGAAGTCGCATAGTGTTAAATCACAAAATCTCCGTGGCCAATTGTGATCATCTCTTCGAGAGATAACACGGTCCGAAAACTTTTCACGTAATAGATCAATGGTTTCGTTGCTTGTGTGGCACGTAGCGCCGTCTTGTTGAAAGTAAACGTTGTCCAGATCAATACCATCCAACTCCGGCCATAAAAAAATCGTTAATCATCTCTCGATAGTGCAATCCATTCACCGTAACTGTTGATCCAACCTCATTTTCGAAAAAGTAAGGTCCAATGACCCTGCCGGACCATAAACCGCACCAAATAGTCACATGTTGAGAATGGAGAGGCTTCTCAACAATAATTCTTGGGTTTTCCGAGCCCCAGATGCAACAATTTTGCTTGTTGACGTAGCCACCGAGGTGGAAATGGGCCTCATCAGTCATGATAATTTTCCAATGGAATTCCGGATCATTTTTATGCATTTCAAGGACCCAATCAGCAAAGACACGACGTTGTTGATGATCGGCCGGCTTGAGTTCTTGTGCTAACTGAACTATAAAAGCCTTAAGACCTAAGTTTTTATGCAAAATACGGTGTAATGACGTTTGTGGAATGCCCAATTCCAAAGAACGACGAGGAATGAACAAACCTGGGTTTTCTTCAACACTTTGGGCTATAGCGGCAATATTCTCAGTTGTTCTTGAGCGACGTGCACGGATTTTACTCTTCACATCAGCTCGAATTTTTCCAGGTGCTTCACGACGACCAAAAAATGCTTTAGTTTTGCGAACTGTGACTGCAAAATTTTCACCATTTTTGTAGTGAATTTTTATAATTTCAATGCGTTGTTGTAGCGTGTTTCGTTCCATTTCTAGTAATGGCGTAGTTTCTACTTGTCAAATGTCAAAAATAACAGCTTCAAAAGTGACACCTACCGAAATAGCACGCCTATTCACAATAACACTTCTTATTGGAAAAACCTTGATATAAATGTTTGCCTTTTTAGAGCCAATACTTGTTTTATATATAGTAATGGCCTTATACGTGATCTTGGTCCATGAAACTAGAAAAAATTAAAAAAAAAAATATAAAAAAAATATTCACTTTTTTTACGTAAGTTTACTAAATTTTAAATGCCAGATGGATATTTGTTAAATTTGTATCAACTTTATTTCAAGAATTTTTGAAATCAGTCTTAAAACGAGAAGTTACAACATATTCAATTAGCTTTAAAACATAGAATTCATTAAACGCTATCATCTTCGTGGTTTTCTTCCTCGATACTCGCATCATCTACGACATCATTTTCCTCTACAACTTCTATCATCTCGCTCTAGTTCCTTCGACAAGTACGTACACAAAATCGAGAGCAGATAAAGCTGAGTTATCTGACGACGATATGGACGTATCGCCTGACGAAGATGAGCGATCGAGATGATAAAAATTGTAGAGGAAGATAATGTCGTAGATGATTTCGAGAAAGAAGACGAGGAAGATGATAACGAATATAGCGGTGGCAACGGAAATCAAGTTCGTGCTCGTCGAGTAAACGTTGTTGGCTGAAAAGGCATAAGAAAAATGATTCAATTGGCATCGAAGAAAGTGCATTAGGAATTGAAAAAAGATTTGAGCGATTACGTCACACTGATTTCATTTCGACCGATTCAAAAACCTGGGCTGTGCGTGAAGATTAGCAAAAAGTGCAAGAAATATTCCGTAATCTACACGTTGTCAATGACGCCGCCAAAAGAGGCGTAAGATTAGAAAAGGTTTACAACAATTTGTTGTGCCGAAATGAGGACGAAAATATATTTTTACAACAAATCGTCGCCGAAAATCAAAAGGAATGCTTAAAAAAAGTTTGGAGAAAAAAGTTAATGTGGGTCGGTCTCTAATTTCCTTTTGGAAGTTATCCTGGTTGTGATGCAAGCCGATTATTTAAAAAATGTTTTAAAAAAATAAAAATTTTGTATTGGAGCCCTCCTTAAGGTTTGGTAATAGAGCGTTAGTATGTAGATTCGGATAAAATGTTGGAAAGAAAAAAATCAAAGGGGTTCAGTCACACATTTTACCCTTCTAGGCGCACCCTGGGAACGATGGGTTCAAATTTCCTAAAAACATAAATTTTGTATGTGAGCCCCTTTAGGTAGTGGAGATAAGAGGAAGGTATGTTCCCAAAAAATTTTGGGGAAAAAGATTGAATGGGAGTCGGTTGAAAATTGTATCCCTCTATGGGTCGTTACACTTGGGTCGTTATGGAGGTTTTTGTCTTAATTTTTTTACTTTTCAACAACCTTAAACCTCGATGCGGCACAACTTAAGCCAACGCCATCCCGAATTTTTTTTTCAAAAGCATTTTTTTGTCAAATCTAACATAATTTAGGGTTCCTGGGTATCAAAATCTCGTTATTAAAGATCTCCATACATCACTTTCCCACCTCTAAGTACATCAATGTCAGAAAAATAAAGCAAATGATGACTGCATGTGAAAGAGAGAGTTACAATGAGGGAAAATATTTTAAAAATACCAAAAAATATTTTGCCATTTTATTTTATATCGTTAGTCTACATATTTTCATAGATGATGCAACAAAAATAAAACTAAGTATACTGTACAGATGTTTTTTGGTTCACTGTACATTCCCAGCAAAATTTTTGACATGTTTTCTTATAAACTCTGCTTCTAGAAGACATTCAAAAAGCCTCATCGAAAAGTGCTTTCAAAAAGGCATTCCCATAAACTTCTAAAAGCATATTTGAATAGATTCCAAGAATGCCTTCTTAAAGTATTCCTGTGCATCATGGAATGCCTTCTTAAAGTAATCCTGTGAATCATGAAATACCTTCTTAAAGTATTCCTGGAAAATACCTACTAGAATGTTTTCATTGAAGACCTCAAAAAAATCTTCGGTTGAAAAATTCTAGAAGCACTTCTATGTCAAAAGAATGTCTTCTGGGTAAAACAGTAGAAGGGATGAAACTACGACTTTCCTTTCTACTTTACCTTCGTTTGGAAGCACTTTTTTTTTGCTGGATAATTAACCATAAAAGCAGTACTGGACGGGTACTGGTACTGGTACTAGTACTGATACTGATACTGATAATGATAATGATGCTGATACTGATACTGATACTGATACTGATACTGATACTGATACTGATACTGATACTGATACTGATACTGATACTGATACTGATACTGATACTGATACTGATACTGATACTGATACTGATACTGATACTGATACTGATACTGATACTGATACTGATACTGATACTGATACTGATACTGATACTGATACTGATACTGATACTGATACTGATACTGATACTGATACTGATACTGATACTGATACTGATACTGATACTGATACTGATACTGATACTGATACTGATACTGATACTGATACTGATACTGATACTGATACTGATACTGATACTGATACTGATACTGATACTGATACTGATACTGATACTGATACTGATACTGATACTGATACTGATACTGATACTGATACTGATACTGATACTGATACTGATACTGATACTGATACTGATACTGATACTGATACTGATACTGATACTGATACTGATACTGATACTGATACTGATACTGATACTGATACTGATACTGATACTGATACTGATACTGATACTGATACTGATACTGATACTGATACTGATACTGATACTGATACTGATACTGATACTGATACTGATACTGATACTGATACTGATACTGATACTGATACTGATACTGATACTGATACTGATACTGATACTGATACTGATACTGATACTGATACTGATACTGATACTGATACTGATACTGATACTGATACTGATACTGATACTGATACTGATACTGATACTGATACTGATACTGATACTGATACTGATACTGATACTGATACTGATACTGATACTGATACTGATACTGATACTGATACTGATACTGATACTGATACTGATACTGATACTGATACTGATACTGATACTGATACTGATACTGATACTGATACTGATACTGATACTGATACTGATACTGATACTGATACTGATACTGATACTGATACTGATACTGATACTGATACTGATACTGATACTGATACTGATACTGATACTGATACTGATACTGATACTGATACTGATACTGATACTGATACTGATACTGATACTGATACTGATACTGATACTGATACTGATACTGATACTGATACTGATACTGATACTGATACTGATACTGATACTGATACTGATACTGATACTGATACTGATACTGATACTGATACTGATACTGATACTGATACTGATACTGATACTGATACTGATACTGATACTGATACTGATACTGATACTGATACTGATACTGATACTGATACTGATACTGATACTGATACTGATACTGATACTGATACTGATACTGATACTGATACTGATACTGATACTGATACTGATACTGATACTGATACTGATACTGATACTGATACTGATACTGATACTGATACTGATACTGATACTGATACTGATACTGATACTGATACTGATACTGATACTGATACTGATACTGATACTGATACTGATACTGATACTGATACTGATACTGATACTGATACTGATACTGATACTGATACTGATACTGATACTGATACTGATACTGATACTGATACTGATACTGATACTGATACTGATACTGATACTGATACTGATACTGATACTGATACTGATACTGATACTGATACTGATACTGATACTGATACTGATACTGATACTGATACTGATACTGATACTGATACTGATACTGATACTGATACTGATACTGATACTGATACTGATACTGATACTGATACTGATACTGATACTGATACTGATACTGATACTGATACTGATACTGATACTGATACTGATACTGATACTGATACTGATACTGATACTGATACTGATACTGATACTGATACTGATACTGATACTGATACTGATACTGATACTGATACTGATACTGATACTGATACTGATACTGATACTGATACTGATACTGATACTGATACTGATACTGATACTGATACTGATACTGATACTGATACTGATACTGATACTGATACTGATACTGATACTGATACTGATACTGATACTGATACTGATACTGATACTGATACTGATACTGATACTGATACTGATACTGATACTGATACTGATACTGATACTGATACTGATACTGATACTGATACTGATACTGATACTGATACTGATACTGATACTGATACTGATACTGATACTGATACTGATACTGATACTGATACTGATACTGATACTGATACTGATACTGATACTGATACTGATACTGATACTGATACTGATACTGATACTGATACTGATACTGATACTGATACTGATACTGATACTGATACTGATACTGATACTGATACTGATACTGATACTGATACTGATACTGATACTGATACTGATACTGATACTGATACTGATACTGATACTGATACTGATACTGATACTGATACTGATACTGATACTGATACTGATACTGATACTGATACTGATACTGATACTGATACTGATACTGATACTGATACTGATACTGATACTGATACTGATACTGATACTGATACTGATACTGATACTGATACTGATACTGATACTGATACTGATACTGATACTGATACTGATACTGATACTGATACTGATACTGATACTGATACTGATACTGATACTGATACTGATACTGATACTGATACTGATACTGATACTGATACTGATACTGATACTGATACTGATACTGATACTGATACTGATACTGATACTGATACTGGTACTGATACTGAATATTTTTATTACTTTTCGTTAATGTAGACTTGGAAGAAAGTCCTAAACAGGTCGTATTTTTTGCCTGTTGTTTGGGTCATGTCAATTTTATTTAACCCTTATTCGGCACACACCTCTGTAATTAACTATATTAAAAAATATAATTTTAACATTTATTATTATGAGAATAATAACGCTTCTCTAAAACTTAAAAAATTCAGATTTTCAAGGTTCCTTAACAATCATCAAAGCACTTTTTTGAAAATCAATCATCAGGAATGCTTCAACAGTCCAATCCGCAACATCTGCAAAAAATGGGTTAAGAGCCTCAGGAAGTCTGCTCGCCCAGAGTCCTGTCTACGGCTTGGGACAACTCAGTTAATGTATATTCACATTCCTGACCTCAAGCCCATCGAAATTTTTTCAAATGGTGTAAACATCAATCGTTCGTTTTTTTTGACGTAGAATTACGTCTTACAGCGCGGTTTGTATGGGGTCGTTTTAACAGATTTTTTGAAGGTCATGCAACGTTTTTGGCGAATACTTTAGGGTATACCTACAGCCTTTAATACTTATCGTTCAAAGATAATATATATACTTAAATATCAGATATATCCTACGCTGAATGAATATCTAATTTTGGATTTTGCCACTATTATATGAAAGTCAGAAAATAGTAAAATATAAGAAGAAAAATGCATGTTTTTATATAAGAAAATCAATTATCAGCTGCTTATGTGCCTGCTGCTTTCTTTGTTTTTGTTTCGTTGTTTATGGTTGTATTGTTTTAATTTTGCACGAACTGATAGGTTCGTATTCAGCTTCAGAATGATTCTATGGCCAATCGGATGCAGTGGGATTATCTGAGGTCATAGGCAGGTCATTGGTACTATGATGGGTTCCATGGAACATTTGGACCAAAATGGATGATTCTATGGCCAATCGGATGCAGTGGGATTATCTGAGGTCACAGGTGGGTCATTGGCACATTTATGGGTTCCATGGAACATTTGGACCAAAATGGATGATTCTATGGCCAATCGGATGCAGTGGGATTATCTGAGGTCACAGGCGGGTCATTGGTACTTTGATGGTTTCCATGGAACATTTGGACCAAAATGGATGATTCTATGACCAATCGGATGCAGTGGGATTATCTGAGGTCACTGGTGGGTCATTCCCACATTTATGGGTTCCATGGAACATTTGTACCAAAATGGATGATTCTATGGCCAATCGGATGCAGTGGGATTATCTGAGGTCACAGGCGGGTCTTTGGTACTTTGATGGGTTCCATGGAACATTTGGACCAAAATGGATGATTCTATGGCCAATCGGATGCAGTGGGATTATCTGAGGTCACAGGCGGATCATTGGTACTTTGATGGTTTCCATGGAACATTTGGACCAAAATGGATGATTCTATGGCCAATCGGATGCAGTGGGATTATCTGAGGTCACAGGCGGGTCATTGGCACATTTATGGGTTCCATGGAACATTTGGACCAAAATGGATGATTCTATGGCCAATCGGATGCAGTGGGATTATCTGAGGTCACAGGCGGGCCATTGGCACATTTATGGGTTCCATGGAACATTTGGACCAAAATGGATGATTCTATGGCCAATCGGATGCAGTGGGATTATCTGAGGTCACAGGCGGGTCATTGGTACTTTGATGGGTTCCATGGAACATTTGGACCAAAATGGATGATTCTATGGCCAATCGGATGCAGTGGGATTATCTGAGGTCACTGGTGGGTCATTGGTACTTTGATGGGTTCCATGGAACATTTGGACCAAAATGGATGATTCTATGGCCAATCGGCTGCAGTGGGATTATCTGAGGTCACAGGTGGGTCATTCCCACATTTATGGGTTCCATGGAACATTTGGACCAAAATGGATGATTCTATGGCCAATCGGATGCAGTGGGATTATATGAGGTCACTGGTGGGTCATTCCCACATTTATGGGTTCCGTGGAACATTTGGACCAAAATGGATGATTTTATGGCCAATCGGATGCAGTGGGATTATCTGAGGTCACAGGTGGGTCATTGGCACATTTATGGGTTTTATGGAACATTTGGACCAAAATGGATGATTCTATGGCCAATCGGATGCAGTGGGATTATCTGAGGTCACAGGTGGGTCATTGGTACTTTGATGGGTTACATGGAACATTTGGACCAAAATGGATGATTCTATGGCCAATCGGATGCAGTGGGATTATCTGAGGTCACAGGTGTGTCATTGGTACTTTGATGGTTTCCATGGAACATTTGGACCAAAATGGATGATTCTATGGCCAATCGGATGCAGTGGGATTATCTGAGGTCACAGGTGGGTCATTGGCACATTTATGGGTTCCATGGAACATTTGGACCAAAATGGATGATTCTATGGCCAATCGGATGCAGTGGGATTATCTGAGGTCACAGGCGGGTCATTGGTACTTTGATGGGTTCCATGGAACATTTGGACCAAAATGGATGATTCTATGGCCAATCGGATGCAGTGGGATTATCTGAGGTCACTGGTGGGTCATTGGTACTTTGATGGGTTCCATGGAACATTTGGACCAAAATGGATGATTCTATGGCCAATCGGATGCAGTGGGATTATCTGAGGTCACAGGCGGGTCATTGGTACTTTGATGGTTTCCATGGAACATTTGGACCAAAATGGATGATTCTATGGCCAATCGGATGCAGTGGGATTATCTGAGGTCGCAGGTGGGTCATTGGCACATTTATGGGTTCCATGGAACATTTGGACCAAAATGGATGATTCTATGGCCAATCGGATGCAGTGGGATTATCTGAGGTCACAGGCGGGTCATTGGCACATTTATGGGTTCCATGGAACATTTGGACCAAAATGGATGATTCTATGGCCAATCGGATGCAGTGGGATTATCTGAGGTCACAGGCGGGTCATTGGTACTTTGATGGGTTCCATGGAACATTTGGACCAAAATGGATGATTCTATGGCCAATCGGATGCAGTGGGATTATCTGAGGTCACAGGCGGGTCATTGGCACATTTATGGGTTCCATGGAACATTTGGACCAAAATGGATGATTCTATGGCCAATCGGATGCAGTGGGATTATCTGAGGTCACAGGCGGGTCATTGGTACTTTGATGGGTTCCATGGAACATTTGGACCAAAATGGATGATTCTATGGCCAATCGGATGCAGTGGGATTATCTGAGGTCACAGGCGGGTCATTGGCACATTTATGGGTTCCATGGAACATTTGGACCAAAATGGAAGATTCTATGGCCAATCGGATGCAGTGGGATTATCTGAGGTCACAGGCGGGTCATTGGTACTTTGATGGGTTCCATGGAACATTTGGACCAAAATGGATGATTCTATGGCCAATCGGATGCAGTGGGATTATCTGAGGTCACAGGCGGGTCATTGGTACTTTGATGGGTTCCATGGAACATTTGGACCAAAATGGATGATTCTATGGCCAATCGGATGCAGTGTGATTATTTGAGGTCACAGGCGGGTCATTGGTACTTTGATGGGTTCCATGGAACATTTGGACCAAAATGGATGATTCTATGGCCAATCGGATGCAGTGGGATTATCTGAGGTCACAGGCGGGTCATTGGCACATTTATGGGTTCCATGGAACATTTGGACCAAAATGGATGATTCTATGACCAATCGGATGCAGTGGGATTATCTGAGGTCACAGGCGGGTCATTGGTAGGTACTATAATGGGTTCCATGGAACATTTGGACCAAACTGGATGATTCTATGGCCAATCGGATGCAGTGGGATTATATGAGGTCACAGGTGAGTCATTGGCACTTATATAGTTTCCATGGAACTTTTGGACCAAAATGGATGATTCTATGGCCAATCGGATGCAGTGGGATTTTCTGAGGTCACAAGTGGGTCATTGGCACTTTCACGTGAATACGAACTTCACGTGTTGTTCGTGAATAAAAGACACGTGTAGTTGAGTTTTGTGTTTTTACTTGATTTTTTTAAAAACACGTGAACACGTGCTTACTTGAAACTGGAAGTTCTAGTTCGTATTGGTAGCATTGTAAGCATTGGTTCGCATTGGGTGTATTTATGCACTTCTGTTCTAGTTTACTAAGTACTCTATTTTGAAACCAGAGGTCATGAATCTCTTTTCAACTCAGTCAATGAACTCGAACTGTTAACTTTAACGAAATGGGTCTGTGATCCGGTTAGATTTAACTCTTATGAAAAAAAACGAGTTGGATCATATTTCGTTTTATGCTTTTACCCAATAGATGGCGTAAAATTTTAATTTTTGTTTTTATGTGTTTAATTTTTATACAGTGTAGTTCGCAAACTATACATCGAACGGAGAGGAAAGGGTAGCTCGCAAACTAAATATCGGACGAGAGTGGCTCTAATTGAAAAGGCATGTGCTCAGCGTGAAATATAGTTACCATACAATTTTTAAAAATCGGGATTTTAATTTTAATTTGAAATTAGTAGTTAAACTGACTGTAGCTCGCAAACTAAATATATATCGGGCAGAGACGAAAGTGGCACCAATGGAAAGTGCATTTGCTTCGCCTTCTTTTCAACTAAGTCAATGAACTCAACCTATCAAACTTAACGAAATGATCGAAAAAATTTGAAATTTTGCTTGTTTCTTTTTGCTTGCTCATTTAATCATACTTACTTTTTAACTTTTTCTTTGTTTTGGCCTCGATAAGTAGTCCATAATTGAGTGTTATTAATTAATTTGTTAATTTTTGTAAGATCAATAAAAATACGTGCAAAATGAACAAAACAATCATACCAAAGAGACAAAGTAGAAGAGGTTACAACTTAAACGGAATTCTACGTCTACACTTACGATACTATCGAAACTGTGTCTTTTTTTGTGTAAACGTCAAATGAGTATGCAAAGAATCCTACTTTAAGTGAACTTCTGAGTGCTGGTAAACGAATAGATGGATTCGCAAAATTTGTTTATTGGTGCTTCAAGATATTTTTCTGCATATTTTTATCGCTGTTTGCAGAACACAATAATAACGAAACTTTATTTGATACTTGAAAATCAAGCCCCAAATTAACTTTTTATATTTTCTAAAACTTATCAAACCATATCAAAAACGGTTTTGTCATGTTTAAGTTAATGTTTTCGTGTTAAAGTTTTGAAAATCTGCTTCAGATGCTTCTGCATCTGCATAATCCGCGCAACTAAATCTTTGTCAAGAAATAATTTTGAATATGTATCTGAACTGAAGTAATATAGCCTAGTTCAAACAGAAAATATAATTTTGTCATGATTGCTGACTTTCTTTAACGTTGTCAATGTTACGTGCTGCCATGGCTACGTCTATGTCAAATGCCACAATATATTTACACGTTCTGACATTAATTCATAGCTTTTATGTTCTTAAACCTCTCTATCTACACATACAAAGATAACCTGTGTGAGCAAGCCTTTAGCGTCAAACAATCCCACAATTCCAACAATTTCAACAATATTAGATACGAGGTCACACTTAAGCCTAACCTCTATGCCACACTCATTGCCTTGCGTCGGTAGTTTTTGCTGCTATGCACACATAGAGTGCTTTAATTTTTTCAATTTGCAAAAATTTTAAGGTTAACAACTTTTGAAGTTGTTGGTTTTTCACCCTCTGCTCAACTAACTCTTCAAAAACGAAAAAAAAAAACAACACAGTGTTTCACTGGATTGTTGCCAATTCTATGCTGCTGCAAAAGCGCAACTCTGACAATGTCTGTCTGGCAACTGACGACTGACTGGTAGTTGGAAACGTATGTGTTGGTTGCTTTGTATGTATGTGTCACCAAGGATGCGCATTTCTCTGCCATGTTGTGCGGTGTGCACTTCTGGGTTGTGCTACGGTTTCCGGATGTAGCAGCATCAGCAGCTCGACTTCAAGAGTCATGTTTGCCTTGGTTATTATTTATTGTTGTTCTATTTGTTGTTTAATCTGTTTTTTAGTCTTTATACCTCTGACACACTGCCAACTGTATTGGAATAGGAAGAATGCGCGGTAGTTCCATTTTGTTTCTTTTTAGGTAGTTTATTGCAATGCACAGTTAAATGTTCACAGAACTTCTACAATAAGTTTTTCCAGCTGAACTGCCGCTTCTTGAAATAACAACAAATTTTGTTAATTCATATGTTTTATACAAATAGCTTGCTTTTTAAGTGAGCAATTAAATTTTTAGCTTGTTAAAAATTTTTAAATTATAAAATTATTTGCTTCTTTCTCAGAGATAAATTAAATTATTGACCTTTTCTTGATTGCATCTTTAAGTTTTTTTTTTGAATGCTTTCATTTTGATTTCTTCCAATCTCCTATTTCCGTGTTTCATTGAGCATTAAAAGAAAAGTTATGCAGCTATACAAATTTTATATTCACCACAGCTTACGACTTTACGACCAACGGTGCTGGTGACGGTGACGGTGATGGCAACAATGGTTTGTGCAACAAATCGCCTGCATTTTTACTCACTTTTAATTCACTGAGTTTTATGACCGGCACAAAGCATCTCCAACTTATTGTTCACTTCATACTGTGTTGGCTGCTTTTCTTTCATTCTTTCAGTTTCTTGCTTTTTAAAAAAAGTCAAGTTGATTGAAAAGATGTCGCACGTTATAAAATAGTGGTTAGAGTTTTTCTAAAGATGGCACGTTCCTTTGTTAGTTTAGTTAAACTTAAACTTTTATTGATGATTTTAGAATTTTGCTCATCAATGTAGACGGAATGCTTGAAAAAATATGTAAAACTATTTTAAAAACAAGTAAAGAAAGTCTAAAGTCGGTCTAGGTCGACTATAAAATACCCTAAACCCACTTTCAAAAATAAAAAAAATTTTGTTGTAAATGGGCGCGTCCGTGGGCGGATGAAGCCTATATTTTATATGCATGTAAATGTTGATGAAAAATTTACACATACCAAGTTTTATTCCTGTAGCTCACAGTTAATGCCTTTATTATGCTTTCGCTTTGGGAGGTGGGCGTGTTCATGGAAGGATTACTCCCAATTTTTGAACACACCTTAGTTTTGGTATAAAATACATTCATACCAAATTTAATTTCTCTATGACAAACATAACCTCATTTATTGAGTTTTAAACTTTTTGGGTTGTATGGGAGGTAGACGTGTCCGTAGGCGGATGACGTCCATTTTTCAAAACCATATTTTTCTTGTCATAAAAAACCTACGTGCCAAATTTTAGCTCTGTAGGTTAAACAGAGGCTTAGTTATTGCGTTTTCAATTTTTGCGTTGTATGGGAGGTGGGCATGTCAGTGAGCGGATGACAGCCATTTTTTGAAGACATCTTTGTATTGATATAAAACACACACATAGCAAATTTTATTGTTGTAGGTTGACTACGAGCTGAGTTATGCAGATTTCAATTTTCGCGTAGTATGGGAGATAGGCGTGTCCGTAAGCGGATGATCTCCATTTTTCAAATTTATCTTTTTTTTGTTACGAAAAACACACGTGCCAAATTTTATTTCTGTAAGTTAAACAGAGGCTTATTTATTGCGTTTTCAATTTTTGGGTTGTATGGGAGGTGGGCGTGTCCGTGATCGGACGACACCCATTTTTCGAAAAATCTTTGAAAAAAATCCCATCTTAAAGAATGATGTATCCATGCTTTTGTTTCGAGAATACTTTTTTGTTTATTGCGGTAATAATGTACTCCGTTCTAGTACTTACCCATCAGATACCAGTTTCTACCATTCTTATGAACCATTAAAAGGTCATAAAATTAAAAGTCGCAAAAAATCGTTATACTCTTCCGAAGATTATCCTAAAAAAAAACTATTTAAAAGAAATTTTTATTTATATTTTGCCGAACGCAAAATTTCTTCTTTCAAATTATTCGTAATATTTTCGACATTTATACTTCGATTTTAGAGAATTATATGTCGTTATTTTTGCATTAAAAGGTCACTGGGGTAAAGCACCCTTTTCTAGCACTTACCAAAAATCAACTTTTACAAAATGAATTATAAAAATTATTGGGGTCAAGTACTAGAACGGAGTGCTTGTCCCCAATGACCCTTAGAGAGAAAAAGTTGGGCTCCACCAAACAAAAACATTGATTTATCTTTTTTAAGGTTGCACTGTTAATGCCGAAAATATAAAGAAAAATTTAAATACGCGAATGCTACGTTCGGTGAAAAAAATTTTGCTTCCGAAATTATCTTTCAAAAATACTTCAGATTAGATGGTGTGCAAAGTACTTGTTCCAAAACTTTCTACATTAAGCCGGATCGAAATTTAGATATCGCCGGAAACCGACTCAAAAGTAAGACGGACTCTTAACTAAAATCTATTTCTGCATAATTTTTTTTGGATCGTAGAAATCCCCATGGAGTGGTTTTGGTTCTCCTGAAGCCTTTTTTTGGCCAAAAAATCAAGGTTTTTGCCTTTAACTTTTTGTTTTCTTCAGAATGCATATCCAAGATAAGCAAAAAAGTAAAGATTCGGAAAGTACACAAATATTGACAAAAAAAAAAAAAAATGTTGAATTTTGTTGACCTTACAAACTCTTTTGAGACACCAAAAACACGATTTTCATCATTTTAGAAATAGGGATTACTCCGATCCAAAAAAAAAAAAATAATGCAGAAATAGTCTTAAAAAGTCCTTCTAACTTTTGAGTCGGTGTCCGGATGACTTTTTTTTCTCCATACAAAATTGATCCGGCTTTAGTCTCAAAGCAAAACTATCTATAATTGTTTATCCTATCTGACCTGGATATAGAATAATTGGACCTGAAAGACCTTATAGAAGTCTGCAACTTTTTAAGGCAATACCAAGAAAATTATTAATACCACAGATTGGCTGACTGAAAACCATATTTCGATGAAATAATAAGAATCATTTCAACCGAACATCGCAGTTCTGTTTCTTTGTTTAAATTTATTCTATTGTAAGTCTTTATTCTACTCTTTCGGAAAACTTTTATAAGGTTTTTAGGAAAAATGTTTACCTTCCGAAAATAACACAGATATACATAGAACAGAATTTCATATAAACTCGACTTAGGAAATATAACTCAATTAAATAAGATAATTTACTTTATTTAAAAATGTTTATTAATGTAAGTACTTCTTTTGTACTCTACATTTATGACATTTATTATGTCTATTTTTTGCAAGTTCTTCAAAATTACAATTTATTTTCAATGAAAAATTGTCATAAAAACTAATATTCTGACGTTTTTTAGCTTTGAACCAAGAATGTAAGGTGTTGAACCTATCCAGTCAAGTCTGCCTCGGTGGAAAAAAAGATGTGATAGACAATTAGAAAAGAAAAAGAAATTAAGTGAAACATGTATAGAATAATCTATGGGCGGAAAGCTGAGGCAGGTGTGATGCCTTTATCTCAGTCAGTTCAATTTTTCCAGTTATTCAATCCACACACTTTTTTACCTTTTCTACTTCTTTCAACTACAACTTCCATATTGATGAATTTAAAATTTCAGTTGGTTGTAAAAGAAGAGCCTATTAAAGAAAGTCAAAAACGTCGAAACATGGCATGGTTGGGATTCGAACCAGGGATCTCTGGGTAAGACAAGCACGCTTACCACTTCAATACCGAGGCCACAGCCTGTGTATAGAATTCTGCTGTGTGGAATCTTATATTATTTTGAAAGTTTGTTTAAGCACTCAAAAAAAATTTAAAAAAAAATAACATTTTAATAAAAATATGGAAAAGAACTATTATTTTTGAAAAAAATTATCTCCATTATTTTCTTTAAATTTAATTCCAAGTTTTCAAATAAAAATAATCAATAGTTTTCTTGAATTGCTCAAGGTTCGGTCTTTTTTTAAAAAAAAAAAAAAAAAACAAATTGGCCATTTCAGCCCTTGAAAGGACTGTGACCGAGCTTCTTATGCACACAATTGACCGAGAACTGGACCTAAATGTTTTATGCCGACTCCGAACGGCTAAAGTTCATGTTCTCTAGAAGCCTTTCATGGCATTATTTCCTGGCATTAATTTTTTTATTGAAAAAAACTTTTTTGCCGCGGCTGGGGATCGAACCCGGGCTCCGAGCATGCTAAGCCACACACTTAACCTGCATGCCACGGTCACCACTCGATCTTCTTTAGTGTTATTAATCAAACCATCCTTACTCATGTCCACGCGTCGTACTGGGTAGATCACTGTTGAAAAGCGTGATACCTGGGTTAGCGCTTCAATTTGGCTGACGACTAATACTCGAGTTTGTACTACCTACGCCAAGAATCCTTAGATTCAACCCACATGTTTGAGAACTTTCTCGGCAAATGTTAAGTCTTCAAGTGATCTCAAAGTCTATTTCAAACAACTGAGGTGGCAGAATATTTTTGATTTTTGAATATTTCGATTTGTTGGTACAGAACTTCGTAGGAATATCTATCTTCGGATATGGTGCTCTAATCAATTCTGAGAAAAATTCGTGTGAATTTGAGACCTTTGAGTAATTCTGGTTTAAAATAAAATTGATGAAGACATTGAAATTCATCAGGAAACATTCTCTAAGACAATTCGAGACCTTTCTACTATCTTTTGCAGGAACTACTATCATTTGCAGATAATTACATTAGATTTAAGGTTAGAGATTAGATTAGGCTGTGTTGAATTTGTGCAGAAAACAAGTGCCTTTTAAATGTCACCATTATTAATTTTTTAACCAGAAAAAACCACCGAATCGGAGTGGAAAATAATTCCGTATTTGCACAATCAAGGCAAATCGTATGCTGAGATCGGGGAAATGATGGAAAGAAGCCGATTTTCAATTAGAAGTACAATGCTTTAAAGGTACATCAAATTTTGAAAATTCTAGCGAACTGAACGACCCTCCAAGTTTGGCGATCGGGAACGTACCAAAATTATTCGCAAGGTTAAAGTAGACCCTAGAATTACATCATCCCAGATTACTGCTGAGGTCAAGGAAGAGTTTAATACATATGCTCACCGTCACTGGATATAGCTCTCGTGTTACAAGGCACAAACCAAAGATATCAGCCATCCATCAAAGAAAGCGAGTTGACTACGCTATGGAATATAAAATCAAGCCTACATCTGACTGGGACCAAGTGCTCTTTTCGGATGAGAGCAAATTTAATATTTTCCGTTCTGATGGCCGAATAAATGTCTGGCGAAAACCGAACATAGAACTACAAAAAAAGAATCTTGCACCAACTGTTAAGTATGGCGATGGAGGGGTCAGAGCATGGGGATGTATGTCTGCTGGAGGTGTTGGTGAGCTGGTGTGCATTGACGGCATAATGGACAAAACCGTGTACATGAATATTTTAAAAAAAGTGCTGACTACTGTGCCAATACTTTTGCACGGGTGTGTAAGTAATAAAACCGGTCTTGCAACCAGTAGGGCGCTTAAGAGTAAGTTGTTAAGTAAATGTGTTCGAAAAAAACAGCAGAGTATAATAAAATTAAAAAAGGAATACCAGAATAACTCAAACAGTAAGTTTTCTGTTTTTCTCGGGATTTCAAGTAAGAGATTTTTTTTGTAGTTGTGCACAAAAATTTTTCGTTTAGATCTCACACGATCGATCTCTGAAAAGTATATCATATTTATGCATAAGACCCATTAATCTAGAAGTCACAAAAATTAAATTTTTGTGTTCGACCCTGTGATACCCCGGCCAAAGGTTATACGAAGGTTATGTAAAGAAAAACCGCTATAAATAAAGCCTTATTGACACTCGAGCATTAAAACTTGAAATAGAGATCGGCAGAAGTTTTACGAGTATTAACCTTTTTATATCAATGTTTATCTCTCTTTTACTAGAATTCCATATTTATTTATTATGATAATTAAACTTCCATATTGTGAAAGCTAGAAACTGTACTCTTTATAAAGAATCGATTATAAAGAATCGACAACAAAATTTTGAATGTATGTCTTTTGTATCAACACAAAAATGTGTTCGAAAAATGGGTATCATCCGCTCACGTACACGCCCACCTCTCATACAGCCCAAAAATTGAAAACACAATAAATAAGCCTCTGTTTTACTTACAGAAATAAAATTTGGCACGTATGTTTTGTTATAAAAAAACATAGATGGTTTTGAAAAATGGACATCATCCGCCCATGGACACGCCTACCTCCCATACAACGCAAAAATTTAAAACTGGATAAATAAGCTCATAATTAACCTACAACAATAAAATTTTGTGTGTATGTATTTTATATCAACACAAAAATGTGTTCGAAAAATGGGTGTCATCCGCTCACGAACACGCCCACCTCCCATACAACCCAAAAATTTAAAACGCACTAACTAAGCCTCTGTTTAACCTACAGAGACAAAATTTGACACACATGTTTTTTATGACAAACCAAATATGGTTTTGAAAAATGGACGTCATCCGCCCACGGTCACGCCTACCTGCCATACAACCCAAAAAGTTTTAAACTCAATAAATAAGATTATGTTTGTCATAAAAAAATCAAATTTGGTATGTATGTATTTTATACCAAAACTAAGGTATGTTAAAAAATTAAGGAGTAATCCGTACATGAACATGCCCACCTCCCATAGCGAAAGTGCAATAAAAGCATTAACTGTGAGCTGCAAGAATAAAACTTGTTATGTGTACATTTTTCATCAACATTTAAATGCATATAAAATTTAGGCTTCATCCGCCCACGGAGACGATCATTTACAATAAAAATTTTTTGTTTTTGAAAAGTAGGTTTAGGGTATTTCATAGTCGGCCTAGACCAACTTTAGACTTTCTTTACTTGCTTTTTAAGTTAAGGATAAGTTTTTGCCTCCTTGATTACAAAAGCCTTTTCAGTAACATTAACCCAACATACATTTGTTCAAAACGGTATTTATTCGTGGAAATACAAGGTTGCAATATTCAGCAAGTATGCTTCTGGTAGTTTTATCTCAAGTTGTCTGTCGAATTTATAGTCATCTATAGGGTCTTTTAGACCCCAAACTTCTTAAGCCACACCAGACAGCTAGTATGGAATGTATTGAAGCTCAAATTTAATATGCAAATAAAGACACTATCCTCTGCCTAACCACATCACTAGATAAAGATCCTTTAAGCATTATCTTCTTCCATTGAATAAACTAATTTGCTTGAAAAACTTTATTAACTAAAGTGTGTGGTATTTTAAAGTTATGTGATGAAAACAGAGATTTTTGTTTTGCTTTAATGTTCAGTTGACGTCAGTACAAAGATTTTTTTTTTTTGTTTTCTGAATAAGACTTGGGCAAAAAATACTACTATCCATAACTGTAACTCGTAAATTTTTCCAAATTTCTATTTTTACTCTATCATTTTTTTGCTTTTGTTAGAAACTTAAAACCACCAAGAGTTGGCAGTACGTGTCGCTACTTTCTTGTGTTGTCAAATCATGGCGTAAGGAACAGATGAGCTGCATTCGCTATGCATATCAAGTGGATGCAAGTGGTATTTATGTGTGTGCCGCACACACTCAAACACTCAAACACACACACACTAATTCACATACTTACACACAACGACACACTGATGCAATTGCATAAACATCGCATGTGACTGTGAGGTAACATGAACGCATTTTTAGAGCCCCAAAACTATCGTTCATCTCTTTACTTCCGTTTCCGTTTTTGTCATGTTCTTTGTGGTTTATGTTTTCTTTAGACTCAATTCTTGGTTCAAATGGAAACGTTGACTTTGGGATTTTGCAAGTGACGCGTACCGTCGTCCTTGGTGTTTGGCATTCGGCACAAGCGACAGCCTGCATTTGAAGTGTTCTACTTGCTGTTGTGATTGCTTTTGTTGTTGTTGTTGTTGTAGTTGTTGTTGGTTTTTCTTTTTTTTGGCTGCTGGTGTTCACAACGTTTAACTTGTTTTCAAGTCAAAATGTGTTGGTCTTGTATAAATATTCCACTTGTTTGTGGCTGCATTTAATGGCCTGAAGCGAATGAATGAAGCTTTCTTCTATATGCGTCTGTGTGAGTGAATGTTTGGCTGTGTGTGTTAATCGCATGAACACTTATATACACACACACAAAAGCTGCTGCTTTGCATGTGTGCTGCTAATGCCAATTGCAATTGCTTTGGATTGACCTGCCTCATGCCCACCTCCAGCCCCAAACAACCAAATAACACTGTTTATCTATTACTGTCAAAATATTAGTGCATATAAGAGTAGCTGAGTGTTTGTTTTTTTCTGTGTATATGTGTGTGTGAGTTTGGTTTTATGCATGTGGTCGCAAGTCATTTGCTTTATGAGCTCCATTTGTGCCATCATCAATTTTCGTCTCTGCCGGCTTTAGCGGTTCTGTTGCTCGCTAATTGAGCGAACAGGTTCGAGTGTTGCTTGTTGAAAAGGACACATGCATGTATTAAGCTTTGCATAATGCTTGTTTCGCAAAATTTGGTAACTTTCCGTAGAAGAGAATTTGAATTTATATCAACGTTAGCAATTCAAGTTAAATTTTGCAATTTTTACAATATTTCCTCGAGTTTTTCATATGAATAAAGCAAAAATCTATTTCAGAATTGATTTTTATAGCTTTCTAACGACAAAATATGACAAAAAACATTTCTTAAGTATTTTAGCATCATTGTTTTACCCTAAGATAACTTTAAAAATATAAAATTTTTGATTATTCTTAAATCTCTGCATAGTCCTGCACGTGTTCTCTTACAGTTATAATTTAATACTGTGTATTAATTACATTTGAACCGAGGTCTCAATTAAATTTTTATTAATTTATCCTCCGGCCTGACAGCAAAATGCATTTCGCCCTAGACTATGTATATTTTACTGTGTGAGTGTTTTAATCAAGTTAAAATTAAGTCACAATTAAGTTATAATTAAAATGGAACGAAGCGTATGTAAAGCATAAAAAATTCTTACCCATCCTCATGATTTTTGCAAGTTTATGTTTTGTTTACAAAAACGATGCACGTTTCTATTTTTTTTTATCTATAACATGCAGCAGCTTTAATGTTTTGGACAGCATTTACGTTGATTGCTTTTTAGTTGAATAATAATTAAAATTTAATTAAAACTTGAATGTTTTCAGCTATGTTCGTTAGTATGCAGGTATATTTATAGGTATGTGTGACAACATGAAGCGCATTTTAATTTGACTTGTGTGAAAGATTTAGAATTTTTTGTTTTTTAATTCCAAATAAAGTCTGAAGTCTTGTTGCTTAAAAAATATATTTCGCCAAAATATACTATTTTACCGAAATACCGAATAATTCATTAAGTGACTTAATTTAAGTCACATTTAGTTGGTTGTAACCAGTGGCGGATCCAGAGAGAAATTTTGGGGGTAACTTTTGAATTTGTTTTCATGTATTGTATTTGTATTTGTTTTATTTTTTATGTGAAATAAAATTATTAATAAAATTATACTTATATTTTTTTACATAAATTTTTACATGTAATAATTTGTTATTCAAAACTTAACAAAATTAAAATTTTTTGTTTTTATTATATTAAAGATAGTAAAATTCTATGATTTCCTATTTTCAAAAATCGTTCAACCACATCTTCTGGATTCAAAGCTATGTCGTAGTGAATATGAAGCTACGCCAAACCAACTTATCTTTTTTCAAGCATTGTAGTTCAGAGCCAGGTGTTAATGCAACGTTATGATGAAACAGAACGTTCAGCGCTTGAATTGGTCACTGGCAATGTGCAGAAAATTTGGAGTAGCTTCTGTATGGTTGGATAAATGTTCCTGTCACAGTATTTGAGAGCTTCAAAAGCAGAACTAGAAATCTTTCTAATCCCAGATAAGATTTGATCTTTCCATTTATGTTGCTAATGACAAAACTCTTCTTGTAGTCTTAAAATCTGTATATCATTTTTTTTCTCCCAGCAAGTTACCGAATTGTGAAAAAATGTCATCTTCAAGTTGTTTCAATTGTCCAGAATCTAAATGTAAAATTTTTTCAGGAAGCGGTAATGTTAATTTGAACGTTTCTATTACCACTGGAGAGAACCGTGCTTTGAGATCCTCAATTATATTATCAAGCAGAGGTACATAAACTGAAACCCTGTAGAAAAAAAGCCTCATCATCATCTGAAGCATTTTAACGATGATCAAATAGATCAATAGATTTAAATAGATCATTAAAATATTTATTTTTGCTAAGTCAATGGCAGTGGCGTAGCGAGGGGGACAGGGGTGTGTATCATGTCCCGGGCGCCACTCGCAGAGGGGCGCCAAATCATTCTCAAGACAAACAAAATTGTACAAAAAAATTTGTTTTTAACTTAATTAATTCAATAATTAAGTAAGCCAACTGTAGAGTACAATGCTATGATAATTCTGCCTTTATGTCAGGTCACATATACTGAGGTCGATGTACTGAAAGAAAACGTAAACCTATTAGAAAAATTAGCAGATAAAAATAGCACATAAAAAAACACAACTGGTACCAGAAATGAAGCTACAAACTTATTGCAAAATATTCCAAATTTTAATGTCATAACTTAAGTCTATTTCTGGCATGAGCTCTTTAAGAGAATTGATCCTGTGCAGTTCAGATAACAACGTCCTAAAATGAAATTTAGCGAAGCGTTCAATGATCTCAAATAATTGGCAACTGAACTTGCAAAAATTCGTAACGAGATTTGTAAAAAGGTTATCGAAAAGACTACGAATCTTTGTAAAAATATGTGAAATCGTTACAACAATCAACAATCCGTATAAAATGTCGCCGAGAAATGCGCTGAAAATTGACTCGAGATGTTGGCCTTTCCGCAGAAATCGAAAAAGCTCGCGTTATGAGAAACGTTCTTGATCGTCTGCAGCAGGAAATAAATTCAAAATTTACTCGACTAAGGTTGCGATTATAGTGAACGCCGAGTCAGACAGGCAGGCAGACAGGGAATGTGAACAAGCGAGATAGATAGCTATTTGCATCTCGTTTTTTCACACAGATTTCAGCCTGCCTGCCTGTCTGAATCGCGTTCACTATAAACGCAACCTAAGAAATCTAAATCAGGGATGAAAAAGTGAATTTTGTGAAAAAGCACAAAAACAATTAAAACAGAAGAGAGGCAAGTGTTGGAGCTGCTTATGGTTCAAGGAGACAGCGAAGAAGGCAGCGAATTTATTATTATTATTGTTATTGTTATTATTATTTTTTTTGTTATATATTACTTGTTTATATATTATTTATTTATTAATATTTATGATTTTATTTAAACTTTCTAAGTTCATCCCAAACATAAGTTGAGAAAAAATGGAGAAAAACTGAGAAAATGTTGAAAAACCAATGTTATAAAATGGAGAATCAAATAAGATTTCAAAGCGATATAAATCTTATGAGTAAATGGAGAAAAAAGTGTGAAATCCATTGGAGGTCAAGTAGAGAAAATATAAGAGAACTAATTTACCTTTTCCCTGGATAATGCCTTGTATCTCAGACCGAGATCAAATAGATATTTACGCTGGAGGTTGGAGGAAAATGCTCGAGATCTATTTGACTATTTGAGGTTTTATAAGACAAACCTCAAAGTTTTGATACAGCAAGAAGGTTTACCTACCGAAGTGAATGAATTGCGCAACCTATTCACCAGTTTCCACGAGCAACTTGGCTTGACGATCCATCAAGTTAAAGAGGATCTTGACAAATATGGTGCTCACGTAAGGTCAAAACATGTCTCTTACCTTCAAAAGTCCCGTAAAGAGCAACAGCAATATTATTCCTCACCAGCTAACTCATAATCCAAACCCTATTCCAAGCCCATTATTTGTATCTCTTTACTACCAAAACGTAAGAGGACTACGCACCAAAATCTCTTCAGTGTTCCTTAACTCTCTTAAACTTCCCTACGATATTTTTGCCCTTACAGAGACTAATCTTACCCAGGACTTCAAGGATACTGAGGTCTTTGCTTCTGATTTCGTGGTGTTCAGAGACGATGGAATCGATAAAATCGATCTTACCTCAGGTCGTGGTGTCCTTCTTGCTATTCACAATCGCTTTGATCCAACATTTGTAAAAAATTCCCATACAGCTAACTTTGAATTTATTTGTGCCAAACTTTGTATTGCAAAACGAAACATATTCATTATCTGCTGTTATATTCGCCCTTCTCAACCAGTGAATGGTTATCAACTTGCAGTAGACGCAATCGATTCACTATTTGATCTTATTGATCCATCTGACACCGTTATATATCTGGGGGACTTTAATCTTCCTAGCCTACAATGGATTCTGTCAGATGACGAGTGCTACTATTTTCCTACAAATGCCACATCTGAAAAAGAAATTCTCTTCACTAGCTGTCTTTCAGACTCCGGCCTTTACCAGTTGAGTGGAGTAACTAACAATATTGGTAGGCAGCTAGATCTTGTATTCTCTTCAGATTCAGATAATTGTGTTGTCTCCGCGAGTAACCATCTATTTTCAACGCTCAATCAGTACCATCCACCTCTATCTCTTACTGTATCTTACAATAATAACAAAATAAACACACACTTTGAGCACGCGTACAGCTTCGACTTTCGTAAAACTGATTTTGTAAAACTTGAAATTTTATTGAGCAGAATCGATTTTCAACATATTTTCGATAATGCTCATGGCAGTGTTGACAATACTGTTGCTCTCTTTTATGACAAAATTTTTGACTGCTTCACATAATCAGTCCCCTTTAGTAAGCAAAATAACTTTTCGTCATCTCCTCCCTGGTACAATAAAGAACTACGTTCACTTCGTTATAAGAGGAACAAACTTTGGCGTACTTATTTACTTTCTCGTTCTTCTCTTGACCTCACAAATTATCTTCACGTCTATAATCTTTTTTCTACACTTTGTGAAAACCTATACACGGTTAAAAATTTTGGACTAGTTTTTAATCCAAACTTTGGTTTAAAGGAATTTTTAATCCAAAAAGTACTATTTTTTATTCCATACTTAAGTTTAATTTATTTTTAATCCAAAAAAGTTTAAGTTTAAGACTATTTTTGGACTACAAATTTACATTAAGGTAGTATTTTCAGGAAAATTATTTATGTTACCTAAGATTGAAAACTACTACTGCTACGAAATTTACGCTCAATATAATAGTTAATGTTGTTAAAGAATCCGAAGTTTATTTTTTAATTAAATGAAACAAATTGTTTCTTAAAATCTGAACCCAAATATTATTATATTCATTATTACATTGAGCAGTGTTTCATAATACATAATAAGGGTATTCATGCAAAGCGGCAAGCTTGTATTTTGGGCAATTAGTTATTTTTATCAGTCGATTGTGCATTTGGAGAGATATGTCAGCTGTTAACTTGTTAACAGTCAACTTTCAGCATACATATAAACAGCTGATTGCTGGTTTGTGATATATCTGGTTTGTGTAAACGGTTCTCCATACATTTAATTTATTAGGCTGATAAACTTATACGGTTTATATCATTTATAAGGGCATTGCCCATTTGCATGAATACCCTTAATGTATATATAGTGAAGTTGATGGCAATATAATAATATGTTCACACGAAGGCGTTTTGGCTGAAAAGCCAACAAAAAGCAGCTCTTTAGTTGACAGTTCTTCTATGGCGAAAAGCTGAATATTATGTAGCTTTCCAGCTGAAAAGCCATTGGCACGGACGCGACATTCACACGGTTTTAATTACTCAAAAAACAAGAAAGAAACAAAAAGAACCGATATGTATTTTAAGTGTTCTAACGCGATGAAAGAGTGCTACATTTTATAAAAATATTGGCAAGATTTAGTACAAATTAGTTCAAAGTACGCGACAAAAAAAATAAGTTTTTTTTAGCTCGAATAGAAATATGCAAAATTTAGCATAAATTAAGTTTAAGAATTTTTTTTAATATATATATACATGCTTATGGAGGTCAAAGGATAACTTTTCTTCGTAGATTTATGAAATGTGAGAATTATCTCTTAGCTTTTTTTCGCACGAGTTCTCACCTTTGTGGATTAAAAAGTAATCCTTTTATATTTTTTACTTTTTTGGACTAAAATCTAATCCTTTTTGGATTATAATATTTTATACTTTCTGCGGATTAAAAATTATTCCTTTTTGGATTAAAAAATCTTAAACTTTTTGCGGATTAAAAATAAGTCCTTTTTGGATTGGAAAATTTAAAACTTTTCATTGGATTAAAAAGTAATCTTTTTTTGGTCGTGTCCTATATGTAATCCAAAAAAGATTAAAATTTAGCCCAAGATTTTTAACCGTGTATGAGTCTTACCTTGCTCATATTGAAACTAAATTGTTGTTGGATCCTAAAAGCTTCTACAAGTTCATTAATATCAAAAAAAAAATCTGACAACTACCCCTCAACCCTTACTTTTTCAGATATCTCCTCAGACAACCCGGAAATAATTGCAAACCTATTCGCTAATTTCTTCAGTCAGTCATTCACAAGTCATAACAATGAACTAGACTATGAATACTTTTCTTCATTAAGGAACTGTGCTCAAACGTCACTGATTTCTGTTGATATAACATTAGCTGATGTCTTAGCAAAGTTACATAATCTTTAAGATGATTATTCTCCTGAACCCGATGGGTTGCCTGCTATTGTCATCAAAAAATTCGCGAACTTTTTGGCTCATCCCCTTTTGACTCTCTTTCAACTTTCTATTTCTAACTCTGTTTTTCCAAAGTTATGGAAGAACTCGTACATAATACCTTTACATAAAAAAGGACCTAGAAATGATATTTCTAATTACAGACCTATCGCAAAACTGTCATGTGCTCCTAAAATTTTTGAAAGTATTATCTATGACATTCTCTTCTTCCATTGCAAATCTATCTTTCCCCCTAGTCAACATGGCTTCCTCAAAGGTAGATCGACTACCACCAACCTCACAGAATTTGTTTCAAACACTTTATGCTCGTTGGAAAATAGTTACGATGTTGATGCAGTTTCCACCGACTTTAGTAAAGCGTTTGACAAAATCTCACACACTATCATCCTTCTTAAGCTCAAAGCCTTTGGTTTTCCACATCTGTTTATAACATGGATTAAATCTTATCTCGAAGAACGCGGTTATAATGTCATCTTTAGATTTTCCAATTCAAAATCTTTCACAGCTACCTCTGGTGTCCCACAAGGCAGTCACCTTGGTCCTTTGATATTCGTCTTAACTATTGCTGATGTTGATGGTATCATCAATGATACTAATCTTTCTGTGTATGCTGATGATATGAAAATCTATCGGCGCATACAAACCAACGCCGATTCTCGCAATCTTCAAAACGATCTGGTCAGCTTTTCCACTTGGTGTCAAAAAAATCTTCTGGAGCTCAACGTCAGCAAATGTCAAGATATAACATATTATCGCAAGCGACTCCAACTTCCTCCGCGAACGTATTACATTCTCGGCAAGCCCGTTCCTTCTGTAAACTCTTTACGCGACTTAGGTGTTATTTGTGACAAGGAACTTAACTTTCGGCCTCATATTGATAATATCATTAGTAGAGCCAACTCTGCACTTGGTTTCGTGAAACACTGGTCTAGAGAGTTCTCCAATCCTTACGTCACTAAATCTCTCTATCTTTCCTTTGTTAGACCCATCCTCGAGTATGCCAGCCAGGTTTGGTCTCCCATCTACAACACCCATTTAATGCGAATCGAAGCCGCTCAACGACGATTCATTCGTTTCGCTCTTCGTGGTCTTCCTGATTCTGACAGTTTCAACCTACCACCTTATGCCAACCGTCTTAAGTTGATTAACATGCAAACACTTGCAAAGCGAAGGGAAGTTGCCGATGTTCTTTTCATTCATCAACCTCTACAAGTTGACTGTCCATTAACTGTCCAGAACTACTCCAATTAATATCTTTTAATACCAACCCACGCAACCTTAGGTCTCTTCCACCTTTACTTTCACCGCACCGACTATGGATGCAGTGAACCCATAACCAGAATGCTTCGGGTAACCAATAGTTTGATCAACGAATTCGATTTTCATCTGAGCAGACCACTACTCCGAAATATCCTCCTTAACTCTCCAACACCACTTCATCCGCCTCTCTAATGTATTCTTCCAGTACAAGATATGATACAATTGTAAATTAAGATACTCCCTGTTAATTATAAATTTTAGTTTTTAAGTTTTTATTTTAAGTATTTAAACTGCTTGTACTAAGCTTATCCAAATAAATAAATAAATAAATCATTGGATATCAAGCAAAATTGCTTATTGGGAATGTTTTAAATACAAATTTTTTGTATAAAAGCTAAAAATTAATTTAACACCAATCAATGGCAAATATTTTTAGGTACATTCGTGCCCAAAAGTGACACGTTTTTTTTTGAGAAATTAGGTAGATATTTTCATTTTTCATCTCTGATTTAAATTCCAAATTTGAGATATTTACTCGACATTGAACATATATTAAATAAGGATAATCCATATAACGATTTTGAAAAGAATTGTAAAAATTTGGGTGCGTTTTATACTACAGATTTAAATGGAACAGAACTTCATGTCGAAATATGTGACTGCAATATACTTCTTCGTAGTAGAAAAGAAATAAAATTTAAAATTCCATAAAAGCTTCGAACCTTTATAATCTCATATGGAGAATATATTTTTCCAAACTTGAGAGTAGCACTTCAAATACTTATTACTATTTCAGTAGAAATGTATCAATCAGTGTAAAATTGCATCGAATATGTAAAATACTGTACAATGTACCGTCTTCACTCAAATACATCTCTTGACCGTATTTTTGCATAAATTTCTTTCGGCGATAACTTATATTATTTATCAAAAATTAAGTTTTAAGATCAAATGGTAAAATTAAGCACTTTTTGAAGTTTTCTATTTTTTATGAATTTTTAAATTATGATATCGCAAAAACTATTCAGCCAAATGTAGAAATTAGTTGAACGAACATGTAGAAAATTAGAAATTTTATTTGGCTTAGTTTGATAGGCGTGATTATAAGCATCGAACAAGTAGTGTTCAAGATATATTTACATATATGCGACTATATAAACATCTTTAAAAAAGCATGTAACCATAAAAACTTTTTTTTCCAATTTGCTTGTTTAGATATTTCCCAAATCTATAAAAAAATATAATGAGCTGTCGTGTAGAGCAATTTTTTCTGATTTTGTCGCATAGTGTATTTTTTTTATTTAATAGGTGTATTAATTATATGTAAAAATATTAAAAATTATATATAATGTGTAATCATTTTTTCATTAGCTCATTGGGGGCGCCAAAAAATTGTCTTGCCGCGGGCGCCAGTTATGCTCGCTACGCCAATGCTTTAAACTTCTCTTATTTTTTGACACACTCAGCTAAAATGGAATGAATATCTATTAAGACTTTAGAAACAATTTGACACAAAGGAAAAAAAAAAACAACAAAAGTCCTGTACATTTAACATTTCCTCCAACCCACTCGAGACCAATGCAAGGATTTTTATTTTTATGATTATTTTTATTATTTAAAATACTTATTTTTCTATAACAAATATGCTAAGCCAGGATATTTGCTTAAAATCCTTTAAACTTTTACTCAGTCAAATTTCTGTTGTTGTTGTTCTAGTTGACGCTTTTTGAAGTTCACGTTCACATAGAAAATAAATGCGTATTAAATTTCAATGAACCCACTTATTAAAAAAAAAAATGTCATTTAAATGCTGCCTACAGATTGCTATTTATACTCAGTTCCCATTTTTTTTTTTATTTAACCTTAGAGGTTACATAACGCATACGCAAATCTTAACGAGGAATATGATTTTTGATTATAATATATCAGATATCAAAGAGATAGCGGATAAAAATGTGCAAATGTGGAAAATTATTAATATCCACATCATTTATGATTGAACGTGGGTTCGATGAAAGCCTGTTAAAAGGATTTTGTTTTTGATTATTTAAAAGCACTTTCAATCTGTTTAGCTACTCTGTAAACGAAAAATTGTATATTTTTGAAAAATAAAGAACAATTTATATAAATTTATAGCAGCTGATGTCTTCTTCACTTGCAGAGCATATCTTGTTTACTTTAAGTTAAATATCACTTCAGCTTTGAACGTTCCAATGTTAAACGACTCATAAGATTATTATTAATGGTTGGTGAAAACGAGGACATGTTGTGTGCCCAGAAGAATGTGTGAGAAATCATTTTTTGTTTCAAATTCATAGCAATATTCTTTTATAACGTATTCTTGTTTATATTTGTATTAACATTCATATTCATATTCATATTCATATTCATATTCATATTCATATTCATATTCATATTCATATTCATATTTATATTCGTATTCATATTCATATTCATATTCATATTCATATTCATATTCATATTCATATTCATATTCATATTCATATTCATATTCATATTCATATTCATATTCATATTCATATTCATATTCATATTCATATTCATATTCATATTCATATTCATATTCATATTCATATTCATATTCATATTCATATTCATATTCATATTCATATTCATATTCATATTCATATTCATATTCATATTCATATTCATATTCATATTCATATTCATATTCATATTCATATTCATATTCATATTCATATTCATATTCATATTCATATTCATATTCATATTCATATTCATATTCATATTCATATTCATATTCATATTCATATTCATATTCATATTCATATTCATATTCATATTCATATTAATATTCATATTCATATTCATATTCATATTCATATTAATATTCATATTCATATTCATATTCATATTCATATTCATATTCATATTCATATTCATATTCATATTCATATTCATATTCATATTCATATTCATATTCATATTCATATTCATATTCATATTCATATTCATATTCATATTCATATTCATATTCATATTCATATTCATATTCATATTCATATTCATATTCATATTCATATTCATATTCATATTCATATTCATATTCATATTCATATTCATATTCATATTCATATTCATATTCATATTCATATTCATATTCATATTCATATTCATATTCATATTCATATTCATATTCATATTCATATTCATATTCATATTCATATTCATATTCATATTCATATTCATATTCATATTCATATTCATATTCATATTCATATTCATATTCATATTCATATTCATATTCATATTCATATTCATATTCATATTCATATTCATATTCATATTCATATTCATATTCATATTCATATTCATATTCATATTCATATTCATATTCATATTCATATTCATATTCATATTCATATTCATATTCATATTCATATTCATATTCATATTCATATTCATATTCATATTCATATTCATATTCATATTCATATTCATATTCATATTCATATTCATATTCATATTCATATTCATATTCATATTCATATTCATATTCATATTCATATTCATATTCATATTCATATTCATATTCATATTCATATTCATATTCATATTCATATTCATATTCATATTCATATTCATATTCATATTCATATTCATATTCATATTCATATTCATATTCATATTCATATTCATATTCATATTCATATTCATATTCATATTCATATTCATATTCATATTCATATTCATATTCATATTCATATTCATATTCATATTCATATTCATATTCATATTCATATTCATATTCATATTCATATTCATATTCATATTCATATTCATATTCATATTCATATTCATATTCATATTCATATTCATATTCATATTCATATTCATATTCATATTCATATTCATATTCATATTCATATTCATATTCATATTCATATTCATATTCATATTCATATTCATATTCATATTCATATTCATATTCATATTCATATTCATATTCATATTTAATTTTTATCTTAAATCTTTTATTAAATTTTTCATTATTTACCACTTTTATTCCTTTGTCATAAGTACGATTATCAGAAAACTGCTTTCCATGTTCAGTAATAAAAAAGAATGGAACAAAAAAATAGTGCGGTTTTTCTTTCTGCTGTTTGTTTGTCTGAATTGAACCCAATCTTAATATATTTAGTTGCTTATAAAAGCATTTGTTCTCAGATAATTGGATTTGATAAGCATTTTTCTAATATTCTCTTCCATGTTAACAGCTGTGAAGATTTGTTTGGGAACGTTAACAAATGTATCTCCATCCAATTGTTTCGAATTATGTTAACCACAATTATATGCTTACATATCAACATATAAAAACAAAGAAAAGGTGTGGCTTCTTCAGCTTCATTGTTATTGTTCTTTATATCTTTATTTTATAAATGTTAGCATTTCCACTCTAATAGTTTTCAATAAATTCTACTCTCTTCCATGCCTATCGCACACAGGCTTTACTTAATATAGCAAAATATAGAAGAAATGAAAGAAAAACTAGAAAAACAAAACGTTAAAAAAAGTTTCATAATGAGGTGTTTCACTAAATGCTCTGGCTCCTTTATGCAATAAAGTTTTATGTAATGGTATTCAGCCAAACAAATCTAACCTAGATATTTACGGGAGTTGCTTCTGTATAACTTGATGGAGTACACTAAAAGTTGATATTCAGACTGTAATCATTATAATTTTCAACTGATTGATCTTAAAAAATACGAACAAGCAATAATAAAGTGTTAAAAATATTTTTTTTTTCGGAAAATTGGTAATTATATAAATTTTTTTAAACTCTTTACGCCATAATATAGCACAAGTCGAGCACATAACAGCACATCGTTAAAATTTCTGAAAAATTATTAATTACAAATTTATGTTCATAAAAATTATACAATAATAAGAAAGTTTCAAACAAATGTGACACATGATAGCACAACTCGAGCACATCACAGCACATTGTTTATATTTTCGAAAAAAAATATTCTAGGAGTTTATTTTACCTCAAAACCGATTGATTAGAATAATTTTTCCTTGCAATGCAGTACAGTAGAGCACATCTGATGAAAAAAAAAATATGTGAGCTTACTTTAAGCACATTTATTGAACACTTCTTCCTTGGAATATGTAAAACATTTAAAATTTTTCTTACTTTAAATAGATCAACGATAACAAAGGTTCAACAACATATTTACATACGTTTTTTTTTACAGTGCAATCAGGTGTAATAATGTTCTGCTCAAGCACGTATTCAGAAAGAAGAAAAAAAAAAACAAAAATTAAAAAGTTTACTTGTAAAGATAGCTGCTAAATGGTATCAAGAGGCGCAAAGGATGTGCCTGCCGTATGTTGATGCATGTTGGCTTGAATGTTGATCCCTGTTTGTTTGCCTGTTTCCATGTATGAGCTTTATATATGTGCACGTGTGCGTGTGTTTTTTGTGCAAGGTGAATAACATTTTCGATTAAAAGAAACTTACTAGGAATCATTTTCTTTTCGCATGCAGCACATCTCGACGCTTGCAATGGTTTCCGCTTCCGTAGTTTTATCATTGCTTCAATGCGGCAACAGCAAGTCAAGCAAACACACACGCACACACAGACATAGAGTTATCCCAACACTCCCCCTCTAACATGTGCTAACAATTTTAACAGCTGTCTCTGGCTATGTTTTTAGTCTTCGTTCTATTTAATGCTTATAGCTGAGTTATTTGCCTGTGTAAAAGTGCAAATATTTGCAAAAAAAAAAGTCCTGTAAAAATATGGCTCACATAAATAAATGGAATGACAGCAGTTTAACAACAAGTTTATTGATTTTTTTTTACAGCCCTGCGAAATTTGAAATGGAGTTTGCTTGCTTTGGCATTGCAAAAGCTATTTGGTTCTTTTTTGAAGCATGTGTACGAATTCTAGGCATAGATAAATGAGTTTCTTCCCCGCTATTTAAAATTTGTAACTTTTTTTTTTAAGTTTTAAGTAATTTCAAAAAATGAAACCTATACAATGGCATTGATAAATTTCAATCTTTTATTAGGGAGAAAATACATGTTATTGTTGTATATTTCAGTATTAAGTATTTTAGTCCTAAATGTTTGCAATATTATTTAATACAAAACTTGACGTACCACCTACTTACAGGTTATATATTTCATAACTGAACATAAAGAAGTATTACATTATTTTGTTTAAAAATATGTTCGAAAATATATCATAAATTATTCTGTTTCTTGATATGTTTATATTAAAGGTAAATCTTACAGAAAATGTACGCGCACCAAAACGAAAACATTAATTTAATAAGTATTAACATTGAAGAAGTTTTCTTTCAAATATCCCGGCGAGATCCGTTGAATTGCGGAATGTTTTTTAATGTCCGGATACTTTTAGTATCTGCCAACCCTATTAACTGATCCCTGAGATCCGTTGAATTGCGGAATGTTTTTTAATGTCCGGATACTTTCAGTATCTGCCAACCCTACCAACAACTGATTGGCAATTGTATGCGAAGACCCAGTCGGCAATGGTAGGGGTTCGAAGCGCTATTAGAAGGCCTTTATATGGATTTCGAAGTCCTTTCACACTCATGTCAAAGAATTCTTTCTTGCTTATATGAAATGGGAAAATTTTGCAGACCTTCCGCTCTCATTGCTCAAAAGACGCCTGATAGAAGCTCTTCTTAAGAATGACTAAAAGAAGGGTGAACAAAAAGTATTGAACATTTTTTTTCTATTAATCCTTTTTCTGTATTTCATTTATATATTCTTTGATTTGATCTTCTCTCCTATGTTTTTTTTAAGTCAGATTATTTTCAATCTATAATCATTGATATAGCAGTAAGAAAAGGACATTATTATGAGGCCTTCAAGAACTGCTTATAAAAGCTGCGAGGAAATCATGTGTTTGGTAGCTCCTTAAGAAGCACTCAATGCATGCCTTCGTTTGAAGAGCGCTGTTTTAATTGCTTATTGGGGAGTAAGCTTCAATGGGTGAGCATAGAGACATATGTAGGTTTGTAAAAAAATGTACGTACCTATTGTATTTTACAATAAATGTACAAATTGATAAGTGTAGGTTAAATACGTTTTACGTAACCTTTCTCCGCAAAACTGATCCCGAATTCGGTATGAACGACCCGAAAAATTCATGTCACAAGTGAATAGAAATGCTTCCTTGGTATGTTATCACTATGACATACAAATGACCTTGATATTATTATAATATAGACAAATTGACCACGTTATCGATGATCACGAACCGAAAAACCTATGTATCAGAAAATTGAACATCGTTACTCTTTTTTCATTTTGATCTTCAAATGACATTGAAACCTTTATCAAGATAAATTGACCTCGGATTCAGAATCGGCGACAGAAAAACACATTGTGACTGTGTTTTATTTTGTTTTGATCTTGGAATGACCTTAATATAAACAAACTATTTTCGGATTCGTTATCAGCGACCCAAAACGCAAATTTTTCAAGATGTTGAACATCTAATATATGTTTTTTTTTATTTTGACCTTAGAATGGATCTTGAAACGACCTTTATGCAGTCAAACTGATCTCGCATGCCAAATCAGCTGTCCAAAGAAATCTTTATATCAGGAAGTTGGACTTCGTATCTCTGTTTTTGTTTCATTTTGATCTTTGAAATGATGGTTAGGCAGGCAAATTGACCTCCAATTAAGAGTCAATGGCCCAAGATACCTATATATCAGGAAGTTGGACATTGTATCTTTGTTGTTTTCTATTTTGACTTTTGAACTTACCTTGAAATGATCATAATACAGACAAATTGACCTCCGATTTGGAATCAGTGACCCAAAAAACCTATATATCATAAAGTTGAACATCGTTTCTCTGTTTTTAATTTTTTATTTTGACCTTAGAATGAGCTTAAAAATACCTTATTTTAGACATACTGATCATGGATTCGGAATCAACAACCAATAAAACCTTTTCATCATAAAATTAGACATCGTATCTCTGTTTTTTTTTTTTTTTTATATTTGCCTTGAAATGACTTTGAAATGATCTTAATACAGACATTTTGACCACGGAATCAGAATCAACAACGCTTAAAATTTATATATCAGGAAGTTGCATCTCTGACTCTTTCTCACGTACAGTATTCAGGCACAGCACCGGTATTATCTGACACAAAAGTCATTCTTGGACGACCTTCACGAAAATTGTCTTGAAGAAACGATGGCCACAATTGCACTCATTGAACCCGTTTATAGAAGTGTTGTGTTGTGTTGTGTTAATTATTATTACTACCAATCTATATTGTTTTTTTGAAGTGAAACTTCTTTGGCGGCGAGTGAAATTTCAAGGTCTCTTATTCGTGACGCTAGGCTAACGTTTTCAATTCGTATGAAAATTTAAAAAAATTATTGCCGCTGCCGAGAATTGAACCCCGAACATCGTTGATTAAGAGTCGGAATCTATACCATTACGCCATGTAGGCACATGAAATGATCAAACAAAATGTAATTAAAACTGAACGCGTAACAAACTGAAAATAACATAATTAACATTAACATGACATTATTAATATAACCGTAACATTAATTTTCATCCTACAAATATGCACGGAAAAAATAGAAAAATAGCTAAAACAAGAGCAGAACGCGTTCATGAATATTGAGAGCAAATAAGAGCTCTTAAGAATGCAGCCGCAGCTGGGTCTGCAACTAATGATAAAGGTAAGGTGATTGCAACATCGGCTGAGTTCCAAAATGCATTTTTACGAAACATCAGTGTATTTTGGTGAATCTACAAAGAACCAATCCCCAAAAAACACACTGATGCTTTGTTAAAATGTATTTTGGAACTCAGCCACTCAACAAAATTTTATAGCTTACCAAGTTGATACACTCAACAATCAATGTTCGCTGCTTTACGAGGCCCTCACTTAACATAGCAATTATTATGATCAGGAAGCAAAACACAATAATCAACAAGATTTGTCTCTGCTTTCGGAGGCTCCTTCAACGAGTACTATGCAAATGCAATCTAACATTAAAAAAGTGACAATGTTGAGAAGACATTCGAAAGCAACTAAAACACCAACTGAACTATAACAAGGAACGAAAATAACTGTTATTTTACAATTTTAAAATGAAAAAATTGTTGAAAGACTTTTCCAAATATACCATTATGTTACAAATGTCCTCAGCCTCATGAATTTTAAGTTCCTTTTAAATTTAATACTGATTCTTTAAAAGTTAAAATTTAACTGTTATTTTTTGCCTTGTATTTTTCGAGGAAAAATTTCTTTCTTCTTTCTTTTGACTTTTATTTTATCTTTAATTTTTTCGGTCAAAATTATCGAGCAATTTGTGTTTTTTTTTAAAAGCCGCTTGACAGATTGAACTGTTGACACCATGTGTAAAATTTCTCACCGATGAAATGAAAATAATGGTATTAACATTGTTTTAGTCGGCAAAATGACTTGAACAAATATAAACTACCTGATATTTTCGACCAATAAAATAAAAGTCAAAAGTAACTGTTATTTTTGCCCAAAAAACTATAAGGCTCAAAATCACTTTTATTTTTGTCGGAAAAAAAACAAAGAGATAAAAGTTAATATGTGACATTTCGATAAAAACCATAGCCGATACGGCCTCTGGATGCAAATATTGAATCAACAGATTATTATTCCATTTCGTATTGATTGAATTTCTTTTCAGATACTTTCTCTCTCTATTTCACACTAAAATCTCTCTTATTTCTTACTGTTAAAGAAGTTTCACTTCTGCCACGTGTACGTTCCTACACGCGAATTTTTTTTGTTTGTGTTTTGTTTTCATTTTATTAGACCATATCACAGAGTACCCGTAATTCTAATCCTACGAGCCTCAGAATTTTAAATATATGAACCTCGAAAAGAGTAACTTGGTCACTTTTAATTTTAAGATTTAACCAATAAATTGCTTGTATCAAAAGAGTTGGAAATTTCTGAGTGCATTTTAGAGTAACAAACAAACTTGTATATTCCTTGGATGAGTTAAATTTCTCTAAAAATAATATAAGAACCATTAGTCGATATTTTCAACCACAACAAGACGAGCACACAACAATTTTTTTTACAATCACATTTTTGTTAGAAGTCGCGTGCCAATCGTTTTGGTTCACGCTATATACGATAATTCAATAAGGCGATAAGAGGGCGATTTTCACCTGACAAAGTCTGTGACAACCTCAAACTGGCGGAGCCATAATTATTATTTTTATACTCCCACGCGCACTGCGTAAGGGGTGTATTAATTTTGTCACGACGTGTGTAACGCCCAAAAGGAGGCGTGTTAGGTATATAAAAGTTTATATATTCTTGATCAGCATCACCACCTGAGTTGATTTAGCCATGTCCGTCTGTCTGTCTGTGGACACGATTGCAGCCGTAATTTTGAAGCTATTGTACTGAAATTTGATATAAAAGCTTTTTTCTAAAAAACTAAGATCAAATTCGAGAATGGGCTGAATCGATTGAAAACCACGCTTACCTCCCATACAATCCCAATATTGAAAACTCTATAAAAAAGCAAATATTTAAGCTACAAAATTCGCTATTTGAGTAACCTAAGTCAAAACTGAGGTGTGTTGAAAAAATGGACGACATCCATCCACTAACACGTCCACCTCCCATAGAACCCTTAAATTGAAAATTATATAAAGAGGCTTCTGTCAAAGCTACATAAATAAAATTAAGTATTTATTAGTTTAATATTTAAACCAAAGCGTGTTCAAAAAATGGACGTCATCCACCAACGAACACGCCCACCTCCCATAGAACCCTAAAATTGAAAACTATATAAAGAAGTTTATGTCAAAGCTACATAAATCAAATTAGGTATTTATACATTTTATATTAAAACTAAGGCGTGATCGAAAAATGGGCGTCATCCACCAACGAACACGCCCACCTTCCATACAACCATAAAATTGAAAACAATATAAATAGGCTTGTATAAGAGCTACAAAAGTAAAATTAGATATTTATTTATTTTATACAACAATGAACACGTGTTTGGAAAACGAGCGTCATCCACCTACGAACACGCCCACCTGCCATATAACCCCAAAATTTAAAACTATACAAATAGGCTACCGTCCAAGCAACAAAAGTAAAATTAGATATTTATTCCTTTTATAAAACAATGAAGACGTGTTTGAGAAATGGGCGTCATCCACCTATGAACACGCCCACCTCCCATATAACCCCAAAATTTAAGACTATGTAAAAAGGCTTATCTTTAAGCTATAGGAAAAAAAATTGATACGTTTGTATTTTATATCAAAACTAAATTGCGGAAGAAAAGTTGGAAGATCATCCGCCTATGATCACATCCACCTCCCATACAACCATACAACCCATACTAGTGAAAACTCTATAAATAGGCTAATATTTAAGCTACATAACTGAAACTGGATATTTATGTATTTTATATCAAAACTGAGGCGTGTTAAAAAAAATTGGAGTCAACCACTCAAGAACACGCCTTCCTCCCATACAACCCCAAATTGAAAACTATATAAAGAGACTTGTCTTTACTGTGCAGGAAAACAATTTGTTGGGAATATATTTCAGACGTCAACAAAATTGTAAAATTTTTTTTGTAATCTGATGCAAAAAAAGCTACAATTTAAGATTTTGTAGCATAACTAATCAGCCGTGGGGGTATTTTAACTTCGGCCAAGTCTAAAATATACCTAATTAGTTTTTAATTTTTTTCGTACAGATGAGCTTCACAACATTTATCTTACCTCATATATCTGTTAAGTCTTAAAAAAAAAACAAGAGCTTAAGTATTTTTTATCAAGTATTTCTTGTTTCTAGAATATATATATTCAAAAAACAATTTTTATTTTAATACGCTTTAATGAACAAAAAAAGAAAAAAATACATCGGAATGAGGAACAAATTAATTTATAGCAAATTAAAAGACAATGTTAATGTATAACAAAAAAAAGTATCTAAAATAATCATGTCGAACTTGCAGTTTCTATTTTAAATTTTCTTTGAAACTACTAAACAGACATACAATAAATATAGCTACAAAAAACATTAAATGTTAAATTAATACAAATTTGAGCATATTTAAATTGGATTTACGTTAAGACGTAATACTTTTTTATATAACTTAAAACTTACACTGCTAACAATCAGTATGCATTTAATTTTTTTTTGTTTTATTTATATATATATATATATTATTTAAGCCAAATACGTTTTTATTGGAATTATAACGTTATTTTTAATTTTTATATATTTAGTTTTTTGTTTTTTTTTTTCTGCTTTTATTAATACATTTATTGAATATGCTTTAAACTAAATTTTAACATATTTTGTTTTATATTATTTTATATTTTGTAAAAGTAGCTTAACCAGTTTTAAAAGAAATTTATGAAGAATGGAAAAATTTTTTTTTCAAAAATTCGCACAATATTTTTGAAAAATATTGAAAAAAAAAAAAAATAATAATTGTTCACTGGCTTTGAAGTGCGATTTTTGCTTAAACTCTTCTCTTAAGAGCTGGCTAAGCGCATTGATCTAGTTTATTTCTTATAATATATACAATAACTTTTTGAAGTTAAATTTTGATTTAATTTTTAATTTTAAAAATTACAAAAATATAAAATGAAAGAAAAAAATAAAAACATATGTATACCTATAAAATAAAATGTTAAGTACATGTACAGCGATTTTTGTTTTTTTTTTTGCTATTTTAATTAGCAAATATTGGGGAAAAGTTAGTATAAGAAAGAGACGGAATATGTTGTAAGTCAAGCGCCTTTGCGCTCTTTAAGAGACGTCTTGCGCTATTTTATTTTGAAAAAAACAAAAAAATGTGCCTAATTGACCAGTTAAGAAATGTTTACAAAAAAAGTTGAAATGTAGTTTAAAAAAAAAACAAAAGTAAAAAATTTCAAAAATTGTTACTTTAGTAAATAATCAGTCATAGAACCCCCTTCCCACCCAAAAACAAAAATACAAAAAAAAAACAAACAATTTTAACAGTACTTTTTCACAAACTTTATCGTTTCTCAACTTAATTCTTCCTGTTTTGTTTTGTTTTGTTTCTTCATAAAATCTATGCATGTAAATATATATAAATAAATATATAATCGAAAAATTCAAACAACAAACATTCAGCATTTAATCCTTTTTTGTTTTTTTAATATCACGCTTTAAACGCCCAACCACACACGCCTGCACGATGCTGCAGCTCGTACTAAATGTCAATTTTTGGCATTTATTTGGCTGTCACTGCAACATTGGCTGTCAACATTTTACTCCCATTATCTCGCCCAACCTGCATATTAGCAGCTACATTTTCAACATCATCATCAGCATCAGCATCAGCATTATTGGCCTGGTCAACAACGGCGGCGGCGGCAACATGGCGACTCACTTCCGCTGCCTGCTCTCACGCCAACTTTGTCACAAACTCCCAGCGTTGTGTGTCGAGCGCCGAATTGCAACGCTCTGCTGAGATGCCACCACGTTCGATTTGATCTCGCGAATCCAAGCAAACATTAATCTTTTGATGTCGTATGAAGCCACCTTCGCGCATGGTCCACATTTGATTTTCGGAATCGTCGCAAAGTTTCATGATGACCTGAGAGCCGCGTGCAAAGGTGACCAGCGTTAGACAGAGATCGTGATGTTTTATTTGTCCACGTTTTGTCATGGTCCATTCCTGATTACCGCCGGTGTTGTGACACTGATAGAGTCCTAAAAGAGAAAAAAAAAAAAAAAGAAAAGAGAAATAAAAATCAGCAAAATCGATTAAGTATGCAGCAGTGCTGCAGCATTTAATAAATAAATTGCATTATATACATATATATATATATATATATATATAAATATTGCCTTGCTGGCCACCATATGTTAATAAAAATTCATTGAAATCAATAAAAAAATTTGGCTGTGGGTATGGGCATAACTGTAGTACTTTTAGTGCCACGCCTCAGTGAACTGCTGTGCAATGTTCTGCAGTTATTCGGCAACAATGAAGATTTATATCCTTTGTGCTTCCTCCTACTCGATTCTCAGCTGTCGTTTATGGTGTGAGAGTGCTTTAATTAATTTATGTGCTCCTGATGGCACTCAATATGTTCGTTTTATGTGGATAAAATCACAACTCTAGCAATTAAATTACAGTCTGAACTGTAGATGCGATAATGGCGCAAAAGTCTTTGCTTCAAATTTTACACTGTCCAACATATAAAAAAATTACAAACTTCGTTCAATGAATTCCGGAAAAAAAAACGTTCGTAATCGGCGTTTTAAAAGTTTACGTCTAAGTATTATTTATTATGGATTTTAAGTAGTGTTGCCTATCGACAAAAAGACCCACTGTTAATCCGATATAAACATCCTTTCTATAAAACTTCATGAAAATGACAAAGTGAACACATTTCTTATCTTTTTTCAAAACATATTCGAAAAATAACATTTGTACACGAGTATTTACTTGAGATTTTGAATTTGGGAAAAAACGAGCTTACCCATCCCTTGCTTCTGAAGGTTGTTGTGAAGTAACGTAAGCGTATTATTAAAGTGACTACATTACACACACATGATATGTATGTTGGTGCGGTACTAAGAACACTTTTAGGAATCTGGCACAGCGTAGCACAGAGTTGCGAAAAATAAATCTAGCAGGACAAGAGCCGAAATGGAATTTTTACAAATATTCTAATTAGCATAAAACACTTGTTTTTTTTTATATTTGGCAACACTGAAAATGGGTGAAAGCTTCTAAAGAAACAAAAAAAAAAAAAAAAACAAATTGGCCATTTCAGCCCTTGAAAGGACTTTGACCGAGCTTCTAATGATCAATTGTGTTGTGTGTGTTATTAAATGTTTGCACACAATTGACCGAGACCTGGACCTATATGTTTTATGCCAACTCCAAACGGCTAAAGTGCATGTTCTCAAGAAGCTTTACATGACATTATTTACTCTCTGAGGTTTGCCATTGTCTGCAGAGAGGTGGTGACCGATCAGAAAAATTTTTTATTGAAAAAACCTTTTCGCCGCGGCTGGGAATCGAACCCGGGCTCCGAGCATGCGAAGCCACACACTTAACCTGCATGCCACGGTCACCACTAAAAGAAATAGTTATTCTTAAATTATAGTTCAGCAAACTGAGAAATTCTAAAGTCAAAAAATGTCTGAAAACAAATAGTTTAGTTATTTTTTCCCTGTCATTATGAATACAATTAAATAAAATGAATTCATATTACAAAAAATTAAAAAAAACACAAAATTTTTTTAAATTGTTTTTGAAGTGAAACTTCTTCTTTGGCGGCGAGTAAAATTTCAAGGTCTTTTGGTCTTTTATTCGTGACGCTTGGGTAACGTTTTCAATTCATATGAAAATTTTCAAGGACGCTTTGGTTGTGAAGCTTATAAATAATGCCAAAGGCAAATATATATATGATATATATGAAATTTCTACTAAAAAATTATTGCCGCAAGCGGGAATTGAACCCGAACTGTCGCAACTGAGCATAGAATAAGAGTCCGAAGCGCTAACATTATGAATCATAGGCACATAATAAACAGGCAAACAAAATGTTATTAATTGCAAAATTGTGGCATTTTTATTTGTTCTATTTATTAAGTTAATAATTCTTAAAAAACATATTTTTCAATTATAGAGACCTCAGCAGCTTTAAATTTACAAAATCGTTAAGATATAACTGTGGCACTACTATTGAAAACGGTACAACCCACTATCGAAAAAAACTCGCGTGTAGGAACGTACACGTGGCAGAAGTGAAACTTCTTTAACAGTAAGAAATAAGAGAGATTTTAGTGTGAAATAATAGAGAGAGAAAGTATCTGAAAAGAAATTCAATCAATACGAAATGGAATAATAATCTGTTGATTCAATATTTGCATCCAAGGGCCGTATCGGCTATGGTTTTTATCGAAAGTGTCACATATTAACTTTTATCTCTTTGTTTTTTTTCCGACAAAAATAAAAGTTATTTTGTGCCTTATAGTTTTTTGGGCAAAAATAACAGTTACTTTTGACTTTTATTTTATCGGTCGAAAATATCAGGTAGTTTATATTTGTTCAAGTCATTTTGCCGACTAAAACAATGTTGATGCCATTATTTTCATCTCATCGGTGAGAAATTTTACACATGATGTCAACAGTTCAATCTGTCAAGCGGCCTTTAAAAAAAACACAAATTGCTCGATAATTTTGACCGAAAAAACTAAAGATAAAATAAAAATTTTTCCTCGAAAAATACAAGGCAAAAAATAACAGTTAAATTTTAACTTTTAAAGAATCAGTATTAAATTTAAAAAGAACTTAAAATTCATGAGGCTGAGGACATTTGTAACATAATGGTATATTTGGAAAAGTCTTTCAACAATTTTTTCATTTGAAAATTGTAAAATAACAGTTATTTTTGTTCCTTGTTATAGTTCAGTTGGTGTTTTAGTTGCATTTGCATAGTACTCGTTGAAGAAGCCTCCGAAAGCAGAGACAAATCTTGTTGATTATTGTGTTTTGCTTCCTGATCATAATAATTGCTATGTTGAGTGAGGGCCTCGTATAGCAGCGAACGTTGATTGTTCAATGTATCAACTTGATTGGCTATACAATTTTGTTAAGATGATGGCTGAGTTCCAAAATACATTTTAACAAAGCATAAGTGTGTTTTTTGGGTATTGGTTCTTTGTAGATTCACCAAAGTACACTGATGTTTCGTAAAAATGCATTTTGGAGCTCAGCCGATGTTGCAATCACCTTACCTTTATCATTAGTTGCAGACCCAGCTGCGGCTGCATTCTTAAGAGCTCTAATTCGCTCATTATATTAACGAACAAGTTCTGCTCTTGTTTTAGCTATTTTTCTATTTTTTTCCGTGCATACTTGTAGGATGAAAATTAATGTTACGGTCATATTAATAATGTCATGTTAATGTTAATTATGTTATTTTCAGTTTGTTATGCGTTCAGTTTTAATTACATTTTGTTTGATCATTTTATGTGCCTACACGGCGTAATGGTATAGATTCCGACTCTTAAGCAACGATGTTCGGGGTTCAATTCTCGGCAGCGGCAATAATTTTTTAAAATTTTCACACAAATTGAAAACGTTAGCCTAGCGTCACGAATAAGAGACCTTGAAATTTCACTCGCCGCCAAAGAAGTTTCACTTCAAAAAAGTATCATGGTCGTTTATCAATGATATTTATAAGCAAGTTCGGTTGCGATGGTATTTCCGAACATAGCAGGTATAAGCAAAAATTTAACAACCCTGATTCAACTGATAAGTTCATCTTTCTAACAACGTTTTTTTCGAGAAACTTTATTTGGAAGAAGACCATAATATTGCACTTTGAAAAAACCAGAAGACATCCTCAATACTGTAATATCGACCAATGAAATTGAATGGCGATGATAAAAGTGTCGGTACTACTTGAGGCGAAGAAGCGACTTAAAGCGATGAAGCTGCTAAAGATGTTTGGTTTGATATATTCGATATATGTGATGTGTCTGTAAAGAGTGGTTAAGTTATTCGATCCAATGGACCTGCTCGAGACGACAAAGCTGCTCTTTTGAAGCAGATTATAGAATTAATGCTAAGAGTAGAAATTTTTTTTCCCATGAATAGTTCGTTAAGTGTTCGGCGGCCAAGATAACAATTCGCCTATGGAAATTATAAGGTATAAAAAAAACCACATTCATATCCAGTAGAAAGGCGAAAATGGAAAGATACGAGCAGAGAAACCTACGGCAATATCCCACTCTACATTGCAGGCCTTAAAACGGAGAATAGAACAGGATCACGTCTTTTCTAAGAAACACTACAAATCAAAGACTCTTATTGGCTCCCACATCATTGAAGCGCGTATGAGACAGAGATATGTGTAACAAAAAAAAGCCCCACAGTTTATTCATAGAAAAAATATAAATCCTACAAGGATTAACATTTTTGTAGGTAGCGTCCAACAAAATGTTAGAAAGAAGAACCCCAAAGCCCTGCTGGAAATAAATTGAAAGTTGTAAACAAGCTCTGAACCATTGAATAATAATAATTTGTAATTATTCAATGCTCTGAACAGTACCTGTAGTACTCGTAGTGTCTTTTCTGTTACGTCCCCATAAAAGCAATATCTAGTTGATTGATACAGCGAATGAACTGAAGAGACATACAGTTTTTCCAGGTATAGGTACATTCCAATAGGAGCCACCAAAAAATGCATTGATCTCAATGCCAGACATAGTGCGAATACAAACAAGGTTTCCAGAAGTAATTTCTGAAATTAATAAAGTGAAGTTTAATGAATAGAGTTCTTTAGGTCTCTGCCCTATAGGTGTACTGACGAATAGAAGAATTCTATCATTCTAAAGAATGAAAGAGCATAAATCATTTGTAAGTTGCAATAATCCTGGTATTTGGCATTTGAGTGAATGTCAAAATATACACAATCGTAACCTACGATACAAAAGACACCGATTCTACCTAGATATACATGATTAAGTGCACGGTTATAAATTTTGGACTAGTTTTTAATCCAAACTTTGGTTTAAAGGAATTTTTAATCCAAAAAGTACTATTTTTTATTCCATACTTTAGTTTAATTTGTTTTTAACCCAAAAAAGTTTAAATTTAAGACTTTTATTTGACAATAAATTTATATTAAGGTTGTATTTTCAGGAAAAAGTATTTTTGCTACCTAAGATTAAAAACTACTACTACTACGAAATTTACTCTAAATATAATTGTTAATGTTGTTAAAGCATCCGAAGTTTATTTTTAATTAAATGAAACAAATTGTTTATTAAAATCTGAACCAAAATATTATTATATTCATTATTACATAAAGCAGTGTTTTATAATACATAATAAGGGTATTCATGCAAAGCGGCAAGCTTGTATTTTAAGCAATTAGTAATTTTTATCAGGCAGATTGTGTGAACGTCCCCTAAAGTCGATTGTGCATTTGGAGAGATATATCAGCTGTTAACTTGTTAATAGTCAACTTTCAGCATGCATATAAACAGCTGATTGCTGGTTTGTGATATATCTGATTTGTGCAAACGGTTCTCCATACATTTAATTTATAAGGCTGATAAACTTATACGGTTTATATCATTTATGAGGGCATTGCCCATTTGCATGAATACCCTTAATGTTTATATAATGAAGTTCATGGCAATATATTTAATTTTTCAGTTTGTAACTTCTAAACTATTTGTAGATTAACTTTTGTCTTTTCGGTTTAGACAATGTTAAACTTTTGTGGATTAAAAAATAATCCTTTTTGGATTACAATATTTTAAACTTTTTTTGGTTTGAAATCTAATTCTTTTTGGATTATAATATTTTATACTTTCTGTGGATTAAAAATGGAAAATTTAAAACTTTTCATTGGATTAAAAAGAAATCTTTTTTTGGTCGTGTCTTATATGTAATCCAAAAAATATTAAAATTTAGCCCAAGATTTTTAACCGTGTAGTATACTAAGTGCTCTATTTTGAAACCAGAGGTCATGAACCTCTTTTCAACTCAGTCAATGAACTCAATCTGTCAAATTTAACGAAATGGTTCTGTGATCCGGTTAGATTTAACTCTTATGAAAAAAACGAGTTGGATCATATTTCTTTTTATGCTTTTACCCAAAAGATGGAGTAAAATTTTAATTTTTGCTTATAATGCAAATTAATTTGGATTCCACATCCCACTAGCACTAGCTAGTGTACTTTGCAAACTATGCATCGAACAGAAAGTGTAGCTAGCAAACTAAATATCAGACAGAGACGAGAGGAAAGGACATGTGCTCAGCGAGAAATATAGTAACCATACGATTTTTTAAAAATCGGGGTCTTAATTTTAATTTGAAATAAGTAGTTAAACTGACTGTAGCTCGCAAACTATATATCTGGCAGAGACGAAAGTGGCACCAATGGAAAGTGCATTTGCTTCGCCTTCTTTTCAACTAAGTCAATGAACTCAACCTGTCAAACTTAACAAAATGATCGAAAAAATTTGAAATTGTGCTTGTTTCTTTTTGCTTGCTCATTTAATCATACTAACTTTTAACTTTTTCTTTGTTTGACCTCGATAAGTAGTCCATAATTGAGTGTTATTAATTTAATTTTTTAATTTTTGGAAGATCAATAAAAATACGTGCAAAATGAACAAAACTATCGGACCAAAGAGATAAAGTACAAGCGGTTACAACTTAAACGGAATTCTACGTCTACACTTACGATACTATCGAAACTGTTTCTTTTTTTATATGATTTTGTATGGAAAACATTAACAAAAGTAGGCTTGTAGAAAAGCAGAACGAAACTTGTTCAGATATATTAATTTTGTGACGACGTGTGTAACACCCAAAAAGAGACGTGGTAGGTATAGAAATGTATATATATTCTTGATCAGTATCACCACCTGAGTTGATTTAGCCATGAAATATCGTAATGAATTTAGAAATTTAAGTTTTTTTAAAAACACTTAGATCAAGTTCGAGAATGGGTTAAATCAGATGAAAACCACGCCTACCTCCCATACAACCCCAAAATTGAAAACTCTATAAAAGGACTAATATTACAGCTACAATACTGAAATTCAGTATTTTATGTAAAAACTGAGATGTGTTAGAAAAACGGGCGTCATTCACCCACTAACACGCCCACCTCCCATGCAACCACAAAATTGAAAACTCTATAAAGAGACTAATATTAAAGATACAAAACTGAAACTCGGTATTTGTGTATTTTATGTCAAAGATAAGCTGTGTAAGAAAAATGGGCGACATCCACTTACTAACACGCCCACCTCCCATACAACTCCAAAATTGAAAAATCTATAAAGAGGTTAATATTAAAGTTACAAGACGGAAACTCGGTATTTAAGTATTCTATGCCAAAACTGAGGTGTGTTAAAAAAATGGGCGTCATCCACTTACTAACACGCCCACCTCCCATGCAACCCCAAAATTGAAAAGTTATAAAAAGACTTATACTTAAGCTGTAGGAAAACCATTTGATATGTATGTATTTTAGACACATACAAATAATAAAATTTCTCAAAATCTCATACAAAAGCTCTCGAATTTAAGATTATTTTACCTTTAAGAATCGGCCGTGGGGGTATTTTAACTTCGGCCAAGTCGAAGATATACCTAACTAATTTAAATTATGTTTGATGGGAGCTTCAAACAAAAGAAGCCCGACCTCTTGACAAATAGAGTACTAAAGAAGATATGTACTTAAAATGGTAGAAATCAGTAAGACCCTTAGGATACCTCCCATGAACCTTTATTAATTTTTTAGTTGAGTTTGTATGGGATGTTTTGGATTCTTTTAAATCTGTATAATTTTCTTGCCTATGTTAAAGGCCAGATTATATTTTAAAATTCATAAATTTATGCTTAAAGACAAAAAAAAAAAAATACATAAAAAAGTTTCTTGAAAAGCCAAGAATCCAAAAATATCTCTTTATTACATATATTTGGATGAAGCCGAAAAATTTCACAAAAAAAAGACGATAGAGACTTAAAATAAAATTCCTCATATAATGTGAATACAGATTTCTCAACGCAAAACTTTTAAAACACCGACACACATGCCATATCTCTTTGACCTTTTGACTGAAATCTATTGATACAAATCTGTAATTTTGAAAATAGTTTTAAACTGTCATACAGTGTTAGCTGCACTGCTTTTTTTTAAGTAAGTGTAATTAATTGACGCTTTGCTATTTGCTCAAAAACATAAAACACAAACAAGTTCTAAAGTACCCCCCCCCCCAAATTTGGTTTGAGCACCATACAATTAGTGGAATGAGTTTTCTTTCATGGCACTCATAAATCTATCAAAACGCTTATCAAGTATTTATTTTTTATCGTTATTCACACTTACCCACAGAGCCATCGATTAAGTTGCCCAACGTATCTAAACAATTTTGTCCGCCTTGTCGTAATTGGCCATATTCGCGTGTGTCAGGAACCTGCAAATCGGGATAAACATTCTCCAGATACCATTTAAAAGGCTTGCAGTGCAGCTTCTCCTTCAGCGCCAGACGGTCTTCAATGCTAGTTAAAGTGGAGAGAGAAAAAAAATATTAAACGATAAATAGCAGCAACAAAAAATAATTATTATCACACGCACGCCAGACCACTTAAATTCACAGCAAACTATAAGCAGACAAGCTTCCTGCAACTCACTCATACACTCACTCACGCACTCACACTCACCCCACTCCATAAAACCCACAATCATCATAATCATAAACGAAACAGCACTCATACTCACTTCCCGAATGCAACGTTCTTGGCCAACGGCACCGCAGCATAATAATACTGCTTATAATCATCCATCCAAACTTCAGCCGCACGACGTGTGTTGCGGGCAAAAACATTTCCGCTGCCACCAGGAAATGTGTACGGATGTCTTTTGCGGAACACGTGTCCCACACGACTGCAGGGTATTATTTCTAGGCTGCCACCACATTGCCAAACACGGAAGGAGATTTCAAGATTTTCACCGCCCCAAACATCCATTTTCATATCGTATTTGCCCAATTTATTGAAGTACGCCTTGTCGATGACAAACAAACCACCAGCAATCATGGGCGTACGTATGGCAGTCGTGGGATCATTTTGACGCACTGTACGTTCCGATGGACTCAAGTATTCCCATTTGAAAATTAAATTCCAATCGAAGCCACCGCGTAAATCTGCCGATGCGCCAATGTATTGGAAATTATCCATGCTGATAACATCGATAACGGGACAGACAACGCGGGAGGGATCCTCACGTACACGTTCGAGCAGCGGTTCCAGCCACTTTTCATTGCATTCAACATGTGAATCGAGGAAGGTGAGTACACCGGCAAGAGCTATATCCGCACCACGTACGCGTGAACGCACCAGACCCTCACGTTTGTCGTTGCGTATGATGCGTACCTTATCGATTTTGGCCAATTCCAGACCATCCTCAGCTGTAGAGGGAGAATAAAAAAAAAGAGAGAAGTAAAGAGGAAAATTGGTTAGGGGGCTAGTGGTATATGGTTAAATAAAATGTGGTGTTGGTTTTACTTACGATGGTCACTGAAATCGTCGACTAGAATAATTTCTCGTATTAAATGCTCAGGACTGCGATTTAGCACACTAGAATGAAAAAAAGTATTTGTAAATAAGTATAGAGCTTCTTGTAATTGAACATACCTGACTATTGTGCGTAACAGCGTGGATCTGGCTTCATTGTGGAATGTAATGATGACACTTGTATCGGGAAGATCTGTGCGATAGCCTTTTTTACGGCACCTGCAAGAAACAAGAGAAAAATTGTTAATTAATGCATTCAATACAATTTCTAAGCCCGAATGTAATGTATTTGTAAGATAAGTGCCACGCCCACATATACAATAACGCCAAAATTATAAGATTTAAAGTCATCACTACTAGAATTTTTCATTAATTTTGACTAACGTAGTTTAACATTTCCCCCAGTACAAGTCTTTAATGTATATAAATTTTATGGAAGGTGTCACGCCTACATATATAATTGTGCCGACATTTTGTTCGATTTAATTTAGCTTATGACTATCTAGAGTTTTTCTTGGAGTTCAGTTTACTAGCTTTATTTTTTTTTATCTAGTTATTGTCAAAAATTTATTTCAAAAGTATGGGAGGTGTCACGACCACGCGTAAAATTGCTTATATATTTTGAATTTATGATGAAGTAACTTTTAAGACGTCTGTCTTAAAGGATAATGTGGCATGATGATGTTAACTTCACCTTTTTACAAGATATGGCAGAAAATATGTTAAAGTTGTTAAGGAGATGTCACGCCAACTTATACAAAATTCCCTATTAAAACTTAAAACTTAAAGAATAAAAAAAATTTACAAAATAAAAAAATCTTTTGAATTTATTAAAAAGTAACTTTTAAGACGTCTGTCTACGATGTCAATATATGGCTTTTTACAAAACATGGCAGAAAATATGATTAAGTTATTAAGAAGATGTCACGCCCACTTATCCATAATTCCTTGTTAATACTTTTTTTATAAATAAAAAGAATTATAAAAATCTTCAAGATAATTTTTATCATTCAAATTCGTCGGTATTCCCAATTTTCAGACTTAGTCGACTTGTGTTAAATGTGAATTCAATTCACAATTTTTTTCAATTTTTCCAAAAATTCTATCCCCAATTTTAAGACCTCAACTTCCATTATTTCTAAGATATTGTGCTGTGTGGAGGTTGCATCATGTTCGTGGTATCCATGGTACTATAATAAAGAAAGTAATCTCTTGTCTGAAAAACCTCTCCCTCTCGGAGACAAAACTGGCAAAATTAAAATAAATAATTTGACTTCTTCTTGTCTGAATTTTGGCTTTCAACCTTTTAAGACCGAATTTTCTCTTTGTCATACCGAAAATTCATTCGCCGGCTTCAGGCGTATAAGTAAGCGTTAAAAACAAAATATGATTTTGTATAATTTCTCAAAAATAGTCAAAAATATAGAAAATAAACGGCGATTATATAAAAAAATGACTCCATCTAACACAGAGCGTCTTAAGCAACGAAACTGCAAAAAATGTTGCATGAATTATCACTCAATGAGTACCTCAATGAATATGGGTGCCACGATAAAAGTAATAAAAAAACTTTGCTGCCCAGTTGCTAAAAATAACATATATTCGTCGATTTTATAGCGAATCAGCTTTAATATTCAAAATGCAACGACGTTGCATGGAATTTTTATTCAATAGTTATAACAGCATCGTTAAATGCTTATGTAAGGAAAAATAAAGAATTGCTTCACGACAAAAATAAAAACTTATTGATGGCATCATATTATTAAAGCAGATCATAAAAATAGAAGCTTAGACCTTACAATTGAACTATTGCATAGATTAATAATTAGCTCAGTAAAGTTAACAGGGGCATCAGACGATAACACAACCTAAGTCGTACGCTCGCATCATACGTGACGATTTTTTCATACTACTTTCCTTCCGACTTCAGTATGCATACAGTTCATAGATAGTTTAGAACAAAATATCGTAATTTTTAAACGCTTTGCATTTCGATCCAAAAGCTGAGGAAGGTTTTAATATGTCTCGAGAGTATCATGGAATTTATTTTTTTCAGCCATTCAATTCAAATGGACAAAATTTTATCAAACAAAATGCAAATAAACTTGCTATCACACAGTCAGACTTTTTCTTTAACATGGAAAAAATCAAATAATTTTGATTTTCTGGGGACCTGTGCATACGACTTCCGTTTTCTGATACGACTTGCCCTCAAAGACTATGACTTCTTATACGACTTGTCAAAGTTTGGGCGGCTGGGGCTCCTATTCGGGCCCTTATTAGGATGAATTTTGTATAACGATGGTAAAGTTTGGTCTTTCGACCTTAATTTAAGCTAAGCTCAGGGCAAGAGTAATAACAAGGATTTGTGTAAGAATATCGACAAGATTTTGAACAACGATTAAGACGAGGATTAGAGTTACGACAAGAATTTCAACAGAAAAAAGGGGAAAAGATATAGACAAAGATTAGTATAATGATTTTTCGGAGAATTAGGATTAGTATTTCGATAAGGGCAATATAAGAATAAGGAAATGTATATGGATTAGGATAAGGATATAGATATATATGCGTGAATATGGGTATGGATATGGAATTAGTATAGTTATGGATATGGATATGGATATGGATATAAATGTGGATATGGATATGGATATGGATATGGATATGGATATGGTTATGGATATGGATATGGATATGGATATGGATATGGATATGGATATGGATATGGATATGGATATGGATATGGATATGGATATGGATATGGATATGGATATGGATATGGATATGGATATGGATATGGATATGGATATGGATATGGATATGGATATGGATATGGATATGGATATGGATATGGATATGGATATGGATATGGATATGGATATGGATATGGATATGGATATGGATATGGATATGGATATGGATATGGATATGGATATGGATATGGATATGGATATGGATATGGATATGGATATGGATATGGATATGGATATGGATATGGATATGGATATGGATATGGATATGGATATGGATATGGATATGGATATGGATATGGATATGGATATGGATATGGATATGGATATGGATATGGATATGGATATGGATATGGATATGGATATGGATATGGATATGGATATGGATATGGATATGTATATGGATATGGATATGGATATGGATGTGGATGTGGATATGGATGTGGATAAAAATATGAAGGATAGGTGTTTAGAAAATGATGTAAACCAAAGAAGGAAAAGAACTCATAAAAGATTTCGGAGAAGAATTTCGAAAGGAACTTGAGCAAGTGTCTAGAAACGAATAAAGAGACGGATAAGAATAAGTATAAGTACATAGATTTGGAACAGTATTAAACCAAGAGTAAGATATAGAACAAGGATTTTCAAAGAATTAGAACTGAATTATAACCAAGTTTCGGACAAGGATTAGGAAAAGAATAAGAATTTAATTTGTACAAGTATAAAGACAAGGACGAGAACAAGTATTATAAAAGTGTTTAACATGGGTTGGAACAAAAATTAGAACAAACATTTGAACTAAGATCAGGTTAAGGCTTAAAAGAGAGCTTTGTAGAAGGATTAGGACGGGGATGAGGGTTGGGATGAGGTATTTTTTAGTTGAGAAAAATATTAAAAAAATGATATTAATTAATGATGAGTAAAACAATGATAAAGGCAAATATTATGATATTATTTTTTGGAAAAGGATTTGGGCAAAAATTAGAACATGGATTCGGACAAGGATTTGCACAAAGATAAGAGCACGGCTATGGTAAATATGTTAAGAAGGGTTTTTACAAAGATTAGTACAAGGATTTGAACTTGGATTTGAACTTGGATTTGAACTAGGATTGAAACCAAGTATTAAGATAGATATTTGTTCAAGGATAAGAAAAAGGATATTGAAATAAATTAGGAAGAGGATTAAGACAAGGATATGAAAATTAATTAAAACTAAGACAATGACATCTATTTGGACAAGGATTTGAACATGTATTAGAACAAAAATTATAGCCAGGATTCATATTCTAGAATACAATTAGTGCATGTAGTAGGACAAGAATTAGTACTAAAATAAAAACATGAATTAAGACAAGAATTTTGGGTGGTATTAAGACAAGGATTTTGTCAGGCATTTTTATAGGGATGAGGACAAAGATGTGGTTTAAAAGCAAGAAACTGAAAAAGAAAGAAAACAGAACAAACATTTTAACACGGCTTTGTTCAAGTGTTTAGATGAGAATTTATATTAAAATAATGACTTTGATGTAGACAGGAATTTTTACAAGGGTTACGAAAAGGATAAGGATAAAAAATTAAAGAGAGAGATAAAAGCAAGGATTAAAACAAGGATTTGTACAGGGATTAGAATCAAAATTAGAACAAAGATTCGAACAAGCATGTGGACAAAAAATTAGGCGAGGATAAGAACATGCGTCTGAACAAGCATTTTGACCTGGTCTTTTACAGAGATTAGAACTAGGATTTGAATTACGATTAATAAAAGGACCTGTATTGTATTTAATGCAAATGCAAATATTTATTGTGTGAAATACACTCAACTTACGAGCTTGTGGTGTAAATCTATAAACTTGTAGTGATGCTATCAAAACTGAATATTTTTTAATATAAGGCACATTCCACGATTATCGTTACCAAGGGAAAAATCTTTTAAGATTTTTTGTATTAAACTCTATTTTTTCTGTCTAAGATTTAATCCTAGTTTTGTTGTTCGTTCAAACCATACATCCAATATAAACTTAATAACTATCTACGTAGACGTTGTTAGCGTACACGTCAATATAATACAGGAAGTTCTTGCAAACAGACGATTGTTGTTTTTTCTAAATATAATATAATGTTGTTGAATTAACACTTATACAAGATTCATGAACACATTTTTGTTTTTAGTGATGCAGCTCGTCTATTTTAACACAGAAATTTTTCACTCGTGCACTCGTTCCAATCTGTGTTACACCCGTCACAGATTAAAGTATTTAATACAAAATCTCTGAAACGTATTTTTAATTTATGTTAATGCAATGTTAATTGTCAAACATTGTTCAATTGACAGTAGTTGATTTTTTGTTTTTATTAATTGTGGTTTAGCTGAATGTCACAAAAATTTACAGTGAGCTCAGTATTTTCAATGATTACTCGTAACACCCGTCAAAGCTACTTTTATAAAAATTACTCAATCATTGACCTTGATTTAAAAAGATTTTGCCCACCATAAAAGTTATTTATGATGACTTCAAAAACTTGAAATAAATTTATACTTGCTTATTGTTGTTTAAGAGAGTGCAAATGTAACACCCGTCATCGTGAAATGTTTCATATAATAAAATGAGATCTGGAATAATAAAAAATTTAAATCAAATCCGAAAAACATATTTGAGAAGTTTACATTCAAATCCAGATAAGTCACAGGAAAAAAAATGTTAGTTAGAAATGCCATCGTAAAGCTTATGTTATATATATATCGATCCATAAAAGCCTCTTTGATAATAATATTTAAAATTCTAAAGAAAAATGCATTAAAAACTCTCCTTTTCAATCAAAAGTAGACATGTCTTCTGTAAATTTTCAATCAAAACCAGATAAGTCCAAGCAAGTTTTCATTTTTATAGTTTTCATTCAAATTTTAAAAACTTTTTTAATGTTTAGTAAATTTAATATTTTAGCGGATTTGAGTATGCGTTCTGTTAAAAATAAAAACTTAAAAGAAAACAATTTTTTTTTTACTAAAAAGAACCTTCAGGAGAATCAAAATTGCTATAGCGCTGTTCCTCCGATTTGAAAAAAAAGTATGCCGAAATTCTTTGATTGAGTTTCTCTAGCTTTTGAGACACCGAACGGCGGTATTTAAATTTAGATTTCATTTCAAATGAGACCAAAACCAGATAAGTCCAAATTTGAAATTGAAAATACGAATGTTTTTTACACTATGAGACTGTTTATACCCTAAACCTGAAAGGTCAGGGTATATTAACTTTGTGCAAACGTTTGTAACGCATAGAACGAAGCGAGTCCGGTATAGAAAAGTATATATATTCTTGATCAGCGTCAACACGTGAGTCGAGCTATCCATTTCCGTCCGTCCGTCCGTCTGTCCGTCTGTGTGTTGTCCGTATACACAGGATAAGAAGAAGGAGTTGAGATAATTGGATGAAACTTGGTACACATGGTCACATGCACCCAAGGATCTGCACTATTGAATATTTTTGGAATCCGCTCACGGACACGCCTACCTCCCATACAACGCAAAAATGTAAAACTGCATAACTCAGCTCATAATAAGCCTACAACAATAAAATTTGGTGTGTATGTGTTGTATATCAACACAAAGATGTTTTCGAAAAATGGATATCATACGCTCACGGACACGCCCACCTCCCATACAACCCAAAAATTGAAAACGCAATAAATAAGCCTCTGTTTAACCTACAGAGCTAAAATTTGGCACATATATTTTTTGTAACAAAACAAAGATGGTTCTGAAAAGTGGATATCATCCGCTCACGGACACGCCTACCTCCCATACAACGCGAAAATTGAAAACTGCATAACTCAGCTCATAATCAGCCTACAATAGTAAAATTTGATATGTATGTGTTTTATACAAACACAAAAATGTCTTCGAAAAATGGACGTCATCCGCTCACGGGCACGCCCACCTCCCATACAACCCAAAAATTGAAAACGCAATAAATAAGCCTCTGTTTTACCTACAGAGCTAAAATTTGGCACGTATGTTTTTTATGACAAGACAAAGATGGTTTTGAAAAATGGCCGTCATGCGCCAACGAACACGCCTATTTCCCATACAACCCAAAAAGTTTTAAAGTCAATAAATAAGGTTATGTTTGTCATAGAGAAATTAAATTTGGTATGCATGTATTTTATACCGAAACTAAGGTGTGTTCAAAAATTGAAAGTAATCCGTCCATGAACACGCCCACCTCCCATAGGGAAAGCACAATAAAGGCAATAACTGTGAGCTACAGGAATAAAACTTGGTATGTGTAAATTTTTCATCAACATTTAAATGCATATAAAATAGAGGCTTCATCCACCCTTGAAGACGCCGATTTACAATAAAAAATTTTTGTTTTTTAAAAGTGGGTTTAGGGTATTTCATAGTCGGCCTAGACCGACTTTAGACTTTCTTTACTTGTTTTGTTTTAAGCATAATGTATCTTATTCCTGTGGAGCATAATTTTGCATAATTGGTTTATTTTTAAAAAAATACCTGAAAAAATTAAGACTTTTTTCGATTTCCCAACAATTCGATCTGTGTGACTTATCTGGTTTTGAATGTAAACTTCTCTTTACACTTAATTTTTTTGTGTAATTTATGGTTCATATACAGTTAATATGCCATGAAAAACATCAAAATTTTATGATTTTTGTTAGGAATATATATAAAGTTTTGGGCAGACGAAAAGTTTGATTCTAGTTTGTTCTTTTGTATTGATTTTTTATTTGTTTTTACTTTTTTTCAGATACTTACAAAAGAAGCGAAATGAAAAATTTTACAATATCATTTGGAACGAATTCGTTATACTTTGTAATAGCAAAGACACCCACCCTACTTCAAAATTATATAATTTAAAAGTCGAAAATAATTTGTAAATGAAAGTCTAGGATGATAAAAAATGGCAACTGTGGTGTTAAAACAACTCTGCACTATTCGAAAATACTCGCAATCTCTTATTTCGGTTTTCCGAAACGCTTAGCAGCTACCAAAGGTGAGTAGTTTTTCGTACTTTAATTTTAATAGTAGGTATAGGTGTTGAACTAAATCATATATTCGGGAGATGTACTTGTACTTTTGAGCCTTTATCAAGAACCTCTAGAATGGGTTTTAAAAATTATTAAGTCTATTTTACTTATTAGCCTGACGAGATAGAGGTGGTTGCTATGACTAGAGTCTAGAGTTCAATCCCCAGATAGAAAACAATTCGAAAAAAAATTTTTTTTTTCATTGCAATTAAAAATGTTAACGTAGAATCTACACCATTTCCTATTATTAATCAGAATTAAGCGACTCGAATATCAAAATTGTCTAAAAAATTCAGAAAAGCTCAAAAAAAATGCAGAAAACCTCAGTTGATATTAAAAAATTCGAATAGAAATTCAGAGGAATCAATTGGAATCCAGGATATACTAAGTAGAAGACATAAAAGTATATCTTGCATAAACATATCATGTTTACTGTGCAATAAATAATTCAACGGTTCTGCTAAAAAGGCTATAAAACCATGCCAAAAACCAATCATAAAAAATACTCAAAATAAATCAATAAGAAAATAACTACCAACAAATTATAAGACACTAATATTTCTTACTAAAAACTTCATAACTTCTCATTGAAAAAAAGAATTTATGTGAATTTATTGTGTGTAACATTAAAGTGTCCGAATGACTTATGCAGGTACAAACTGTTTAAATTACACAACAACAACAACAAAATAAATAACATTATTTTTCGATTTCGTAAACAATTTAGTGGAATTAATAGAACAACATAAACATGGCCAAAGCCGTTCCAAAGCAGCCATTAAAATTCAAAGATTCCAACGAACAACTGTCCAAATGCGCTGAAAACATTGTTAATCGACCATGTCGAGCACTGTCCAAGCTCAAGAAAATGTCGTTCCAAAAATAAATCGACTGGACTTAACACACCAAAACAAAATTTCTCACAATAATCCACTCAAATGATCCTTTAATGGTGTAGCCAAATGAAGGGATTTCATTGAGACGAACGAACGAACGAACGAATGAACGATTGACAAATATTTGGTTTTTATTTTATTTTCTATTCGTTTTATTTATTTTTCTGCCTCTGATTTTATGTCAGCAAACAAAGAAGCGAACTATAAAAATAAAAGACTAGCACAGACTTCATAAAAAAAATAAAAAAAATAAAAATAAAAAAACTGTATAAAATAAGCCTTGGCCAGTCGTAGAGATTGATTCATTCATTCTATTTTGTTGCTTTTATGGCCAGCTCAATTAATTGTACGTTTTTCGCAAATTTAGAGCCAAATAAAGAATAAAGCTATCATCAGATTAGAAAGGACTTCTGTATGTGCTTAAAAAAAAAGGGTCGTCTGCCTTAGCAATGTGACAGAGTGACAAACAAACACACAAAATAACTCATTCAAAATTCGCTTTTACTGACTTAACTTGACTTGATTTGATTTCGGCTCAATAAATTAGATTTAACTTCTATCTTTTATATCAGGTGTAAATAAAAGAAAGTGTCCTTAAAATTAATATCATGCATAATTTATTTCAAATAAATGCCAACTACTAGGCATTTGTCAACAAAACCAAAACAAACAATTTCGTCGTAAGCCAATATTGATGTGTGCCAATCTTTAATTGAAGTGCTGCCACAATTCGATTGAAATCCGATTGCATGTGTACAGCAAGCAAATGTTCTTGAATTTGATAATTGAAAGGATTTACTATGAAATGCATAAAGAAAATATTGACTGTCCTGGTATATAGCAGAAGGTAGGGGTGCGTCTGGGCAACGCATAAATGTTGCACATATTTTGAAATAATATATTTGAGAAAGTAGGAAGGAAGATAGCTGAGAAGTCAGCATGATTTCTACATAAGAATATACATGTTTGCATGTTGATTTAGTTTCTTGTTGACTTAAAATATTTGGTTCAAATATTTTCTATAGAATATGATAAAACAATTTCTAAGTAGCTCTTAAAAAGTTTGCGTTTATATTAAAACTATTTCCAAAAAGAATCATGTAAGTCTCAGTGGAAAAAAAAATTAAATTTGTTGAATATAACAAAGAAATTTTTTTAATATTAATTTTAATACCAGAGAAGTATTAAGTGCCGAATAAGGTTTAAGAAAAGATTATATTTTGAAGTGTACATAATTTAGAAAGTGTACCAGGTTCGAAAAGCAATAATTATGCTTTGAATTTCGATGTAGTTAGTTAAAATTTCAAACAGCATCTGATCACATTTATGTTGGTCATAAAGATGCATTTCACTGAAAATGTATGTAATGTACACGTTCATATAAACCCTACATGAATTTTGTGTTCACTCGTCATGTGTACTTGTACATAAATGTAAGTAATTATGCATAATTTGAGTGTATGTATTAGAGTGTATCGACTGGTATGGGAAAAATATTATCCCCAATTCCGGTACCAAAATTAAATAGAACATGAAAAATCCTTTCCATTGGTGTACTTTTTTTTTATTTGAACCAATTTTGGCGTCCCCAAAATGCATTTTTGTGCATTTTTTATCAAACTTTGTACTGGAGATCCATTTATGGTTGATTTAAAAAGAAAATCAAGCTTATCAATCAATTCTTTTCATATAAAAACACAGAACTGCAAATTTTCATCCAGTACAAAAGTTAATAAAAAATGCACAAAAATGCATTTCGGGGGACGCCAAAATTGGTTCAAATAAAAAAAAAGTACACCAATGGAAAGGATTTTTCATGTTCTATTTAATTTTGGTACCGGAATTGGGGGTCAGATTTTCGATACACTCTAGTATGTATGCACAAATTTATGTTAAGCACAAGAATAACTCATGCAAACGTATAAAAACTTTGACGTTCATCTGTTGTACACAAAATTCATGAACGTAAACACTGTTTTCGAAAAAATTTATTTACGGACTAAGTGCATTCTGTGTGCATGAGTGTTTACTGAGTGAGTGTATATTCACTTTTGCAATTGAGTGACGAGTGCTGCAACAATTGAAAAAAAAAAATTACAAATAAATAGTTGAATGGCGACAGTGAAAAATTTCGTATTAGAGCCCGAACAGAACCAAAGCGGCTGACGGTTGGCGGTCCTCTCTCGGCGAATTGAGCTGAAAACACGTCTACAACAAGAGCGGCTGGCGGTTGTCGGAACAGAGTTGCTTTTTGTCACGGTAGTGGTACAATTGACAGATAGGTGTGCAGCAGACGGACAACATGATTAACATATAATGAAAAATTTTGACTTATTCAATTAAATTTTCATCGAAATCCATTATGAAGAAAATTATTTCGTATATTGTTACGAATTCACATAAATATAACACCGACACAAAAAAAAACGTCACAAAATACTAAAACCTAAAAACATTATATTAAACACAGCCAATTCTTAGCAAAAGTATGACAACATTTATGTTACTCAGAGAGAGAACCGCCAGCCGCCATAGAAAAAATAGAATAAATTCTATGAGCCCGAACAGAACCAAAGCGACTGACGGCTGGCGGTCTTCTCTCGGCGAATTGAGCTGAAACACGTCTACAACAAGAGCGGCTGGCGGTTGTCGGAACAGAGTTGCTTTTTGTCACGGTAGTGGTACAATTGACTGATAGGGGTGCAACAGACGGACAACATGATTAACGTATATGAAAAAATTTTGACTTATTCAATTAAGAGCCCGAACAGAACCAAAGCGACTGACGTCTGGCGGTCCTCTCTCGGCGAATTGAGCTGAAACACGTCTACAACAAGAGCGGCTGGCGGTTGTCGGAACAGAGTTGCTTTTTGTCACGGTAGTGGTACAATTGACAGATAGGTGTGCAGCAGACGGACAACATGATTAACATATAATGAAAAATTTTGACTTATTTAATTAAATTTTCATCGAAATCCATTATGAAGAAAATTATTTCGTAAATTATTGCGAATTCACATAAATATAACACCGACACAAAAAAAAAACGTCAGAATATACTAAAACCTAAAAACATTATATTAAACACAGCCAATTCTTAGCAAAAGTATGGCAACATTTATGTTACTCAGAGAGAGAACGGCCAGCCGCCATAGAAAAAATAGAATAAATTCTATGAGCCCGAACAGAACCAAAGCGACTGACAGCTGGCGGTCCTCTCTCGGCGAATTGAGCTGAAACACGTCTACAACAAGAGCGGCTGGCGGTTGTCGGAACAGAGTTGCTTTTTGTCACGGTAGTGGTACAATTGACTGATAGGGGTGCAGCAGACGGACAACATGATTAACATATATGAAAAAATTTTGACTTATTCAATTAAGTGTTCATCAAAATCCATTATGAAGACAATTATTTCGTAAATTATTGCGAATTCACATAAATATAACACAGACACAAAAAACCAAACGTCAGAATATACTAAAAACTAAAAAAATTACATTAAACACAGCCAATTCTTAGCAAAAGTATGGCAACATTTATGTTACTCAGAGAGAGGACCGCCAGCCGCCATAGCAAAAATAAAATAGATTCTATTCTGGCGTTTTTCCGTCGCGGATTCGCCCAGCGAATTCGTTTTTGCCGAGTGCATACATTTAAAGAGCCCGAACAGAACCAAAGCGACTGACGGCTGGCGGTCCTCTCTCGGCGAATTGAGCTGAAACACGTCTACAACAAGAGCGGCTGGCGGTTGTCGGAACAGAGTTGCTTTTTGTCACGGTAGTGGTACAATTGACTGATAGGGGTGCAGCAGACGGACAACATGATTAACATATATGAAAAAATTTTGACTTATTCAATTAAGTGTTCATCAAAATCCATTATGAAGACAATTATTTCGTAAATTATTGCGAATTCACATAAATATAACACAGACACAAAAAACCAAACGTCAGAATATACTAAAAACTAAAAAAATTACATTAAACACAGCCAATTCTTAGCAAAAGTATGGCAACATTTATGTTACTCAGAGAGAGAGGACCGCCAGCCGCCATAGCAAAAATAGAATAGATTCTATTCTGGCGTTTTTCCGTCGCGGATTCGCCCAGCGAATTCGTTTTTGCCGAGTGCATACATTTTAATGTATTCTGCTGAACGGCGAATCCGCCAGCCGTCATCCGCTTTGGTTCTGTTCGGGCTCTATTCTGGCATTTTTCCGTCACGTATTCGCCCAGCGAATTCGTTTTTGCCAACTGCATACGTTTTCATGTATTCTGCTGAACGGCGAATCCGCCAGCCGTTAGCCGCTTTGGTTCTGTTCGGGCTCTTATGTGTCGCAAGCCAAGGCGAGTCTTCAAAGAATATTCAGTGTGACTTATTAAAGAATAATTTCTAAAAAAGTCTTAATTATGAGTCTTAAAGAGTCCTTAAAAGAGTCTTAAAAGCATATTAAATACGGGCCTTAAAACCGTAATTATTATGAGTCTAAAAAGAGGTCATAAAACAGTCATTATTATTTAGTTTATATTTTGGACCCCACAATCTACAAAAATGTACTCATATAAGAGTCAAATTTGATCGCATTATGACGATATAACCTCATGTATATGAGTCTTGAAAGAGACTTTTAAGAGTAATAATGTTTGCTTGGAAGAGTTAGGTTGTATGGGTCATTCTTTTACACACCGAACACCATTTTGACCGACACATTTTTAATTTGCCCCAAAATCGTATCTTCAAATTAAAAAAAAAACAAGTAAAGAAAGTCTAAAGTCGGTTTAGCCCGACTATGAAGTACCCTAAAACTACTTTTTCAAAATACAATAAAAGTATTGAAAATGGGCGTGTACGTAGGCCCATATTTTATATGCATTTCCTTTTTGATGATGTACTCATACCAAGTTTTAATCCTGTAGCTTATATGTTAATGTCTTTATAGGTTTTCGCTATTGTGGGTAGTATGGGAGGTGGGCGTGTTCGTGGATGTATAACGCCATATTTTTGAACACATCTTAGTTTTGGTATAAAAAAGATACATACACTGAGAAAAAAAACATGCTTTAAAATTAAACAAAAAATTTTAAAATAGAAATTAAAAGCATTTGCGTTTCTACAAAACAAAATTTAAAACAAACGTGTTTAAATTTCAACTATCAACTCCTTCTTTTTTTATAATTTTTCTTATGTCTTTGAAAAAACAATAAAATAACTATCTGAAAAATATGACAGTTTTTGAAATTTTGGTTTTGCAAGTAACGAACATAAACGATAAAATAATCACTAATTAATATTTTTAATATTTAGAAGTCAAACTTCATCGAGTGGAGTTGAAATTCAGTATTCGAAGGGTCCCAGGGGTCGCTGAATACGAATCTCGTGTCGAAAACGCAGAAAAAATGAAAAACTGGCATCGAAGACATCAAGCTTAAAACATTTGTTTTAAATATTAAAATTTTTGTTTTAAATTTGTTTTTACATTTAAAAACAATGTTTTAAAAACAAAAACTTTTGTTTTAAATTAAACTTTAAAAACATTTGTGTTTAACTTTAATGAAATTGTTTCAAGCTCTATTTCCAACACAAATTCGTTTGATATTAATACAATTTCATTTTGTTTTAACACATATTTCCCTCAGTGTACCAAATTTTATCTCTGTAGGTTAAACATAAGCTTATTTGTGGAGTTTTAAATGTTTTGGGTTATGTCGGAGGTAGGCGTGTCTGTAATTGGATTACGCTCAAATTTCATCTCTATAAGACAAACATACGCTTATTTATGTTATTAAAATTGTTTGTTAGTATAGGAGGTACGCGTGCCCGTGAACGGATGACGTCCATTTTTTGGAAATGTTTTTGGTTTGCTATAAAAAATATGCGAACCAAATTTTATCTCTGTAGGTTAAACAATCAGTAGGTTATTCAATAGTGTAGATACTTGGGCTCATTCAACTATGTGTACCGAGTTTCATCAAATTATCTCAACTCCTTCTTCTTATCCTGTGTATACGAACAGACGGACATGAATAGCTCGACTCACGAGATGACGCTGATCAAGAATATCTACACTTTTCTATATCGGATTTGCTTTTTTCTATGCGTTTCAAACGTTTGCACAAAGTTAATATGCCCTGACCTTTCAGTTTTAGGGAATATTTTCAAAATATTTACTATTGAATATTTTTGGAAATCGTTCACAGACACACCTAACTCCCATACAACACAAAAATTAAAAAATGCATAAATAAGCTCATAATTAACTTAAAACAATAAAATTAGGTATGTATGCCTTTTATATCAAAACAAAGATGTGTTCGCAAAAGAATGCCATCCGCCCATTCGCCCACGGAAACGTCCACCTCCCATACGACCCAAAAATTGAAAACTCAATAAATAAGCTCGTGTTTAACCTACAGAGATAAGATTAAGTACGCATGTATTTTATATCAAAATAAAAATTTCATCGAAAAATAGTCATCATCTGCATACGGACACGCCCTCTTACCATACAAATAAATTTTTTTATTTTATTTTTTTCTTTCTATGTTGTTGTTGTTTTTAAAATGTCATACATCCGATGAGAATCCGACGAGCTGGTTGCAAAAATTACGATATCAAAATTTTTTTGATGGCAACACTGGTCTCTTGTTTTATCGTTCAGAAGAGTGCTTGACTAATTAGTGGTGAGTGTTGCCTTGCGGAGTAAGAGTTCTCTTGCCGATTTACATATAGACATATTATTGGTGGTAAGTCTTCTTCCCGGTAATATTTAGGTTCCTCTCGTAGAATGCCACAATCTTTATTCCCCAATACCATAATCAAACTTCCTCAGTTGCCAAGCTAGTAAATAGTATACATACAAGGTCACACTTCGAAAATGCTTTAGTCCACCGATGGGCACATACATACTATCACATTCATTGATTGTTTGTAAAGCAGAGAAAAACGACCCAATAGGCAATTAAGCCAGCGCTCTTCAAACGAAGGCCTGCATTGATTGCTACTTTTGAAGACCAAACACATCCTTTCCTCGCTGCTCTTATGAGCCCTTCTTGTTCTGCACAAAAAGCAGCAAAACAAACTTTTTTCCCTTCAAAGACTAACTTTTCATATACTTCAGAGCAACTTTTTCGTTTAAAGCCAAAATATATATCAGTTTAAAAATATGACATAATAATGGCACTTCTTACTGCTGTATCAAAGTTTATAGATTGAAATTAATCTGACATAAAAAAACATAGGAGAGAAGATAAAATAATAGAATTTATAAAAAAAAGAAATAGTTTTAAAAGAAAAAAAATATTTTTTTCAAATACTTTTGTTGACCCCTTCTTTTAGCCATTCTTAAGAAGTGCTTCTATCAGGCCTCTTTTGAGCTATCGAAGCGGAAGACCTGCGAAATCTTCCCACTTCATATAAAAAAGAAAGTGTAATTGTATATGAGTGTGGCAGTACTACAAAATCCACAGGAAGGCCTGCTAGCAGCGCTGTCATTGTCTACTGGGTAAGATCAATTTTACGTATTTTCGCACTTTATTTTAAAAAATTGCGCAAAGAGATGTTATTTCAACAAATGCTGAAAAGCAACTGACTTGATTTGCTGCCAAAATAAAAACAAAGTAACAGCCGAATGCACACGATCGTAAGCCACACGCTTCCGAGTTTACCTTCGTCTCAACATCTCAAGCAAGATCTCTATCATCGCCAGTAAGTCAATGTCAACTCAAGGACATAACTGTTTGTACACGGTTAAAAATGTTGGACTAGTTTTTAATCCAAACTTTGGTTTAAAGGAATTTTTAATCCTAAAAGTACTATTTTTTATTCCATATTTTAGTTTAATTTTTTTTAATCCGAAAAAGTTTAAGCTTAAGACTATTTTTGGACTAAAAATTTGCATTAAGATAGTATTTTCAGGAAAAAGTATTATGTTATTTAATAGCTGAATTACAATGCAGCAGTGGCAGTGGCAGCAGCTGTATTAGTGGCAACGGCAGTGATCAGCTGTTTCGTATTTTACTGCCTGCAAATTACAATCTAGCAGTGGCAGCGTCAGCATCAAAAGCAGTGAATGTGAAATTTTTCTTAGTAGTTTAATTATTTGCATGTTGGCGGTAAATTTGAAAATAGGGCAAACATCGGCAGTACTGCTTACTGCAACTGCTGCTATGTAAGTTTCACAATTGAACAACAGTATTCCTAAAATTACAGCTGATCAATGCCACTGTCACTGACGCTGCCACTGCCGCATTGTTATTCAGGTATAAGATTGAAAACTACTACTTCTACTACTACGAAATTTAAGCTAAATATAATTCTAAATGTTGTTAAAGCTTCCGAAATTTATTTTTAATTAAATGAAAAAAATTGTTTATTAAAATCTGAACCAAAATATTATATACATTATAACAGTTAACAGTGCTTAAACCTTTGTGGATTAAATATTAACCCTATTTGGATTACAATATTTTAAACTTTGTTGGACTAAAATCTAATCCTTTTTGGATCATAGTAGTTTAAGCTTTCTGTGGATTAACAATTATTCCTTTTTGGATTAAGAAATTTTAAACTTTTTGCGGATTAAAAATAAATCCTTTTTGGATTAAAAAATTTAAAACTTTTCATTGGATTAAAAAATAATCTTTTTTTGGTCGTGTCCTATATGTAAACCAAAAAAGTTTAAAATTTAGTCCAAGATTTTTAACCGTGTATATGACGACAAATCAAGCTTGTAAATAAGTCACTAGGATGATTATTGATGATACCTGAATTAAGAAACAATATCTGTCCTTAGTGAAAGGGTCTCTTATTATTATGAATTTTCTGAAACAGGCCCTGGGCATCGGCGAGTATACTCTAGCTGTAAAATCAGACAACGGAAGTTCGTGTCAACTATATTGCTAATAACTCCGCTCAACTGGTAAAGTTCGGAGACTGAAAGATAGCAATTTAAGAGAATTTATTTTTCAGAAATGGAATTTAAAAAAAAGTGACACTCACCATCGGACAGGATCCATAGCAGGTTAGAAAGATAAAAGTGACCCAGGATAATATAGCCATCATATGCTGTGATAAGATTAAAGAGTGTATCGATTGCATGTATTTTAAGCTTAAAACCATTTTCTGATAGAGAATAGCGAATATAACAGCTAAAAAAGAATATGTTCCACTTTGCGATACAAATTTTGGCACATATTATGAAAGTTTCATTAAAGTCCAGGGTAAGTTTCATAAAGTTAAGGAACACTAGAGATTTTGCTGCGTAATCCTCTTACGTTTTGGTGAGAGAAAGAGAAATATCGTGCTTGGAATAGAGTTTTGATTGTGAGTAAGCTGGTTAGTCCCAAGGCTTATTTATATAAGGTTGCATACATTTTTGACGTTTTCTCATTTCGGCACCCTTATTTTGAAATGAGACCAAAAGAGCGTAGTCATTTGAGTAAAGAACTGACACGGTTGCCTGAATATAATACTATTGGTAGTTTTTTGTAGTACTATTTGGTAAATAGAATACTAAAATTTTTGTTTAGTACTTTTATTGGTCCTTTTTTTATTCGGATGTCCTGATAAAATTAAATCCTTGAGTTTGATCTATCCCCATAATTTTAGTTTTGATTGAAGGATTTCAGTACTATGCCCTAAAAAAGGCTTAATGAAATAAATATATATTAAGAAAATCAAGAAATAAATATTTTCATATTCGAAACTTTCATTGCATTGGACAACGGTGATCGTTTAAACCACTTTTACTTCCAATTTTGACAAAAATCAAAATTTTAACACATCTTGACTTAGTTAACACAATAAAACAGAAAAATGCACAAAACCCTGAAAAATACTTTTTTTTTTCTCGAGCAGCACTAAACCCTACTCTGCAAACGTCAAAGTATTTTTGTTTACATAAAATAAGGATGCGTCAAAAAATGTACGCAACCTTAAATAAATCAACCTTGGGCTAGTCCCACATTGTTGTAGATACTGTTCTCGCTAAGACAAGAGAGAACATATCAGCTCTCATTGTCAGCTCAAGAGTTACTCTCACTAACTACTGTAGTTTTCCAAGAAGCTCATTATCATGCATCATTCGCCTTTCAGATTATTTTGTTACGTTTTGAGTTGAAAAGTTTTATTCTAACTACAATTTACTATTAACGCTCGCTACAGTTCCAATAAATATTGTTAATTTTCTTTAATAGCTTTTTTTCGAATGAACATTCTTTGACTTCTTCAATATTCTTCAACATTTTTTTTTTTTTTTTGATAATATCGTTTTAGGTGTCTCTTGGTTAATTTATCAAAAATGTTGTGGTGAAAATAATTTGTCATGACGGCACATTTCATTAAGATGTCGACCACTTTTAACGACAATAGCTAGCCGACGCACCTAGCTGCGTCCCTAGGCGTTAAGATAAGTAAACTGTTTGGTTTTGAGTTATTCTGAAACGGGTGAACAATTAGTTGAAATGGAATAAACAAATAACTGTGTAGAGAAATACTGAGAATTTACAAGAAGATAGAATTAAATTGAGTTCTGCCAAGTTGAGCCACTTGTTAGTGTAACAGCTAAAGGAGCAGTAAAAACATTCATACATTCATACATAGCATTGACATGATGTCTGCAACTCAGTCAGTTGCTGGCACTTAACACATGCCTGTCTCACCCTCTCCCTAGTGCATCAAAATAACCACAAATTGGCTCACACACACACACACATTCACACATAGCCAGAGAGACACATAAATTCCGATACAACTTCCGCTCGGGTCGTTACTGAAGTGAATTCAACTCAACCGAACTGAACTTCAATCAGTCAGAAGGGAAACGTTGCTGATTCTACGAAATCCCATTAATCAATGCCTCCAGGACAACAAGAGCACGGCAGCAAAATATGCAAACAGGCCTGAAGGCGCACAAGGCGCACAAGGCGGTTGACCAGACACAAATACTAAGCTTTTTAATGGTGGCATGATGGGCGTGTGTTGGACACCTTTGACAAAAAAATAAACTGCTCTGCTGTGGTTTTTTACTATAACTGCATAGTATTTCTTGCTGAGGCATGCGTGCAGCAAGCAAGTCAGTCGTTAGCCTAAAATGCCAACCAACAACGATTAACACTTTGGTCATTGTATGGTGAGGACACTCCATAAAAACAAAAAAAAAAAACACATAAAAACTATAGAGGCGTTTTAAAAATAAAACAACTTGTACTCACATTGGATGACGCGTGTCCGGAATCTCGCGGTTGCTAGGCAACGCATCACTAGCCTCCTGATTGAAGCGATTTCGTATATAAGGATCTTCACCCGTATGCAAAGCACCGCCACGTATATAGCCCGCCTCATCGAAATACTCCCAATCACTGCTGCGTCCACTCGGTGCTGCTAGCGCATTGTTACTGCCATCAGTGCCATGCGATGAGGCTGTTTCCTCTGCTGTGGCCACCACCTGAATGCCATTGAGTGCCAAACCACCAATGCGGGGACGAAAACCTTGCACCGCACCAAAGCCAGCCGCATTTCCGCCCGGATCCTCTGCACCGTTTGCCGCAAGACGTATGTTCGTGTGCAGACCATTGGAATTTCTTGCTGATCCCAAGATTGCTTGGTCAGCATGTTGACGTGCACTGCTGCTGCTGAACTGTATGGAAGATGTGGATGGCAGCACTTCGTCCTGATACTGCTGCATTGCGGTGGCCACTTCTCGCAGACGAAGTGCTCGGTTCTCCACCTGAAAGTGCAAAAGGGAAGAGAAGAAATGAATTAACATTTGTGCCTAGTTAAATAATGAGAAATGTTTTAAAACAATTTGGCGGAAGTAGTTGCTTTGGCTGTCTACAAAATGCTTGCTAAAGCTAGTTATTAGCGTTGAAAAATTATTATTCATAACTTTGGCAACTTTTCAACAACAACAACAACAACAACAGCAACAACGATTATAACGACAACAACACTTTAGGCGTGTTGCCCAAGAAATTGCATAAATTTACAGCTCGCGGCTGCCAACCTTTCTTAATAAAGCTACAAACAGACTCACTCAGTCAGTTTCCGCATCCGTTCGTTCACTAACTCAACTCTATTGTTTGATGTTGTTGTTGTTGTTGTTGTTGTTGTTGTTGTTGTTGTTCTTGCACCCACACATTAATATGCGAAAAACACAAACTTATTTTACTTGTTGTTGTTTTTAAGTACCTGCAGAGTGTTGGTGTTGGTTTCTCAAAAAAAAAAAAAAAAAGCACTTAGCAGGTGCTACCCGACTGCTTAATGACTCTTAGCGCAACGTCACCTCAGGACAAGCGCGCCGTGTGTAGGTGCTAAGAATGTGGCGTTGTCTTGAGTATCAGAAACTTTTTGAATGGCTTAAAAGCGAAACACTTTTGAAGTGCAAAAAGAGAAAATAAAGAAGCTTAGTCAGCTTTAAGTTTTTATAGAAATTGCAAGTCAATCTTGGTAAGGTAGAACGTGCAAGTTTTTCCGTTTCTTTTTTGTATTTTGTTGATGGAGTGGCTTGTAAAAATCAGAGCAGTAATTTGTAAAAATTATTGAAAAATAAAAAAGACGCAACCCTTCAGCTGAGCACTTAAAGGTGCAGAATCATTTACTAGACCGGAAATGGGCAGAAATATTGCGAATTTTTTTGAGGAAAGTTTAAATACTTTAGATTCGAAATCTAAACAGAACTTGAAAACAAAAATTTTATATTTATTTTAAAACATTGCGCCGCAAAGTGTGATAATCGATCTTATTTTTGAGCCATTACTTGTACAAGTCTTCAATTGTCTGTAATGGTTTGTTCTCATAAAATACATTAAAACAACAAAATAAAATATGTTTTGTAAATATGTGGCAGGGCAAAAATTATTTCTAATAAATTTTTGAAGTATCTTATATATTAATACGTGAACATTAAAGTTTGTCGTTAGCTTTTTTGGTATTAATTAAAACTCAAAATATATGAAACTTATATCATTTGAAAGGTTATGTTGGCAAGATGTGCAGAATATATATGTAAATGATATATCTGATAGAGGGTGTTCCCATCCTTCTAAGAGAGAAATTAAATTTTTGAGAAAAAATCTGCTCTTTGATTAATATGAAATTATTGTTGGGGAAGAGTTCTTGAGTTGGTCGAATTTGAGTTTTTTTTAAAAGTAAAAATTTCTTAAAAAAAATCAAGTTTTATGTATTCGTCAATTGTAAAATTTGTAAGAAAATGTGTTTTGAATTAAAAAATTTGACTTTCCATGTTAATATCTTGACCGAATTTTAACGGTTTTTCAATTTTTCTAATTTTTCCTACAAGTTTGTTAAATTTTTTTTCAAATCTGATAAAAATTACAGCAAAGTTCCAACCAAAAGTATTTTTAATGAATTTTCTTAATATTGTTGTTAGTTATTTAGCGTGTATTTCAACCAAATGTCAAGAGCGAGAAAAAAACTGTCTCAAATTGAATGTTCTAAACTGGGAAGACAATATCTCCGCCATCTGTGAATAGATTTTATTTATTTCTTTTTTGTAGTTAAGTCTTATCAGTTTACTTAAAAAAACTTTTGAAAATAATACCGTTTTTTTTTTATATTTAAATTATTCCTTTTAAAAAAATACCATAAAATTTGATTTATTCTTTAAATATGGGGTAAAAATGATTATTGTTGTAAAAAAACAAAAACTCAAAATTGCATTTTTGATTGTCTTTCAAAGTCTATGCCGAATTGGAGGTGAATTTATTTTGTCTTGACACTAAATTAATAAACTGTCCGTGCCATCAAAAAATCAAGGTTTTCCTTCCCCCTATGATTTCTTTGACAAAATAAAATTTTTTTAAAATGCTGTTTTTCTGTTTTTGAAAAAATAAGAAAATAATTTCTTTTGAAGAAAATACCTTTATATCTCTAATCAATTAAGAGTCATAGCCTCGAAATTATTTGAACCATCTCACATATCAATATAATTAATAGGCTAAGGTTTTTTTTGTGACTTCAACTCCTCCCAGACCAATAGACCGATTTTGTCGATTCAGATGTCATTTAATCAGGTTTCGGCTGTAGATGTGCAAACCACTTTTAAAAATTGTGATTTCACTTCAGGGGGTTCCCAACCTTTTAAAACAGAAATAAAATTTTTCTACAAAAATCCGTTATTTTATCGATTTAAAATTTAGTTTGAGGAGAGCTTATGAATTGATTGAATTTTAATTTTTTTCAAAACTCAAAAGGCAATCAATGAATTGGTTGAATTTCGTTACTAACAAAATATAATTAGCTGGTGGTGTTTGATAAACTCGGTCTTAAATATTCCTTGGCTCATTCGTTGAATTTTTTGAAAAAAAAGGAAATTTTTTTTATATTTTCGGTCTTAATTATTCCTGAAATTCTTTAAAAACGGAACTTGTTTTTATAATCTCGGTCTAAAATATTCCCTGACATCTTGCTGGAATTTTTTAGAAAAAGGGACTTATTAATTTCTTGCGATCTTTAATATTCCTTGGTCCATTGCTATATCCTTCACGAAACGATTTCGCGATGTGTTAACCCTTAAATTTTCAGAAATTTTTTTAAAAAGTTTCTGTTTTTTTGCAAAAAAAACTTTCTGTATGGACAGGATTTTGTTTTTCAGAATTATTAGAAACCAAAAATAAAGAAACAAAAATTATTACCATCAGAATAAAATCCAAAAAACTACAAAAAAGATACTTTTTATAAAAATTCCAAGTGGCTTAAGGGTTAACACATCGGAAAATCATTTGCTGATGTTACAATGCGTGTTACAATGCGCCAAAGATATTTTAGACCGAATTTATAAAAAAAAATAATTCTTCGTATAAACATCGACCCGGTCTAACTTACTTGTAATAAAAGCGCCCCAAGTTCGTAAACAAATACTTGAATATTTCCAAAAAAAAAGCACCAAAGGCACCCCAGTTCTTTGCAAAAATCTTGTGGATGGCATATTAATACACTATTTTTTAAAGTAAACCATGGCTGAGCCCTCTATACACGGTAAATATTTGTTTGTAATTTACACAAATCGAAACTGTTCGGGATCAAGTTCGCAGGAAGTTCATTTCGAAAGAACGAATTATCTCGGTAATGAACTAAATCCAAGAAAAAAACATAGGCTATAAAAATGCCAAAGACTTCCGCAAGAGGGCGCTTCAAATAGTGCATATTTAAGACTCAATAACGCCTAAACAGCAGAACCGATTTCAATAAAATTTGTTATGAAGGTTCAACTGCGCCCAAAATTAAACCTAGGCTATAAAAAATTCCAAAAACTTCCGTAAGAAGACGCTTTAAGCAATGCATTTTTACGACTCAGTAACTCCTTGACCGATCTTAAACGACTTGACCGATTTTGCTAAAATTTGGTATGTAAAATAACCTGACCCTGCAACAAAATTGAGGCCATTTAAATTTCATAAAACTTCCGTAAGAGGACGCTTTATGCAACCAACTATGTCTGCTCGTTCACGTCAAAACGGATGAACCGATTTCGATGAAACTTGGTAAGCAATCGTAACTGTTACTGAAATAAATCCTTTGGTTTTTATAAGTTCTTTCGACAAAAATCAAGGAATGCGCCGAGGGCAAACGAAGTCAAGAACCAAAGACTAACGAAAAAAAAAACGAAGTTTAACGAATACGAGCAGAAGCTATGTAAAGATGAACTAAAATCAACCGAACAGTAATGACCAAAACCAAAGTTGAACGAAGACAATCCAAAAATCGAATAGATCCCAAAAGGATTTTTTAAAATTAGAATTGTTTGTTTTTTTATATAAAAAAAGCATATTATATGCATGTTAAGAAAAACTTTAAACGCATTTTTCTCGAAGTGACTTTTATCAAACTGAGTGAAAAAGTTCCTTGGAAACCGGACGTCGAAGCGAGACCTGGAAAATGTAATTTTTTTGTAATCATGTCCGGCAGGTACTGTTTTACAGAAATTTAACTAAACATTTTCTACGGAGCGAGGTGGCAAAATCCCAAAAACGAAAGTTTAAAAAATTAAATTTATAATTTAAAACATGTTAATATGAGAGCATTTTTAAAAATCGTCTTCTTTCTGTGCTCGAGGCACAATTCCGAGTAACACTGGATAACATTCGCTTGTTTTAAATAAAAAAATCTTTGTTGGTCTTGCTGCTATTATAGCCTAGGACCAGTGTAAACCATATTCTGTGATTAAAAAAAAAAAAATTCTGTATTTTTAAAGAAAATACTGCTATTTTAAAATTTTGGTGTTAAAATATTTTTAATATTTTATTTAAAGTAAATTATAATTTAAAAGATATCACATTCTTATTAGATACGTATTAAAATTAACAAAAATAAATTAAATAATGAGTTTTAAAGCAATTTTTATCCAATGTTTAGTTCATTAAAAATATATAGTTACACTTTTTTTTTTCATAAGCAATTTTCCCAAACTTATTCATAATTTTTGATGACTTTAAAATTTTTTATTGTTTTTATTCTACGAAAACTTCAAAACTTATTAAAAAACAAGTACAGAAAGTCTAAAGTCGGTCTAGGCCGACTATGAAATACCCTAAACCCACTTATCAAAAAAAAAAAAAAAACTTAATTGTAAATGGGCGTGTTCGTGGTCGGATGAAGTCCATTTTTCCAAACCATCTTTGTCTTGTCATAAAAAACATACGTGCCAAATTTTAACTCTGTAGGTTAAACACATGCTTATTTATTGCGTTTTCAATTTTTGGGTTGTATGGGAGGTAGGCGTGTCCGTGATCGGATGACGTCCATTTTCCGAAGACATATTTGTGTTGGTATGAAACACATACATATCAAATTTTATTGTTGTAGGCTAATTATGAGCTGAGCTATGCAGTTTTCAATTTTCGCGTTGTATGGGAAGTAGGCGTGTCCGTGGGCGGACGATGTCCATTTTTCAAAACCATCTTTTTTTTGGTATAAAAAACATACGTGCCAAATTTTAGCTCTGTAGGTTAAACAGAGGCTTATTTATTGCGTTTTTAATTTTTGGGTTGTATGGGAGGTGGGCGTGTCCATGAGCGGATGACGTCCATTTTTCAAAGACATTTTTGTGTTGATATAAAACACACACATACCAAATTTTGTTGTTGTAGACTTATTATGAGCTGAGTTATGCAGTTTTAAATTTTTGCGTTGTATGGGAGGTAGGCGTGTCCGTGCGCGGATTCCAAAACTATTCAATAGTGCAGATCCTTGGGTACATGTGACCATGTGTACCAAGTTTCATCCAATTATCTCAACTCCTTCTTCTTATCCTGTGTATACGGACAACACACAGACGGACGGACGGACAGACGGACGGACGGACGGACGGACGGACGGACATAGATAGCTCGACTCACGTGGTGACGCTGATCAAGAATATATATACTTTTCTATACCGGACTCGCTTCGTTCTATGCGTTACAAACGTTTGCACAATGTTAATATACCCTGACCTTTCAGGTTTAGGGTATAAAAACGCTGCCCAAATCCTAGGAGAAATAAGAATCCTGCCTGCTTAACTGCTCAAAATACTGCCCAAAACAGGATTAACTGCCCATATGGCAACACTGCTAGAATAGTCAAGTACTAGACACTCGTCAGCACACTCGGCTAAACATGAACTTCCAAAACAGTGATAAAATTTCAATTATTACGTTTTTATATGGGTTTCGTGTTGTACAGACCAGCAGTCAACCAACTTTTGATTTGAAAGTTTAATGTGATGGATGCTATTCAACAGTGAAATCTATTATTTCAACCCATGATTTTTTTGATAAAACATCACTATTTCTCTGAGTGCTAGTTTTTGTCTTCAGAACATTTGAACTTACGAATTCATATTAAACTTATAAGCCCTGCTAGCCCGAATTCCCCCACCACTAGGGTTCCCAACTGTCTCGGATTTAATATTGTTTGTATCTAAATTTCCAATTTGACATGAAACAAAGTTTACTAAAACTGTGTAATTTTATTATCAAATTTAATTTATCATTTATCTTTCATTCAGTTTTTTCTTATCAAAACGTTTTGGATATATATTTTGGTTTTTTCATGAATTGGGCAAGAGTTGGAAAGAGATCTTAACAATATCAAGTAACCAATGCGATGGTGTAAAGGCATCGTTGATACCCTTTATTCCTCAAAGAATAAAAGGAAATATTTAATAAAATAAAAAATTGCATCTAATGTTGTCCCGATTTTGAACTTTCCAGAGTTGGCAACCCTACCCACCACCCTTCATAATTGTAATTTTGTTTTGCAAAGCATTAAACTGCTTAAAATTTGTTTTTGAACCCGATTTACCCAGTAGCTCTTAGCCCGTATTTTTTGTACTTAATTCTTTCAAATTTGTTACATCTTGTCAAAAAAATATTTAAAAACAAAGAAGTTAAAAAAGTTTGGCTGTTTTTTCGAGTATTTTTTTTTTTTCTTAAGCAATTTGAACATCAAAACGACATCTCTTTCTTACATATTAAGTCTAACACGAACTTTGTGTTCGACTACAAGCACAAAGATGATGTCTATGAACGAATGAAAGAATTAATGTATAAAATGAAAATATGAAAAATTCGTCCTTCTTGTTGACTGCAATGCTCTGTTCATTTCATTTTGAACATGTTTTAATTAATCAAATGCAACTAGCGGAACTATATAGTTCCCCGGACATGTAAAAATGTGATTGAAAGACATCGTCGTTCTTGTTATGCGAGGGTGTTCTTTTATGAAGTTTTTTTTTTCAATACGGATTACTCTATTGTCTGACAGTTGTTTTGACAGTTTAAAGTGACTAAACTCTACTCAGTATTGTTTGGCAAATCATCATGAATAAATTAACTCCAGAACAACGCTTCCAAATCGTGGAAATTTATTTTCAAAAACAGTGTTCAATTCAAAATGTTTATAGAGCACTTCGTGAATTTTATGGTGCACATAATCGTCCGTCTGAGACCACCATAAAGAACGTAATTACCAAATTTCGGTCTACATTCACTCTTTTGGATGCCAAGCCACAGAGCAGAATGAGAAGAATGCGTACAGAAGAAAATATTGATGTCGTTGAGGTCAGTGTCGAAGAAAACGGCAATTTATCGATTCGTCGTCGTGCGCAAGAAGTTGGACTTTGTCCATTGACTTTATGGAAAATTTTGCGTAAGGATTTGGGTTTGGTGCCATACAAAATTCAATTGGTGCAACAATTAAAGCCACACGTTCATCAAATGCGCCGTGAATTCAGTAATTGGTCGCTTAATCAATTAGACGAACATCCACTTTTTTACCGCAAAATTCTCTTCAGTGATGAGGCGCATTTTTGGTTGAATGGATATGTCAACAAGCGAAATTGCCGTATTTGGAGCAAAGATAATCCAAACGCCGTTCAAGAATTACCAATGCATCCCGATAAATGTACTGTTTGGTGCGGTCTATGGGCTGGTGAAATCATCGGTCCTTATTTCTTTAAAAATGAGGAAGGACGACGCATTACCGTTAATGGAAATCGATACAGAACCATGATCAATGAATTTTTGTTGCCAAATCTTCAAGATATGGATGTGGACGAAATGTGGTTTCAGCAGGATGGTGCCACTTATCATACTGTGGGCGAAACAATCGACTTATTGGAAGAACATTTCAACGACAACATTATTTCGAGAAGTGGACCGGTGAATAGGCCTCCGCGTTCGTGTGATTTGACGCCACTTGATTAATTTTTGTGGGGATACGTGCAGTCATTGGTTTATGTGGATAAAACAGCAACGATTGACGCTTTGGAAACCAATATTCTACGTGTCAATACATGAAAAGGTGGTCGAAAATTGGACCTCCAGAATGACCTTTGTGCGAAATAGTCGTGGTGGCCATATGCCCGAAATTATATTTAAATGTTAAATGCCAAGAAATTATCTACCAAATAAAAATTTTTTTTGGCCATTTCATAATTTGGCATGTGTTTTATTTAAATTTCAAATCAGCAAGCTCTTAAAAAAACACTTTAGTTCCGGGACATGTTTTGCTTTCGAGGCAGCTGCTGCATATGAACATGAATGAAATTTTAGATAAGAAATTTTAGATAAGGAATGGAATGCTGTTATGTGGCAAGTGGCCCGATGTTGTTGACTCCACATACCATCCAGATCCATATCTTCAATTTCTGTCAAAAAAAAAGGTGAAACATAAAGCACACCAGACTTTTAAGATAATTTCATAGTATTTTTAATGTAGATTTGTTTTTGTAGAATAGTGCTTTGGTTAAGTTATTTTTTAAAACTATTTGAAGTATTGTGTCACTCAAGTTACTTATATTTCGGACTATATGACCTTCATTTTGAAGACATTGATGGTTTGTTTAGGTTGCTTAAGCAGTTTCTACTATGGAACAAAATTACGAAATGAAGTATGAGTCGTAAATTTCCACTGAAAATTGTATTCAAGGTTTGTTAAGACCATATTTTGAAATCCATAACTAATATAGTTAAATGTGTGACACTTCTATGGTTGCCTACTCAAAAAATTATGTCTTACTTCTTACAAAATATGTACTTCATTTCAATTCTCTTCAACTAAAAACTTCAACTCAAAAGCTTTTAAAACTGCCAACACTTACATTGCAAATAAGTGTGTTCAAAGTCAAGCTCTTAAAAAGCAAGACAACGCTAAAAGTCTTCAAGTTTCTCTTAAAGTACCGTGAGTAAATATCCATGAGATTGCATAAACGGCTATAAAAAATACTTAAATAACACTGACTGCATTTGTTAATTTCAAAGCCAACTTTAATGGCTTTAAGCGTTCACACAAGTGTTAGTTTTGGTAGTCTAAAAACTGACATTGCTAATGATTTTTCAATAATGGTCATTTGGAGACTTTTTTCCCACATTGCCGTTTTGTGTGATGTCTCTGTTGTCTGTTATCTTCCTGTTAATTTGGCAATACAAAAAAAAAAACTTAGATGGAAATAAAAAAACAATATTTCTTGAAATGCTAATATTGCTTAATGTTTGCTTTTTGTCAAAAATTATATTCAAGACTTCTAAAAACGCTCAAGTTTCGACACTGGGCAGAGGGTTATCGGAAGATTATAAATAGAGAAACTGTTGAAGATTATATGAATAGTTGATGACACATATGATGCATTAAGAAACTGTGCTGTTAAGCAGCTGTCTACTTCTCTAGTGGGGAATGCAATATTTTCCGAGAACCTCATCAGTGTTTTTCTAAGAATCAACTCCGCTCATATAGATACTAGACAAACAATTAGTTAAATAGACTAATGTACTGACGTATAATTACTACTGGGAACAAAAACTTAATTGAATCTCTGACTATAAAAATAATTATCTATTTGTTTGTTTGACTTATATAGAAATCTAAACGGCTAGAACGGCTTTTCTCAAATTTTGCGCATAAGACCTGCCTTCACTAAACCAAAAGTTGCAAGAGAACGCAATAATTATGTACTTTTACATGTTATCCATGAATCGAATTCATGAATTTTGGTGCAGTAACCAAATTACTTGAGTAACATGAACTATTCATGATATCAATGCAAAAAATTCAGAAAAAAACACAAGAACATGAATATTTCATAATCCTAGTATTTAAAGTTCATAAAGTGTGTGTACAAGATACATGAAATGATAAAAATGTTCGTAAATATGATACAAAAATACAAGGGGATATGAATCTTTCATACTTTTTGTGTATAAAATTCATAAAACTCAAGTCCAAATGAACTATGCATGATATTAACGCCCAAAATACATAACAGAAAAACACGAGAACACGAGATATATATCATATGCCTGGTGTTTAAAATGCATAAAGTTTGTGTAAAAGATACATGAACCAATAAAAAAAATGTATTACATGCCATGAGAAAATACAAGGAGAACATGAATCATTCATAATTGCTGTGTTCTTGAACGAAGAGAACAAGAAGAGTTTATGAGATGAGATAACTGACAAAATTGCATAAAAATTATGTACATATATAAGAGAAACGTAAATTATATTATAAGAAAAGTGATCGAAATTCATATAAGCCATGTACAAGTACAAGGGCAGCAGGCATAGTTCATAAGATAATAGTCCTAAATACATGAAGTCTACTGGAAAATACACCTGAAAATCTTTTGAAGGTTTTACAATAATAGGTGTAAGTAGAGCCATCCCGTTGCAATATCAGTTTCTTTGAAAATCGCATCACTATGTAAAAAGATGGTGGCTTTTAGGTTTAAATGGTGTGGAACCTGAATTCTGCCAGTCTTGAGTGTTGGTGAGAGTTCAGTTCGTTCTGAGTCTTAGTATGAGTCTTCGGGTTTGACCAGACTCCGTTGAATTTTGGTGGACAAGTGCGTAATATCCAAGAAGTGAACTCAATTTATGAACGCCGTGGGATTACGGAGTAACTGTTACCGAGGAGAAAGACGGAGCAGCGCAGAGACCAGGATCCAGTGTATCTGAAATTCAGACTAGTATCAGGGAGTTATTTGCATTGTATGGTCGAGTTCTGTGATTGAGTGTTGTTGAGTGCAGTTGGTTATATTTGTTGGTCTACTTGTGATTAAAAGTTTTGTAGGTCGATTCTTCTCTACCCAATACCCAGTAGTTGAGCTCCCAGTGGCACCATTTTGTGTAATTGTCCCCTGTAAGGCCTCCGCCTAGTAAAGAACTCGAGTCTAGTTCCAGCCGAACATGTGCGGGTTCAAGTCATCTCCTCAAACCCGCAACTAGAGTGCGCCCCATACCTTGGGTTTTGGTTTCCTCTTCTTTTTGTACCTGGTAAGTTGGCTATCAGTTCTTTTTCATGTCCAGTATAATCTATCTTCATATAATATTGCTTTCGTTCTTATAAAATTTAAATTAAGTAAACTTTAACTTAATAAATTGTAAAATTTGAGTTTTCTTCACATAATCTACCTTTTCCAAATTCCCTGTGTAATGACCTCTCTCTTCTCAATTTTTGTCCATGCGAACCCGCCCCTTTTCGGCTGAGTAGGTGGCAACATTGGTGACCGTGGCATGCAGGTTAAGTGTGTGGCTTGGCATGCTCGGAGCCCGGGTTCGATCCCCAGCCGCGGCGAAAAAGTTTTTTCAATAAAAAATTTTTCTGATCAGTCACCACCTCTCTGCAGACAATGGCAAACCTCAGAGAGTAAATAATGCCATGTAAAGCTTCTTGAGAACATGAACTTTAGCCGTTCGGAGTCGGCATAAAACATGTAGGTCCAGTTCTCGGTCAATTGTGTGCAAACATTTAATAGCACACACAACACAATTGATCATAAGAAGCTCGGTCAAAGTCCTTTCAAGGGCTGAAATGGCCAATTTGTTTTTTTTTTGTTTTTTAGGTGGCAACATTGTCGTGGGCACATTTTGCTTGACGTTTTTCTTAGTCATTATGAACAAATCTTGCGATTATCAGGTGCCAGTGGCGTGTATCGTGTTTTTTCATTGATTGCTTAATTAATTGTTTCATTTATTAAATAAAAAGTGCCGCAACAACGGATTCGTCTTCACACTACAAAAACTGTTAAACTGATTTCGCGCCTACATAATTTATTCTTGTATTTTACATGAGCTTGTGTATAAATACACTCAAGCCATGTATATTATTACTTGGAAGTTATGAGGGAGTACACGTGGTGGGTGAACGCAAAATTCATGAAGGTTTTTTAATTAACGTTTTTGCCTAATTTATGTTTTCATTGAAGATGGGTAAAATGTATCACTGGTTCATGTTATCAACCACCTGTCTGCCACCTTTCAGTAGGATCCCTCTACAAAAATTACAACAACTTGAGAATAATGTTAAAAACTAGTTCATAGCTCCCCGGGGCTCACTAGAAGGATGAAATGTACGACTAGCTCCAATTTTTTCATCCTCCAGAGTTCTTGCAGATCTAGTTAGCCCCATTTGTTGCGCTTCTGAGTCCTTCGCAAAAAAATGCACGCTTTTTAGTCAGATATATTTTATATTTTCGTTGAAGACACCAAAATAACTATGTTTATTTCTAACGAGTATCCTAAAAAATAATTTATTGTTCTCGTTCACGAGCGAGTACCTTTTGAAAATTAAGCTCAAAGGTTGGTCATAGGAAAATGTAAGATTTCTGTGTGCTCCTTTTACAAAAACCAATTATTCTCAGGATAATAATGCCCAATTAGATGGTTTGTAGAACTCTATAAGGATCTTTACGTAAACGGGATTTTTCAAAAAATTGGTTCAAAGAGATATTTTTTCATAAGATAATTTTAAACATAGATGCCACATAAAAAATGTTCATAGTATTAAAAGTTCTCAAAATATACGACCAAAACGGTTGGTAAAATGGCTTTTTCAAAATGGATCGTAAATAATATTTTTCGAAAATTTGCAACGTATTTGTTTAATGAACAAATTTACACAAAAACTACACGTAAATAAAATTGTAAAATTTCTATAGAATCAACGATATGCGTCAAATTCCTCATGTGAGTCTCTTGAGCATCTTTCCATGAGCATCTCGTCCAAGAAAGCATATTTTCGACCCATGTTCATTTCCACCTCGGCGGCTGAGTTAACAAGCAAAAATGTCATATCTGAGGCTCGTAAAATTCACTTCTGACTGTGGAGAAGCCAATGACATTCACCGCGAGTCACTGTTTGGTGCGGCTTATGGGTCGGATGCATCACCCATTTTTTTCCCAAAATGAGAACTGAAACACCGAAAATGTCAACTCTGAGCGGTACCACACTACGTTTGAGGATTATTTTGTGCCGGAGGTTGAAGCTCAGGGTCTGAATATGATTTCAATAGAACCACACACAACTTGTCTCAATTTGGACTTTGTGCGTCGCAAATTCCCGAATAGTGTAATTTATCGTTGAGATGATGTGAATTGGCCGCCCAGACCATGCAATTTGACACCATGAAAATTTGTTTTGTGTGGTTACCCGAAAGATAAAGTCAATGTGAATGGTCTGACGACAATTTCAGACTTGCAAAGTAATATTACATCGGTAATTCGGACCATTTCGGAGGTCATACTGCAAAATAACATCGAAAATTTTAAGGAAACCTAAATTTTGTCAATGTAGGCCTTACATTTCCCTCTGAACCACATCTGCACAGAGTGCTCCGCCGAACCTGAACCCACCCTTACCAACAAATGAACCGCACCTGGACAAAAACCCGGTCATACCGCGAACCGCCCCTGTTCATAAACATGCAGCTGTGCGTCCCGCAATCAAACAATAACAAAACATACAGCAAGCCAGTGGCATGATCACAGTTGCACAACAACAAAACAAAATAAAGTCGCATAAAGCAAAACCAGCAAAACATACAAACAACATGCATTCTATGCACCCACAAGAGGCAATAACAAAATACATAGGGTTCAATAAACAGCGAATATGACAACAATAACATGCAGGGCAAAAGATTGCCGCTACTTTTAGACAAGCTAGATTCAAGGTCGAGATCAGATAGAAATTTTGTGACACAAACAAGGTCCCGTTACACTTTTTGGTGATAAAAGGAGTCAGCGAACCAACAGTTGGTCTCTTTTGAAGTCAACACGCAAGCAGCAAGCAGCACATCGGTGAGTCAAGTGAACAAGTGACCAAGGACAAGAAGTGAACCAGTGACAGTAAATAAGTGACCAAGTGCAACAATGAACAGTGTTTTCTTGTCGGCCCGAGTGGTTTCATATCGGACGGCCGGTCATAAAACATACTTGAGGTATCACGAAAGCTGTTTTTTCTTTCGACCCGAGTGGTTTCATACCGAGTGGTTTCATACCGTACGGTCTGCTCTAAAAGCATCCAAGTGATTGCATTTTTGTTCAACACAAGCTAGACGACATCTACGACCGAATTTTACATCTGACCCGAGTGGTTCCATACCGGACGGCCCAACGTGAATTCGAATACACAGTGGACAGTGAATAAGTGATCAAGTACAACAGTGAACAGTGTTTTCTTGTCGGCCCCAGTGGTTTCATATCGGACGGCCAGCCATAAAACGTACTAGAGGCATCACGAAAGCTGCTTTTTCTTTCAACCCGAGTGGTTTCATACCATACGATCTGCTCTAAAAGCAACCAAGTGATTGCATTTTTGTTCAACACAAGCTAAACGACATATACAACCGAATTTTATATCTGACCCGAATGTTTCCATACCCGACGGCCCAACGTGAATTCGAATACACAGTGGACAGTGAATAAGTGATCAAGTACAACAGTGAACAGTGTTTTCTTGTCGGCCCCAGTGGTTTCATATCGGACGGCCGGCCATAAAACGTACTAGAGGTATAACGAAAGCTGCTTTTTCTTTCAACCCGAGTGGTTTCATACCATACGATCTGCTCTAAAAGCAACCAAGTGATTGCATTTTTCATACCGTACGGTCTGCTCTAAAAGTATCCAAGTGATTGCATATTTGTTCAACACAAGCCAAACGACATCTAAAACCGAATTTTACATGTGGCCCGAGTGGTTCCATACCGAACGGCCCAACGTGAATTCGAATACACAGCGGACAGTGAATAAGTGATCAAGTACAACAGTGAACAGTGTTTTCTTGTCGGCCCCAGTGGTTTCATATCGGACGGCCGGCCATAAAACGAACTAGAGGTATCACGAAAGCTGCTTTTTCTTTCAACCCGAGTGGTTTCATACCATACGATCTGCTCTAAAAGCAACCAAGTGATTGCATTTTTCATACCGTACGGTCTGCTCTAAAAGTATCCAAGTGATTGCATATTTGTTCAACACAAGCCAAACGACATCTAAAACCGAATTTTACATGTGGCCCGAGTGGTTCCATACCGAACGGCCCAACGTGAATTCGAATACACAGTGGACAGTGAATAAGTGATCAAGTACAACAGTGAACAGTGTTTTCTTGTCGGCCCCAGTGGTTTCATATCGGACGGCCAGCCATAAAACGTACTAGAGGCATCACGAAAGCTGCTTTTTCTTTCAACCCGAGTGGTTTCATACCATACGATCTGCTCTAAAAGCAACCAAGTGATTGCATTTTTGTTCAACACAAGCTAAACGACATCTACAACCGAATTTTATATCTGACCCGAATGGTTCCATACCCGACGGCCCAACGTGAATTCGAATACACAGTGGACAGTGAATAAGTGATCAAGTACAACAGTGAACAGTGTTTTCTTGTCGGCCCCAGTGGTTTCATATCGGACGGCCGGCCATAAAACGTACTAGAGGTATCACGAAAGCTGCTTTTTCTTTCAACCCGAGTGGTTTCATACCATACGATCTGCTCTAAAAGCAACCAAGTGATTGCATTTTTCATACCGTACGGTCTGCTCTAAAAGCAACCAAGTGATTGCATTTTTGTTCAACACAAGCTAGACGACATCTACGACCGAATTTTACATCTGACCCGAGTGGTTCCATACCGGACGGCCCATAGTTATTTCAAATACTCCGTGCCAGGCGAACCGTGCATAGATTTCATGGACCCAACTTTGAAGGACTTCAAAGGAAATTGAAAAGGAACTGAAAATAATCAATGAAATGTGAATTTTGTGAAAAAAAAAGGTATAAAATAAAAGGATTTAAGAGTGAATTTTAAAGAAACTATGTTGTTATTTTTTAATTAACACCAGGAAATTTTTGTGTACGATCTCCGGCTATGCGACGAGCTAATCCCGTCTAGAAAGTGCGTTACAAAATATCACCGAAAGAGTAAGATATCTAGGGAAAAGTCGCGGTGAACATATCCGCAAAATAGTTTTTCACACATTAATCCTATTGTGTGACCTTTCGAACGAAATAAAATATTTGGAAAAAAACCGAACCGTTTACATTTTATTCAAAATTAAAGTACTACACGTCTAATGGAACACCCCAGCAAATGTTTATAGTACAATTATGAAAGCTGATACGGAAATTTCTACACAATTGAACGAGACTTGAACCTACAAAATGTATGCCTACTTCGAATGGATACAGTTCACGTTTTGCACAGAGTCTGCACAGAAGCGAGGACCAATCTTAAAAATTGATTTCTATTGAAAAAACTTTCTGTGTCGGATGTTGATTCGAACCCGGGTCTGCCGAAGTTCGTTGGCTCGCACGCCACACACATGGCATGCATGGTTTCGGCCGCCAAAAGCGTTATATTTATTATTCTTATGCCTCAAACACTAGATTCTCATTTTGTATGCAGAAAACCAAACGAAGATCATTAATAATCATGCATAACAGTTTTGAAACAAGCAAGTCGGTAAATTTTAAATGAAATTCTTCAAAATTTTTCTTTGAAATTTGTTAAGAAAATCGTTTTTCATAGTTGATACGGTTGATATAAAACGCACAGCGTTCAAATTAACTTTTACATACTTTTAAGTAGATGTCCTTGTAATGAAGGGAACAGATGGGTATCTTCTCAGAAGCAAGACAAAATATTGTGTAGGTATTCTATATGTAACAGACAACTGAAGAATTATGCTAATTTATTCGCTTTTCAAATTCAACTTTGAACTTTTTTGCTTGCCGCTAACCAACAGCATCGAGTAGAGCCCATAAAGAAAATAACATTTATGGTTAATTAGCAAAAATAAATGTTGCTAACGAATTTATATTGAGGTAGAAGGAACAAAAAGAAAAAATAAATGCAAAATTTTTGCAAAATATGTTAACAACGAAGAAGAATGTGTGTAGAATTTGTATATAAGTAAAAAAGTTTTACATTTCAAAGCAATGAATAACATATTGTTGAAGAACAAAGCTTTTAAAGTTTTATTAATAATAAGAAATTGTTTAAAACTGTTGGCGAATTATATGCTTTGGCCACTTTTAATATTACTTCCCTATGAATGTGCACGCGTGTGGGTGTGTTTGTGAGTGTTTCTAATATAACTCACAGTGTTCGAGTTGTTTTAGTCGTTTAACAATTTCAAAATTAGTTCTACGCTTACAGCATAAAGCCATCCTTCATTTTATATTCTTCAAAATGGCTAAAAACGAAAATTCTCTAAATTTGTTGGCACATTTTGGCAACTTTTCAGCTTAGTTTCATGTAAACTAAGACATGCTTGCTACAAAGTGTTCGCTCTTGTTTTCAGTTTTTGCTTTTTCTCTCTCCCACACCAGCCCAGCTGAGTGTTAAATGGTTTCTGAGTGCTCTGCTGAGACGCCATACAATGCTCTTTACTTGACTTAACTTGTAATTAAATGCTGCCTGAACTCTATTAAAAATAAAATGGCACACAAAATTCACTATGCATTAAAGTGGAAAATTTCAACAGTGTACCATAAAGTGCGTTCAAGAGCGTTAAAGTTCTCAAGTGCAATTTATAGCATTTAAATTTTTCAGCTGTGCTCAGCAGATAGATGCTTCATAAAGTTCGGCATTGATTAAGATTTGTTCTGCAAATTGCTGCGTATTGAGTGTGTAAATAAATGAATGAAGTTGTGGAATTCTGTGGAATTCGGTGGCTTATGCGTTAACAAATAAGCTTGATGAAGTGAACGTGAACGCATTTCGAGATATGTCATGTCCAGCCAGATTACAGGCCAAGTGTAACGAATGAATAAAAAATAAATTTTTTTCCTGGTACTTTTTTTTCAATCACTGAAATAAAATTCCATGGAAATTCATTACAAAGCTGCCAGATTTTTATTTACTTTTTTCCTATCTGATATTGTGGAAATCTGCAAAATTAGCAAAAACTCACAATAAAGCATTTTTCATTCGAACCAACAACAAATAGAAATGAAAAGATAACGTCAATTTCCACAAGTCTTTGCAGTAAGAATAAAGTTCAATTCTCTTGAATGCTATCAAAAAAAATTTTTTTGAAAATTTTATTGATAAGTAGTTCACAAAAGTCACACAGGTAATCCTAGTTGCACCTATATATCATAAAATTTAAGATTTTTTAAGATAACTCGCTTGTATCTCGCGAAGCAATAACCGTACTAAAAAATAATGTCCAAAAATAATGAAAAAAAATACTTTCAGATACTGCATTAAAAGCTAGCTATAAACAAGTAAATAATGTCTAAAGCCAGTCTAGCCCGACTATGGAATACCCTAAACCTGCTATATTAAAATACTAGCGGATGTAACAAAGTAACGGTGTTACTTTGGGCTGTGCCTCGAACACAGAAAAATTGCGATTTTAAAACTGTCTTTCATTTTAACATTTTTTAAATTATCAATTAAATTGTAAAATTTTTTGAATCCTCCGTCGAATGTTTTTAGTCAACTTTTCGTAAAACTGTACCTGCCGGCCATGATTAGAACAAAAATACATCTTCAACGTCTCGATCTGACACCTGCTTTCTGAGGAAAATGGTCAGCCAATTTCAAAAAAGCCATTTCGAGAAAAATGCGTTTGAAGTTTTTCTTAGCATGCATTTAATATGCATTTTTATCTCAAAAAAAATTAAAATTTTAAAAAATCCTTTTGGCATCGATTCGATTTGTGGATTGTCTTCGTTCAACTTCGGTTTTGGTCAATACTGTTCAGTTGATTTTTGTTCATCTTTTTATAGCTTCTGCTCGTATTCGTTCAACTTTTTTTTTTCGTTACTCTTTGGTTCTTAACTTCGTTTGCGTTCGGCTCATTCCTTGATTTTTGTCTAAAGAACTTTTTAAAGCATAGGATCTATTTCAGTGACAGATACAAATGCTTAACAAGTTTCATCAAAATTGGTTCATCCGTTTTGACGTGAATGAGCCAGTATAGTTGATGGAATAAAGCGCCCTCTCACGGAAGTTTTCTGAAATTTAAATAGCATCAATTCTGTTGCAGGGTCAGGTTATTTCACGTACCAAATTTTAGTAAAATCGGTCAAGTCATTTAGGAGTTATTGAGTCTTAAAGATGCACTTCTTAAAGCGCCCTCTTGTGAAAGTTTTTGGAATTTTTTATATATTAGGTTTAATCTTGGGCGCAGTTGAACCTTCATGTCAAATTTCATTGAAATCGGTCCAGGTGTTTAGGAGTTAATATGCCTTTTAAACGCACTTCTTAAAATGCCCTCTAACGGAAGTCTTTGGAATTTTTTATATTTTAGGTTTAATCTTGGGCGCGGTGTTTAGGAGTTATTATAGAGTGCCACGTCCACATACTGGCGCCCACTTTTTTACAGCTTTTATAATCTTGCTCTCTATTAAACGTACTCGGTGTCCAAATTTCAGCTCAATCGGATAAACAGTGCGCGAGCTTATACTGAACAGACAGACAGACAGAAATTCGATATTTAAGCTTTTTTTAAAAAAATTAAGGTCAAGTTCGAGAATGGGCTAAATCGGATGAAAACCACGCCTACCTCCCATACAACCCCAAAATTGAAAACTCTACAAAGAAGCTAATATTAAAGCTACAATACTGAAATTTGGTATATGTGTATTCTATGTCAAAGCTGATATGTCTTAGAAAAATAGGCGTCATCCACCCACTAACACGCCCACCTCCCATATAACCCCAAAATTGAAAAATCTATGAAGAGGCTAATATTAAAGTTACAAGACAGAACCTCGGTATTTGTGTATTCTATGTCGAAACTGAGGTATGCTAGAAAAATGGGCGTCATACACAATCGAACACGCCCACCTCCCATAAAACCCCAAAATTTAAAAATTTATAAAAAGGCTTATATTTAAGCTGCATGTATGTATTTGATATGTATGTATTTTAGACACATAAAAATAATAAAATCTCTCAAAATCACATACAAAAAGCTCATCAATTTAAGATTCTTCCACCCTTAAGAATCGGCCGTGAGGGTATTTTAACTTCGACCAAGTCGAAGATATACCTTACTAGTTTTTGATCATCTCAGTTTGGATATAAAATGCTTCTATAAGAAGTTTTATCTCTCTAGGTACGAAATATAAACCTTTCAATAGTGTTTTTAATGTTGTGAATTGTATGAGCGGTGGGCGTGTTCATTGGAGTATGACGCCCATTTTGTGAACTCATCTTAGTTTTGATACAATAATGTCACATACCAAGTTTTATCTATGTAGCACATATATAAATCTCTATATAAAGTTTTAACCATAGTGGGTTGTATGGTAGGTGGGCGTGTTTTTGAGAAAATCACGCCCATTTTTAATTCTCACCTCAGTTTTGATAAAAAATGCTCCCATACCATGTTGTATCTCCCTAGATCAAATATAAGCCTTTTAATAGTGTTTCAAATATTGTGAGTTGTATGGGCGGTGGGCGTGTTCATGAGCAGATGATGCCTATTTTGTAAACACATCTTTGTTTTGATACAATTATCTCACATACCAAGTTTTATCTTTGTGGCTTATATATAAGCCACATTAGAGTTTTTACCATAGTAAGTTGTATGTGAGGTGGGCGTGTTGGTGTGCGAATGACGCTCAGTTTTTCTACACATCTTATTTCTAGTATGAAATATATACCTGCTAAATTTTATTCCTCGATTAAGTCTTTTCGGAAACGATTTTTGTAGAAGCTCCAGAGATAAAGAGGAGAAATAAACAGTACCTCATCTTCTATATTTCTGCCTTCCCCAAAAAATGTCATAGCAATCTGGGTGTCTACATTTGCGATAAGCTTGATGACTTCTCAACGACAAGTGTCAGGCTTCTAGCTAGCTTTGTTAAAAGTACATGGTACATGGTGGTTCCATAAGGATTGCAGGTCAAGTGTGCTACGGTTTCACAATGGATCAAACTAGTCTAAGTGAGCTTGTGTATTTATTAAATAGGCTGCCGCCCCTACTTAGCCTAACCTATAGATCAAGCCAGGTTCCACTAACCTAGCCACTTCCATAGATAATTCTAGTAGAACACATTTCTCGAACGCCATATATTTGTGTGACAAAAATTTTTTTCATTTTCGATAATAGTCATTCTATATGAAAGCGTCAAATGGGTGAGCTGCATAGTCTCCGATTTTGATGAAAAAAATCGAGGATAAACTTATGGGTGCCTTATGATAAAAACCGTAGTCATTTATTGTTTTAGATACCTTACTTCGGATCGGCACCCATTCGAAATTCTTAAATGAGCTATTTTTATAGTACTCTTAAGTAGGCTGAAATTTTTATTTCGTAAAACATAAATATCATTGTAATTTTATTTGTTTCTTAGAAAATGTGCTTCATATAAAAAAATTAAATTATCTCATTTTAATAATTAACCATTGAAAATTTCATAAAAATTATTGATTTTTGATTTCAGTTCGGGACTCCTGATTTTTTGAAGCTTTAAATTTATTAGTTTTAAGTTTCAGGACTCTCATATCATTAAAGAAAAATACCTTTGAAAATTGAAATTTGTCAAAAAGGTCCTACTTTGACTCCAAAAACGGTCACGTAAAGAACCTAATCAAAATCCGAAACTTCGAAGAAATGAAGTTCGGTTCTGTTATTTTCACTTTCCATAAAGATATGATGTTTTTTTTTATACACACCTTTTTCAGATATTTGAAAATTTTATTTGAGAAAAATTGTGTGTCACGATGCCTGAGTAACGTTTGTCAAAAAGTTGTTTTGTTTTTTCAAAATATTAACTGGACAAATGTGTCCTAGCGACAATGCATCCATTCGTATAATATTATAAAGAAAATAAATTGTTTGAATTTATAATATTTCGTTTGATCAGGAAATGTATGACTCACACTACTGTAATTTTCTCTATTTCAAATGAAATTTTCTTCAATTAACCCTAGTACTCTGTTCACTTTCATGTGAAATTTCACTCAAATCTACATACAAACAAGTAAAGAAAGTCTAAAGTCGGTCTAGGCCGACTATGAAATACCCTAAACCCACTTTTCAAAAACAAAAACTTTTTTATTGTAAATGGAAGTTTCCGTGGGCGGATGAAGCCTATAATTTATGTATGTGCATTTAAATGTTGATGAAAAATTTACACATACCAAGATTTATTCCTGTAGCTCACAGTTAATGCCTTTATTGTGCTTTCGCTATGGGAGGTGGGCGTGTTCATGGACGGATTACTCCCAATTTTTGAACACATCTTAGTTTTGGTATAAAATACATGCATACCAAATTTAATTTCTCTATGACAAACATAACCTTATTTATTGAGTTTTAAACTTTTTGGGTTGTATGGGAGGTAGGCGTGTCCGTGACCGGATGACGTCCATTTTTCTAAGACATCTTTGTGTTTATATAAAACACATACATATGAAATTTTATTATTGTGGGCTAATTATGAGCTGAGTTATGCAGTTTTCAATTTTCTCGTTGTATGGGAAGTAGGCGTGTCCGTGGGCGGATGACGTCCATTTTTCAAAACAGTATTTGTCTTGTCATAAAAAACATATGTGCCAAATTTTTGCTCTTTAGGTTAAACACAGGCTTATTTATTGCGTTTTCAGTTTTTGGGTTGAATGGGAGGTGGGCGTGTCCGTGAGCGGATGACGGCCAGTTTTCGAAGACATCTTTGTGTTGGTATAAAACACATACATATCAAATTTTATTGTTGTAGGTTAACTATGAACTGAGTTATGCAGTTTTAAATTTTCGCGTTGTATGGGAGGTAGGCGTGTCCGTGGGCGGATGATTTCTATTTTTCAATACCATCTTTGTTTTGTTATAAAAAACATATGTGCCAAATTTAAGCTCTTTAGGTTTAACACAGGCTTATTTATTGCGTTTTCAATTTTTGGGTTGTATGGGAGGTGGGCGTGTCCGTAAGCGGATGATATCTTTTTTTCGAAGACATCTTTGTGTTGATACAAAACACATACACACCAAATTTTATTGTTGTAGGCTTATTATGAGCTGAGTTATGCAGTTTTCAATTTTTGCGTTGCATGGGAGGTAGGCGTGTCCGTGGGCGGATTCCAAAAATATTCAATAGTGCAGATCCTTGGGTGCATGTGACCATGTGTACCAATTTTCATCCAATTATCTCAACTCCTTCTTCTTATCCTGTGTATACGGACAACACACAGACGGACAGACGGACGGACGGACGGACGGACGGACGGACGGACATGAATAGCTCGACTCACGAGGTGACGCTGATCAAGAATATATATACTTTTCTATACCGGACTCGCTTCGTTCTATGCGTTACAAACGTTTGCACAAAGTTAATATACCCTGACCTTTCAGGTTTAAGCATAGTACTATGTTCGGCTTCACGTGAAATTCCACTCAAATCTCCATACAAAAAATGACAACTGTGAAACAACCGTGAACATTTCACAACTTTTTCGTCAAAGCTGTACTATGCTTCACTGGTGAAAATCTAGTACTATATTCCGCAACATGCATCTAGCAACATTGTTTTCACGGCAATTTAATTGAACCGACCATTTATTTTGCCGTGAAAAGTGAGAATTACCATGTCATTTAAGAAAAAAGTGCAAGCAAAAGGACAATGTTTATAATTGAAATGATATTTTTGCACTATTTCTATAGTTTTGCAATTAATTATTGCAGTTGTTTGAAATTGTAAATACGGATGCACCTTTCCGCGGTATTGGCGGTCGCAAAACTTCGCAGCTTGCAGACTGCCATAAACTAATGACTTGTTCTGCTCCAAAATAAAGGACATGCATACTTGTATAAATATTTATTTTGTATTTATATAATCACAAGTATGAAAATCAAAGAACTTAAATGATTTTCTGCTTTTCCTCTAATAAATTGTGGCTGTTTATTTACATCTTGTCGAAATTTGTAAGCTGAACATCAACTGTTCGTTCGCAACAAAATATCTGTCAAAATTTTCACGCAACAATTAATGGCTGTTGCCAGTGAAATTTCACGCAATCGAGCATAGTACTAGGCTTTAGGGTATAAAAACGATAGCTGTGAAATATATGTGAAATTTTTCACAACATGTTTATCAAAGTTGTACTCTATTCCGCTGTGAGAAATTCTCGCAACATTTCTCTTGCAACATTTTTTTCAATTTCTTAGCAACAAAATATTCGTCAGAATTTTCAGGCAACAAAAAATGAATGTTGCGAGCGAAATTTCATGCAAACGAAAACAGTACTGGACTTTAGAATAAATGTTCACATATTCGAAGAAATATTTCTTCACTTGCAGAAAATTAAATTATTTGTATTCTTCTCGCACAAAAAATTCTCATTTAAGCCTAGTACTCTGTTCGCTTGCGTGAAATTTCTCTGTCAACTTTCATTTTGTTGTTGCGTAAAAATTCTGACAAATATTTTGTTGCATAGAAATTATAAAATTTGAGAAATATTTTCAAAATAATGAAAAATAAATGTATCAAAACAAAATATTTACGACAACTGTCACTTTTCACATCAAAATAAATAGGCAGTTAAATTACATTGACGTGCAAAATTGTTGCAAGAGAAATGTTGCGAGTATATTTCGCAGCGGAACAGAGTACTGCTTTGATTCACACGCATTTTATAGCTATCTTTTTTTTTTATGAAGATTCGATTGAAATTTCACATGAAACAGAACTGAGTGGCTCAGTGAATAAAGGCCTAACGAACTAACGGCTAAAAAAAAAAAATGAAATAATGCCTAAAAATTGCAACAAAAAATTATATAGGAATTAGGCGGTTGTTCATTATGAAAGAATGTCTAATATTTTAGGCATTCCTTCATTAAAATTGTTAAAACAATTGATTTTCCCTTTTACAAAATGCATACACTATCTTGTAAACATTCTGTAAAAGGGAAAATTAGACTTTCCTTCATTTTTAAAGTTAGACGTTCTTTCAGTTTCTTCTTAGGCGTTCTTGTTTAGGCATTCTTTCATTTTGAAAAATTAGGCATTAGTTCGTTAGGCCTTTATTCACTGAGCCCAACTGAGTACTAGGCTTTATACACTCAGAAAAAAGCACATATCTTTCTTCGATAAAAAATTTCTCTATTTTCGATAAAAGCACATTTATCTTTTTTAAATAAAATCTTCTTCAATTAGAAAATATTTCCACTTACTCAAAGATATATTTCTTTTTTTCGGGAAATGGAATATAATGCATTTGTACATGCATTATATGAATTTCGACCACAAAACTCATAAAGTAGTTCATGTTTTTCTTGTATATCTACATGAGATTCATGCATTTGAGTCCTTATCTCATGAACTGTTCTTGTTCTCTTCGTATTTGTACATGAGTTTCGTGAATTTTAATTACAAAATTTATTTTTTCATGGCATTTATGTATCTTGTACATACACTTTATGAACTTTCAATGCTAGGCTTATGAAATACTCATGTTCGTGTGTTTTTTCTTTTGTGTATTTTGTACATTGATATCATGAATAGTTCTTGTATTTCATGCAATGGGTAACTAGATCAAAATTTATGAATGCAATTCATAGAGAGCGGGATATATTTATGGAATATTAGTTTCCACCGAGTTCTTATGCACCATTCGTCAAAGTATGAGTCATAAAAGCGTTTCGGGAACTAATTTTTGCATTCAAAATACTAACAAAAAATATCAAGAAAATCTTGAATATCTATAGGAACATTAGCTGTTTAAACTTATGATCGTATTTGGAAAATGTTTAGCATAATTGTTAATTGAGTAGTTTCATTATTTTTTATTTGAACTGCCTACTGATTATCTCGAATTGGTTTATAAACTCGAAACATAAATTTTGCTTGGATCAAATCATTATCAGAAATGTTTTTTTTTTGTTAGTAAGTATTGCAATTAAAATAATAAAAGAATAAACAAAAAAAAAAAAAAACACTAACTATAAAAAAAATATACTATAATTTTGTGATTGACATATGTATGTTTGGATATCTTCATTTTTGTCTAAAATCTTGTTCAAAAGTTGAACTAAAAAATGACCATCGTAGTTGTCGTTGTTTTATATAAAAACCAGTTGTGAGAATTATTTTATTATATGCGATTTTAAATTTGCACATTTAATTTTTTATTGCTCCATAACATTTGCTATAGAATTAAAAACAAAAACTATATGTTTGCATCCTCGTTGTTTAGCATCAAACATATAAATACTCTGCTTCAACGAAGCAAAGTAACAGTTGTTCAATAGTTTTGAATACATCAAGTTAAAAAAATACTCAAAATGCGTTTCCAAACTTTCGCCTTAGCTTTAGTGCTGCTGGTTGTCTACGCTGCAGCACAGCCTTTGGATGGTGCTGACCACGCTGCCGCAGGAGAACTCGTTAGAAAAGTACGCGGCTATGGCGGTGGTTATGGCGGTTATGGTGGTTATGGCGGCTATGGCGGTGGTTATGGAGGTCTCGGCGGATTCGGTGGATACGGAGGATATGGCGGTTATGGAATTCGTCGTTATGGAGGATTCGGTGGTGGTTATGGAGGTTATGGTGGTTATGGTGGCGGCTATGGCGGCTATGGTGGATTCTACGGTTAAGTCACTTTTTGCGACAACCACATTTGACGTACAATTTAAGCTAATTTTATACCTAATAAATAAATAATGTGCCAAATTCGAGAAAAATCCGTCCAGCTCTTTAGATTTCTTTGAAGGTCAAATAAACAGAATATGAGATTTATGTAGAGTAATTTTTTGCTTTTTGTTTTTAGGGTATATATTGTTTGACACCTGCTGCGTCGTGATTCGTAACATTTGACAAAGCCCAAAGCTAAAAATGCCAAAAATGCTCAATAAAATGTACCATTTCGCCATGAATAGACTGAACAGCATACATTCAGAAAAATATCAACTGGAATATTAACAGTCGGCCGCTGTTATTTCAGAACACTGTTAGCTTGAGTAATTTTCGTTTAAGTTAACAGGTTTCTTTGTTAAATGAACTTTTCAAAAAATTTTTGTGCTGTTGAAATATTTTTGTTTTTGTTTTTGTGGAAATGTCTGTCTTCTGTTAGCAATAGTTTTTTAATTTGTTTTTGCTATAATTATCTTATCATTCTCAATATCTCAGTGGAAGTGGGCTAGACTGTCATGCGGAGGACGTGGGTTCGCATCCTAGCTGTGTAAGTTTCAAAAATTATAATTTCATAATTGGAATTCTAATTCTGTTTCATTAACTGTTTGGTCAAAAATAACCTTAAAAATAAGTAAGCTTACAATCTTGAAAAAAACGTTACACTTAATTTTTTATTAAAAAAAAAATATTTGAAATAAATTCTTTGTTGGTCTTGCCGGTATTTGAACCCAGGACAGTCGAGTGCTAGACGTACTCGTTAGCACACTCGGCTAAACATGAATTTCCAAAACAGCGATAAAATTTCATTCCGTACTTTTTTATATGGGTTTCGTGCTCTATAGACGAACAGCCAACGAACTGTTGATTTAAAAGTTTCATTTGTTGGATTGTATTTAACAGTGAAATCTGTTATTACAACCCATGATTTGTTTGCTATAACAACATTTTTTCCCTGAGTGCATTCATCACTGAATTTTACTATCAAAAATCCTGCGCTGTGAGAAATGTGCTTCGACGACTTTAAAATGACGTCCATTTTATGTCATAATCGACTCAACGAACAGTCTATTCAGCATATTGTTTTTAAACCGAATTTTGCACCAGTTGCACTTTAATAAACATCAATCCACCAACACGTATGCGGAGAGTGCATACCGAGTGTCAATAAAGATAGATTTGTATTAAGTCGTCGCCGTTCTCCACAATTACGCTTGCGTTATTCGACCGACTGGCACAATTTATGTTAAGACCTCTGTATTAAACCATAAAAAATACAGTTGGTGCAAGAACTAAAGCCGGGTGACTATCACAACGTCGTTTTTATGGTGAATTCGTCTTAGAAAGTGGGATGAAAATTCACATTTTTATCAAACATTTTTCTTCAGTGAGTTCATTTTTGAACTCTGAATGGGTACGTCAATCAACAGAATCGCCGGATTTGGTCTGAAGAGCAGTTCAAAAGCTATCAACGCACCTTAAAAAATGCACTGTTTTGTGTGGTATGTAGGCCGGCAGCATCATAAGACCGTTCTTTTTCAAAAATAATGAAAATTGCAATGTTTCAGCAAGTTAGCTTGCAAAGCTTACCGATTGTTTTTGTCCAAAATTAAAGAATTGGACTTGACAGACATGTGTTTACGTAGGCGGATGACGCCCACTTTTCTAACACAATTTATTTTTGATTTAAAAACACAAACTTACCAAATTTATTTCCTGTAGCTTAAAAAGCAGCCTCTTCTCTTTCTTCTTAAACTCTATAAAAGTTTTACATTTTGGGGTTATATGGGAGGTGGGCGTGCTCGCGGTAGGTGACGCCCATTTTTATAACACGCCTTAATTTTGATATAAAATGAATAAATATCTAATTTTATTTTTGTAGCTTTTACAGAAGCCTTTTTATATAGTTTTCAAGTTTTGGGTTGTATGGGAGGTGGGCGTGTTCGTGAGTGGGTGACGCTTTTTTTTCTAACACGCTCAAATTTTGATGTGAAATGAATAAATATATTATTTAATTTTTGTAGCTTTAACAGAAGCGTATTTATATAGTTTTCAATTTTGGGGTTGTATGGGAGATGGGGGGGTGTTAGTAGGTGGGTGACGCCCATTTTTCTAACACGCACAAATTTTTCATTTCATTTTTCATTTTGTTTTTTAAGGCTTTGGCAGAAGCCTTTGTCTATAGTTTTCAATTTTTGGGTTGTATGGGAGGTGGGCGTGTTAGTGGGTGGGTGACGCGCATATATCTAACACGCTTAAGTTTTGGTATAAAGTGAACAAATATCAAATTTAATTTTTTTAGCTTAAACAGAATCTTACTTGGATAGTTTTTAATTTTTGGGTTGTATGGGAGGTGGGCATGTTAGTAGGTGATGATGATGGCTCCCATTTTTCTAACACACCTCAGTTTTTACTTAGAACACACAAATACCGAATATAAGATTTGTAAATTAAATATTAGCCTCTTTATGGACTTTTCCTTATTGGAGTTGTATGGGAGGTAGGCGTTGTTTTCATCGGAAGTAGCCTATTCTCGAACTTGATCTTAGTTTGTAAAAAAAGTGCAAATATAGAATTTCAGTACGATAGCTTTAAAATTACGGCTGTGATCGTGTTCACAGACAGACAGACAGATGGATATAGCTAAATCAACTCAGGTGATGATAATGATCAGGAATATATCAGCACTTACTTAAATACTTTTCTATACCTACCACGCCTCCTCATGGGCGTTACACACGCCGTGACAAAATTAATATACCCTGTACGCTTGGAGGACCAAAAATGTGCGTCTTGCAAAAACCCTACGCGGGACGTCAATTGTCCCAGTTTTCCAAAATGCTCTTTATTTTGGTATTATTTTTATTACTTTTTAAAAATATTTTATGGTTTTATTATTTTTTTTTTTATATGCTTTTATAGCTGGAAATTTCGATTATATATTATCGATTATTTATTATCGTTCCGACGATATTATCGTTTACACAATTAGAATTGATCTATGAAAAGTATTACTACGTTTTCAACCCAGATTTTTCATTTTTTGAGTTTTGACTTAAAGATATCCATACATCTAGAAAACATGAAACTGACCGATATTTTGTCCCGATTTTAAAAAAATCTGGCAGCCCTACTGGAGAAAGACATGACAGCTACATTTGGTGAGATAACGGTCAACATGTTGAAAAAGGATACCAAAATTGGAGCTAATGGATGGACCACATCAGGCGTAGTCGCGGACTATATGAAGGAAAACTTCATTTTGTTGCTAGCACTTAGTTAATGAAATTTTCTTATTGCCCTCGTATTTGTGCATGAATTTTATGAATTTTGATCATCAAGCTTATGAAGCAGTTTATGCTAACCTTGCATTGCAACATGAATTCATGATTTCTTTCACCTTTTCTCGTGATTCACCTGATTCACCTTTTCTCGTGAACTATTCTTTTTTTGAATGTTTTTGTACACATTTTTTATGCATGTAATCACAAAACTTATGAATCATTTAAGGATCCCTTCTATTTGTTCATATAATTTGCATAATTTTTGTAGTACATGCATCTTGTACACAGAATTTATGTATTTTGAACACTAGGCTTATGAAATATTCATATTTTCGTATCTTATTCTTTTGTGTACATTGATATCATGAATAATTGATGTGACTCTGAAATTGGTTACTGAACCAAAAGTCATGAATACGATTCATGGAGATCATTTAAAATTCGTAATTATTGTGTACTTTTTTGCTTCAATTTAGCTTAAAGGCGATATCATATCGTCGAGCGAAGGAAGAGATAGAGATGTGTTTACTTCATACAGTCAGATAACTACCTTAACAGCTTGAATAATAAATATACTACATTTTTATGTAAATTTAACACCTTTACTTTCATGCATAAAAAGACTGAAATATAAAAATAAATCTTACTATGGAAAAAGAAAAAAATTAATCCAAAACCATACGCTTATGAAATAATGAACATGGCACGAATAAAAATCTTGAATTTCCTTCCACTTGAATTTTACGAAGCAAACAATTACAAGTATTTATGAAGAAATCCAACACATCATCGAAGTGATTTTGTAAATGAGTTTATTTGCAGCATTTATTCAGCTACGAGCAGCTCTACTATGTAGTGAATAGCTGTAGCTGTAAGTGTGGTCTGGCGTACCTTGTTGTGTGCACTTGACGCACCGGTCACGTTGTGCACTTGTTAATTGTTGCCACTTTGTAGATTTCGTTTGATTTTTTTTCTCATTTTATTTTTACTTTCTTCAATTTTTGTTCTATGCTTTATCAACAACGGTTTATTTTATGTTTCAAATTTGCTGCCAACCGCAGGGCGTATGCGTGATTCTAATGTTAATTTACTAAATTGTTCACTTCAGTTTGGATTGTTTTTTTGTTTTTTTTTGTTGTTAAGACGTTGGTTGCAGTCAGTGCGTTGAATTGATTTAATGCCGGTTGGTTTCTTTTTTTATGGTTCAGAAACGTGATGTTGATTTATAAGACGAGCATTATTTTTTGTACTATATTTTTTTAATTTTATTTTTCTTGCTATGTTCTGCTTCATTTTTTAAGCTAGCTATATAAAGTGCTTAAGAACTTGCTGTTTTTTTTGTAGTGGCTTAAATTTATTTTCGTATAAAACACAAAAAAAAAAAACAACCATGGCTTCATCTTTTATGTAAAACTTGTACAATATTTATTTGAATTTTGTGAAAGTAACGTACTCGCACACTCACACACACACACACACACTTCTTAGTTAAGTAGGTCAAGTAGGGAAATTTATTTTTTGGTACTTTATTTGAGCTACACATAAATACATTTTCAATATAATCAGTTATTGAAACAAATGTTACATTTTTAACGAGAATTGATTTAAAATGAGTGCCTAGCAACAACAACAAGCTCAAGCTTTAAACCATTAAAGTACACATACTCAATATATTTATTTATCCTATCCATTGCGTATGTCACAATTTTTACTTTTGCCCTTTTGATAGGCATTAATATTAATAATATAAATAATAATAATAATAAGAAAGAAAGTAGCTTCCGCAGTATTTTATTTAATATACTTGAAGCTGCTTCCTGCTTTCGTTTTCATGTTATGTGTGCTGTATGTGGCATAATCGAGAGTTATTATCGGCAATGTTTTCGGTTTTGTCTTATTTTTGCATTTTTGATTTATTGCCTAAAATGAAATATTTTTATACCATAATATATTTTATAGCAACCAAGTAGGCAATGGCTGAAAATGTGTTATTTTATTGTATATTTCAAATTCAAAACCCAAAAATAGCTGAAAAATATTCGAGGTATTCATGATATGGTGTATTTTTGATAAATTCTTACAAAATTTACATTATTTACAACGCATTGTGAACAAACCTTCACTAAAGTCTGAATAGTTCATCATTTAACAGTACGAGAAAATAAAAGAATTGAAACGAAGCACTGAATTAAATAAACTTTTATTAAATAAACACACAACCCAGGCAGTACCTTCATCACGTGATCAGTTGATCAAAAATACAACGAAATTTACAAAAAATACAATAGGGTTTCGCCATTGTATTTTTGCCACAGGGTTGTATTTTGAATACTGTACATTTTGTTTTTGTAATTTTACTTCATATATCAAATTTATCAAAAATACACAATACAAAGGCAAATTCACCACATCGTGAATACCCATATTATGTTTTATTGTTGTTCTTTAATTTAAAACCTCGGCGGTTGGTAAATTAGTGCTTTGCATGTGACAGCTCATAAGTGTTCTTCTTAAAAATCGCAAAAAATGTCAATATATAATTTTTTTTCCACAGCCAAACCACCGCTTTTTCTTTGAGCAGGCGTGTCAATTATATTTTAGGTAAAAATCCTTATAAAAATGAGACTTGAAAAAATTTCGAAAAAATAACTCACCTGGACCATGATCTTAACACAAGAGCCTCTTTCCGCAAAGACAAAAATGAGAATATAGTAACAGATATACAGAGTTCACAGATGTTGTGGAGGAAACACATTTCTAGTCTTCAAATAGAGAAAACCTTCGAAAACCCAAATAAGGAATGACAGCGTTAAAGTTCCGCTCCCCGACTATAGCGAGATCTTATCAGAGGCCTATCTTTAGCCCGGCTTAAAAATAACAAAGCCACAAAAATTAATTCAAATGCTGTCACAAGCTTCTATGCAGAATATGGTGGTTAGAATTCATTCCAAACGGTTGGAGCCTCAGTGTGCTCTGTACAATCTATGAAGAAGACAATACCACAACTTGCGCCAACTACTGTATGATAAGCCTTTTTCATGTAACATATAGCATTTCCGCAGAAAAGTCTACCGTGACCAAAAAATTCAAAGTAAACCAACATTTGTTTTTACTTGTATTATTTAAGAGAAATATTCAATACTATTTTAAGAGTAATCTAAGAGTAATTGCTACAACAACAACTAACCGCAAAATAAATGCAAAAGAGCAAACAAATTTTTTTCAATTAACGGTAAAATTTTGATTTGCTTTTATTGATTTTCTAAAGTAACGTCACGCCAGACAAAAAAAGCATTTAGTGCTATTTTTTCTACGCTGACATTCAAAAGTGCGTGAAATTTAGCATTTTAATAAATTTAAATAAAGTTAAGTAAATTTTATAAAAAAATCGTGAAAAAGAAAAACCGTTAGTTATTATTTTAAATTTGAAAAGTGAGTAACGTCACGCCACATAGCTCGAAGATGGCCTGATTTCGTTACTGAATTTTGTTGCAGGTATTTTAGTGGCATTTTTTTCCAACTTCTGGTCGTTGGGGTAGGAGTTAAGAAAATATAATATATAATAGCTAAACTTTATGTTATATTTAGGGAATTCACAGTTTGCTTCTAAAGTTAACACCTGGCAACTTTAGAAAGATATATCAATCGAACTGTGAGCACCTCTTTTTGTGTTTTGGAACTAAATTGCAAAAATAGTTTTCAAAAATTTGAAATTTGTTCAATAACATGCCTTGCATGAGCGGAAACGAAGAATTATGGAAAAATGTACTTACTTCTTCGACGATCCATCCTTCTTCCATTTTTTGCAACAAAATTAAATCAGCTGATTAGTGATACCACATTAGCACAAAAGAAAGACATGAGCAGAAGTGAGATAACTTTAGCAACAAGTGGTATCTCAAGTTTGTACGTAAAACAAAAACAATCAAAGTTAACACGTGCTAAAATGTTCTAAAGTTAATAGACGGCAAAGTTAACAGAGCAGATAATACAGAACTGTGAGCACCCTAATTAACTTCAAATATTTAAAAAAAAATTTTTTAACTTAAAATGTTCCGATGGAAATTTAAGCAACGTAACGCTAGTAACGTCACGCCAGACGACCTAGCCTTATTAAAAAAAAACAGAGAAAAGATTTTTTAATATGATAACTAGCAAAATAAACTTATATTATTTTAAATTCTTCCAAATAAAGTTTTGTATAAAAGGTCTTGCCCAATTCGCAAAGTTTTACAAATTTTCTAATCCAAGTCGAAAACCACTTCAGTTTTTTGTAACGTCACGCCAGTGCATATTGTTGCTTATATCTTCTAATATTTAGAGTCGATTGTTATAATTTTTATACCCTAAACCCGGAAAGGTGAGGGTATATTAACTTTGTGCAAACGTTTGTAACGCATAGAACGAAGCGAGTCTGGTATAGAAAAGTATATATATTCTTCATCAACGTCACCACGTGAGTCGAGCTATTTATGTCCGTCCGTCCGTCCGTCCGTCCGTCCGTCTGTGTGTTGTCCGTAAACACAAGATAAGAAGAAGGAGTAGAGATAATTGGATGAAACTTGGTACACATGGTCACATGCACCCAAGGATCTGCACTATGGAATATTTTTGGAATCCGCCCACGGACACGCCTACCTCCCATACAACGAAAAAATTTAAAACTGCATAACTCAGGTCTTAATTAGACTACAACAATAAAATTTGAAATGTATGTGTTTTATACAAACACAAAGATGTCTTCGAAAAATGGGCGTCATCCGCTCACGGACACAACCACCTCCCATACAACCCAAAATTGAAAACGCAATAAATAAGCCTCTGTTTAACCAACAAAGCTAAAATTTGGCACATATGTTTTTTAACACCATATGTTTTTTTGGCACATACTAACACCGGTTTAGTTGACGGCTAATTTGAACGGCGATGTCTCCTCTAGACTTTAAATTTGAGGGGTCTCTACAAAACCTAAAACATGGAATGTGCGTAGGGTTTGGGTCCCAAACACATTATTATTTCCCAATGAAAACTAAAAAAGCCTGGGATATGAACTCCTACTAGGTTGACGACCACCGCAAACGAAAAACGGATAATGATTAACGGATAAGCACCTGGAATGTCCGGACCCTTTATAGGGAAGGTGCCTCTGTCCAATTGGCAGAAGCCCTCGCAAAAATAAAGGCTGACATCACCGCCATCCAGGAGTTGCAGTGGAAAAGACAAGTCTACTTTAAGAGAGCAGACTGCGATATCTGCATAGCTGCCATGCGGAAAAGCGCGAATTTAGATGCGGATTCGTTGTAAGCCATCTTGTTTCCCGGCTCATGCCTGTGAACAAAAGGCTGGCTACAATCCGCATCAAGGCGAAATTCTTCCACATAAGCCTAATTTGCCTACATGCCTCGACGGAGTAACAGAACGATGCTGTCAAGGTGCTGTCAAACATTCTACGCCAGCCTAGAGGACGTGTTTGATCGTTGCCCGGCCCATGGCGTGAAAGTAGTTCTCGGCAATTTTAACGCAAAGGTCGGAAAAGAAGGTATCTTCGGCTTCGCTGTCGGCCAGTTCAGTCTCCACGAGACCACTTCGAACAACGATCTAAGACTGATCGACTTCGCCTTGTCACGAAAAATGGTAGTTAGTAACACCAGATTAAAACACTTCGTTATACACAAGATCACCTGGCTGTTCCCGGATCAAAAAACGCGAAACCAAATTGATCATGTTGTGTTCGACAAAAGGCACTCTTAAAACGTACTGGAAGGATGCACATTTTGGTGGCGGGGGGGAGTCAGGCGGACTTTGTGCGCATATATCCCTCTCCACGCGCACTGCTGCTGAGGAAGTCATTGTTTTCCAGCACTCAAAATGTCGGAACAAATGGTACGACCAGAAGTATCAGCGACGGCAGCAAAAAACGCCACACATAAAAAGTTACTACAGTCAGCTGCAACGCGTGCCATGCGCAATAAGTACCGCGAAAAGAGAAAGGAATAGAGACGTCTTTTCAGACGCAAAAAAAGGGAGCAGAAAAGGCGTAAGCGTAAGTAATTAGAGGTGCACCAGAGTAAGAAAAATGCGCAAAAATTCTACCGACAGGATAAGCGTCTAACCCAAGGTTTCAAGCCCGGTGCATTCACTTGTAGAGATGCAAATGGTGATCTGATACGCAGTGCGCGTTGAGATCCCAACAATTTCGTCCCTGGAGAATGCAGTTCGATACCACCAATTGACGATGATGAAGTGGAAATTCTATTACCTAGACATGTCGAGGTTAGATTTGCTATCCAGCGACGACTCAAAAACAATAAAGCAGGTGCTGACGGCCTGGTAGCTCAATTGTTTAAAACCGGCGGCGGTGAATTGATAAGGTGCATACATGAACTCATCAGCAAAATATGGCGTCGATTGGAATCTCAGTGTGCTTTGTCCTATACTAAAGAAAGGAAAATCGACTATCACCACTAACTACCGAGATATCAGTCTTATTTTCATCGCGTACAAGGTTCTTTCAAGTGTATTGTGTGAAATATTGAAGCCGCTTACCAAAACACTGATTGTATCTTATCAGTGTAGCTTTTGATCTGGCAAGTCCACCATAGGCCAGGTTTTCACACTACGACAAATTCTGAAGAAAACCCACGAAAATCAAATCGACACCCACCATCTTTTTGTTGATTAAAAAGCTGCGTTCGATAGCCCGATTCGGGATTGCCTGTACAATCGGGATTGCAACATTAAGTGAGTTCAGTATACCTGCAAAGTTGAAGACTCTGCAGGAGGATGTTGAGCAATACATGCAGCTCCGTCAAGGTAGAAAATTACCTCTCCGAAATTTTTAATAACGGACGAGGTTTCAGACACGGCGACCCGCTATCATGCGATCTCTTAAATTTCAGCGTGGAGGAGATCCTACGAAAGGCAGGCGTTCATTCATATTCTACAAATGTGTCCTGCTCTTTGCTTATGCTGATGATATCGATATTATCGGCAGAACCAAGAGAGATGTAACTGCTGCTTTCGCCGCTTTCGAAAAGAAAACAGCCAAAGTGAGTTTGACGGTGAACGAGGACAAAACAAAGTATAGAGAAGCGCAGCGTCTAGGCTCCCATGTTACAGCAGGCAAATATAACTTTAAAGTTGTCAAGGAGTTCACATACCTTAACACTGCCGTAAATAGCGACAACAATGTCAGCCTGGAGATTAAGCGAAGAATAACAATTGCTAATAGCTACTACTACGGCCTAAGTAAGCAATAAGGTTCCATAGCCCTATTTCGATCTACAAAACTAATACTCTACAAGACGCTCATCAAACCTGTGCTTCTCTATAGAATACTGTTCTTCTGTAGAAACTGTTCTTTTTAAGGCTTCGAAGGGCATAACTGCTTTCAGTATTGGCTCAAGAAATCAAAGTTAGTGTTTCTCTTGGATGTTGAAGAGTGTTGATGATAGAATGAGGGCTGTCAGGTTAGTAAAGGGGCTCCAGTTTGCGACTAAAACAGAAAGAGATGGGGTTATGATATGGAAATTAACAAAAATATGGTATTTCCAAGTTAGGATTAAGATTAAATGAGACTCGTTTTGGGTGCGTGGGCTTAAGTGTGTGATTCGCTCGACTCAATGATTGATTTGAGAAGCGAAATTTGGGAATATTTAGTCTTAAGTTTTCAATTGGGATCATAGGATGAGAGTTAGGTAATTTTTGTCGAAGGGTAAAGAAAGTGTAGTTAAGATGTAAAGTCGGGGGGCTAAGTTAGCATTTCTTTATGCAAAGTTTTCTTAGAATGAGAATAAGACTTAAAATTATAAATGCGTGAAATATACGTGCTTGTATTTGAAATAAACCTAAAATTTTTAGTTATTCTAGATTTAGATTAAGTAGAACGTTCACTTTAAAGCAGCCTCTTTGACTTATCAATCCATTTTGAAACATGCTTTTTCATAATCTAGCTAAGATACATGACTTCTGTATTTATTCTGTTATGGTGTGCAGGCCCAAGAAATACTTTTTCTTTAAGATAGACCCTTAACATATCGAGCCATAACCGCGAAAAAGATGTAACCAGCAATTTACAAAAATTTGTTTTCTTATCAAAACTAACAATTTATTTCATTATCAACAATTTATTATTATAAAATAAAAGTTATTATAATAATTTAATTATTTATTTGTTAAGATTGTGAAAAAAAATTGTCGTTACTAAATATCTTAAGTCGAAAATAATTAAAAGAAATCTGCTCCATTGAAATTTTAGTTTTGATGGTTACATCTTTTTCGCGGTTATGGCTCGATATGATGCAGTTTTTCAGTATCCTACCCACTTGTTAGCTTTTTTATTATATTTCCTCAATCATTTAGAGTCCATGTTGTTCAAAAGTGATGAAGCATTTTACGATATGCAGGAACTGGATTTATATAAGGTTGTTTATTAAGTGTCTTATATGGAAAGTTAGGTGATGGAGAAGTTGACCGAAGTTTATAAAGTTGCTTCACATATTTCTTCAATAATAGAAAGTAAGTGTCGTTGGGGGTGTCTAGAATTCTGTTTATATTCTCAGGTGGGGATCAGACAACATCAGCCCGAGTTCGATTCGCAGTCGCGGATAAAAGTTTTCAACAAAAAAATTTTTCTGATCTAATAACTTGATTGATAAAATGAACACACACAGAGACTTTATGGAAAAATATAAAAAATTTTTCAAAAAATGTATAGAATATGTTGAGTTTTCAAAAGGTTGTAAAAAAAAATTTTAATTTTAAAATTCGTAACATTGTGAAAAAATATCAAATTTGAAAAAAGAAAAATGAAACTGGAACAAACGCATTTTGAATTCTACATTCATTCATTCAGAATGCATGACTCAACGGGTTAACGTTAAGGTATATTAATAGATTTATACTATCACTAGATATTCCTGGTAGAAAGGTTACAAGAATTTACATATTTTGGCTTTAAGAAATGTTAAATTGCCACCTGGCATCATTCCGAAAAACCAATTTTGATAATAAAATTTTATAAACCAAATAAATGAAGCAAAAGGTTAAATAAATTTTCATAAAAATAGCCCATTAAAGCACAACCAGACATAATTCTGATATATTTGCACTCATATTTACAAGCTTAGCAGAAACATACGCATTCATCGTCACTCAAAGATTGGCACTTAAACTAGGGTCAGTGACCAAAAAAAAAAAAAAAACAATAAACCAACACATCTGCCTATACCTTATGGCACAAGCATAAATTGGTGATAAATAACTTTTATGAGGGCTAATAACGGCAGCTTCTATGCATGTTTATCGTTTTAATATGGGTATGAGTGAAAATAAACCTAGGTTAAAATGAGGGGGACATAAGAAAAAAAAAAAAAAATGAAGAATGGCTGACATCAAATATTTTTTTTATGACTTACGACATTGACCTTGAACTTCTTTATGCTACTAGCCAACTAGGCTGCTGCATGTGCATGAGCTCAGCTGTACGCTGTCAGTTGTTGGTTGTCAACAAACTGAAGAAGTTTTTCTATGGCTGCCAGAAGATCAACCCATGAACATGTCGTACACAAGTGAATCACAACAAAAACAAACCAAACTATTTTCTATTTTCTCATGTTATGTATGTCGTTATGACGAAGGAGTTTCTTCCGCAACGTAGTTGTCATTCACATGTGCAGCATGAAAAGGTTGCTTCCAGGCATGTCATGGCGGAAGCTTTAGTAAAAATATGACTTTAACATATTTGTAAAAAGCAACACATACAAAGATACGCAAATAAAGACATGTAAATGCACACACACACACACACATGCAAATCTACACACACTACGTTTGTATTAAAATAGTAAGTTGTAGGACATAAAATAGTTTGACATGTATGAGTTAATTCAACATCTTTAACATCCTTGCTGTGGAAAATAATTTTCCGTTAGCTTTTCTTAGTTTCTTAAAAGTATGTCAAATTTTTAATATGCTTCATGAGGTTGGTGTTAGTTTACAACTGTAATTATTAATCAGCTCAAACGCTCTACGGACCTCATCCTTTTTTAATCACACATACAAACCCACCCATACATTTATTCACCCACCCACCAAAAAAGCCATAGAAATTCTTTGAAGTACACAGCGGAGTGTAATTAACGTTGAATGCTTGCTGTGTGGGAATTCCAAGTGAAATCAAAATTAAGCATAATTAATTATCATGAAACCTCTTTTAACTCAATGATAATTAAATTTAAGCTAGAAAATGTTGCGCATTTATTCTTAAGCAAAGGTTAAAAGTCATACATAAGTACTTACACAGAATTTATAATGATATGCTTGTTTTACATATTCCTAAAGTTAATCGCTTACCTGAAAATAAAATAAAATAAAAAGGACATTAGTAAAAAGTTAAGTCTTGAGTTGGGGGATGAAAAGTTTTTTAAAGCAATTTTTAATTTAAATATAATACATTTTATAAAAATAGGTCATATTGTCAGGTTTAAGTCAGGTCAGGTCATAGGTAACGACATTTGTACAACTTGTTAAAATTTTTCATTTCTTTGGTGGTCTGCTTGAAATTTCATATTTTTAAATATTATAAAGAATGTAAAGCAGATTTTTATAATGAAAGAATATTTTTAATTTATTGTTTAAAAGTTGAAAAAAAAAACAAAGAATTCCTCTAAAGCGGTTACTTGACTTGGTGATCTTGATATATAAAAAATAATAAAGAAAACTGCAAAAAATTTAAAAAATTGTATTTAAGTCAAGGGCAACAAGGGGCGATCTTCATATGACACGTTTCTGACTACTTCAACTTGGCGAGGCCATCATTATTCATGTCGAAATCATCTCAAACCTCCACGTGGTGCCTCTTGGAATTGGCAAACTAACACCCATTAGTTGACGGCTAATTTTATAATATCCCACTCCATGCTTACGGCTGTCAAAGAGGTGATAGGCTACCACCACCCTCGCCGAAACCAGTAGCACGACCACGAGTCTCGCGACGCTACTGCAGAGAAGGACATCGCCTACAAAGCCACCCTGCATTCGGTTGTAACCAGGGATGATATTTGTAGTTGATATCCACTTTTTTAACTCCTTTCGATTTTCAAAAGTCCCCAACTTCTTTTAGCCCAAAAAAGTACTTTCGGATACTTTCATCAAAAAAACTTAAAGTCACGCATGATTTAGATCTCGTTCTCAATATTGAGACCGAAAAAAATTGTTCTCTTAAAATACATTCACAAAGAGAAGTTCAACAGTATTTATTTGGGTTATCCGATCAAAAAATTTTGAAATTTTTCCGTCTGAGGATGAACGGAGCGAGATGATAGAAGTTATTACCAACAAGCGCAAGAAATATTGCGTTATCTACACGTTGTCAACGATGCCACCAAAAAAGGCGTAATATTAGGAATGAATATTTTTGCTTCAAGTTGTCGCCGAAAATCGGAAGAAATACATATCCATCCTAAGGCAAAGAGAAATTAATTTGATTAAAATTTTCTTACAATTATAATAACATAATTTCTTATTTGCAACAAGTATGCTCAAAACAAATTTTGAGAAGAAAAGTTAATGTGGGTCGGTATCTCATTTCAGCCTTATGGAAAGCACCCTGGGAGCGATGGAAGCCGATTTTAGAAAAGATTTTTTTTGAAAATTACAAAACAAAAAATATGTGAAGGAGCCCCTTTAAGTATTGGAAATAGAGAGTTGGTATGTTGCGACAATAAAATTGGAAAGAAAAAACCAATGGTGGCCAGGCACACATTTTACCCTACTAGGCACACCCTGGGTGCGGTGGGATCAAATTTCCTAAAAATATAAATTTTGTTAAGGAACCCCCCTAAGGGGGTGGAGATTAGGGCAGGTATGTTTCTGAAAAATTTCGGGGAAATAAATTTAATGGAGGTCGGTCGAACATTTCACCCCTCTAGGGGCAACACTTGGGTAGCAACACTTATGGAGATTTTCGTTTATTTTTTTCAAATTTCACTAACCTTTAACACCGATGCGGCAAAACTTAACCCCACGCCACCTTGATTTTTTTTTTTCAAAAGAAACAACAAGTTTTTTTTGTCGAACATCACAAAATTAAGGGTTCCTGGGTATCAAAATCCCGTTACTAAAGATCTCTTTATATCACGGTCCCATTCCTAGTGCCTCAGCAATAAAACAGAAGCTTATTTAATCAAACTAGTATTGCCTGGTGTCGAAATTCGAACAATTTTTGTTTGCCTCTTCTCCGCACTCTGATTCAATTAAAAAAACAATTATCAAAATCGTTTGGAAAACATGGGAGAGAATTGTTCTTTACTGTTTTCTCTACGCCTATTTTAATATAGATTAACAAAAAGTACTCTCGCGTCCGAAAAAGTACTTTCAGAAGAGTAAAAAAAGTCCCCTCCAAAATTATCAAATATCATCACTGGTTGTAACGCGTGCTGTTGTGGAGCAATACCCAGAGAAGAGAAGGGAAGAGAGATTCGCCTGTTCAGGCAAAAAAAGCGAGAGGCAGAAATGGGTGAGGGCTAGAAAATTGAGATGCATTTCGAATTTTTCGAAAGTATAAGACGCCTGGCCGATGGTTTTCAGACCGGAGCCTCTTCCTACAAAGATGAAAATGGGAATCTAGTGACACATATCTATAGGACGCTGTTGTTGTGGAGGAAACACTTCTCTAGTCTGTCGACCAATGACAACAATCCCACCAAAAGAGATATCTCCCAAAAAACACGATAATTCACGACAGCTTTGAAGTTCCGATACCCGACTGTAACGAGGTCTAAACAGCTATAGTTCGGCTTAAAAAAACCAAAGCCTCAGGAGCCGATGTCTTACCAGCTGACCTGTTTAAGAACGGAGGCGAAGCTCCGAAAGCAGAATATAGTCGGAATAATGCATTCCAACTGATTGTAACCTCAGTGTGCTCTGCCCAATCCACAAAAAAGGCGATCCCATCACTTGTACCAACTATTGTGTGATAAGCCTTCTTAACATCGCATATAAGGTTCTGTCGAGCGTATTATGTGAGAAACTGACAATACAGCTCTGCCACCTGTTTGTCAGAACTTTTGAACTGCTTGTGCCACACCTTTTTATTCAAATCAGTTCAATTGCTTTAATTTTTTTCAGAAAAAATTTAATTTTTCGAGGTTAAGATTCGAGATTTCGAGGCAAGATGTTGTAGTGTAACTACTTATCTAGCGAGATTTCACTTCATTATATGAAGAAGAGCTGGACATTCAGTGAGAATATGTCTGGAGGTTTCTTTATCCTCATGATATAGTCTATATATTGTAGTTTCTTCAGTTAACAAAGTCTAGTTATAATTCAAGTTATCGCCCTTAAGTCGTTTTTTCGGATGTTAATAATGAACTTCGATTTCTTAGCTAGTTTTAGGAATATTAGTTTAATGTCCTAATGTCAACTCTGTCTTAAAGAGATATTCCAAAAATCTTTAGATTCGCGTAATAGGGTTGTTTTGATGAGATTGTTGAAGGCACTCTTACCAACACCACAGAACGCTTATGCTCTTTTGAATGGTGATTCTGCTTCCTGTTTGGCTAGAGAGTCTTATTTCTCATGACCGTCAAAACCTCGGTGAGCAGGAATCCGCTGTAGTTTGATTTTGATTATGCTTTGCATTTAGATCGTTGGGGACGGCGACAGTTTCGCACACTAGCTTGATTTTATAAAAGGTGATTTCAAAGCTTTTCCTCTAACATTATTCAACATTATTAACATTATTCAGAAAATTCAGTCTGATACATCTGTTAATGTGCAAAATTATCCGCTTGAAAGATTGTGACATACTGACCCACGCGGTAGAAGTCTACGCTTTTATTCGAGTGTCCTCCAAAGATTATAGCTCCAGTGCCTTCCTGCATTTTTTAACCGTACGTATACCACACAAGGTCTTTCTTGAATGAAGTTAGTTTCTCGAGTTCCGAGTTAGATATAGGCTGGAATGACTACGATGAAGTTTTTGTTAAAGCAGCTTTTGGGAAGCATGTCACCTAGAGAATGAAGAATTCGCCGGTTAAAACTAAGGAAAGGGGTCCCTTAAGGGACAATGTGATTTGATTGATAATTTGAGACAGTGTTACCCAGATGGAAAAGTCTGTGCAGACTGAGCTTCCTCTCAATTTTGATGTGTATGTGAATTGGTGTTAGTCCTAAGATGACATTGAGGGCCGCTGTTGGCATGGACCTGATACAGCCTGTCATATATATCCCTGCACATTTTTGAACTTGTACTAAGCGTTTGATGGTTGATCCTTCTAGGGTTGTCGATCACCACACTACAGACGCAAATGATAGTGTGGGTCTTACGATCAACACTATTCCCCCGTTCTTGTCATAAACTATTCTTTCTATGTTATTCCCATACAAAATCATATAAAAAATTAATATAGCTCTAAGGGAGGTACACATAAAATCTAATCCATTTCAATCACTTTCAGTACACATCTATTTATCCATTGGTGTATCTTTCCGAACAAGTTTCCTTCAGATCGGCCTGCTTTGGTTTGTATCTCCCATACAAAATCAAGTTAAAACTTATTAGGTGTTCAAGGGCAGTAGGGGTGCTTCTCTATATAAATAACCAATTATACCCTATAGTTTTAGTAATCTCCTGATACTCTATTTGTTCATCGTTGTGACTGAGTTTCATTAAGATTGGCTTACTTTTCTATATACTTTCCATCAAAATTAAATTATACGGTCTAGTCCAACTATGGAATACCCTAAACCTCTTTTAAAATTTCTAAAATATATTGATAATCTTAAACAAATATAAATATCTTCTTATTTTTTCAAAATCCATGTATTCCTTAACAGTTTTTAACAGGTTTCACTTATGTGGGTTGTATGGGAGTTGTGCGTGTTCTTGGGCGGCTAACGCTCCCATTAATGTGCTCATCTAGTTTTGATATAAAATCCTGCAATACAAAGTTTAACTCTTGTGGGTCATATATAAACTTTTTTATATTATTTTCAATATTGTGAGTTGTATGGGAGGTGGGAATGTTCGTGGGAGGGTGACGACCATTTTGTGTGCACACCTTAGTCTTGATATCATATCCTCCGATATCAAGTTTACTTCCTGTAGGTCATATATAAACCTTTTTACGATAATTTCAATATTCCGGATTGTTTGGGAGGTGGACGTGTTTGTAAGCGGATCACGCCCATTTTTTTTTAACATGTATTAGTTTTTGTACAAAATACATACATATTTTCTGTAGCTTTAATAAAACCCTCTATACAGGGATTTACATTTTTTGGTTGTATGGGAGGTAGGCGTGTTCTGGGGCGGATTTCAAAAATATTCAATAGTGCTGATCTTTGGGTTCATATAAATATGTGTACCAAGTTTCATGTAATCTCAACTCTTTCTTCTTATCTTATGTTTACGGACAACACATAGACAGATAGAAGGACGGAAGGACAGGACAATTTAGCCCTGTCCGTCTGGACAGGTCACGGGAGGTTCTTTTCGCAGCTCAACTTTGAAGGCTTTCAAGCTGAGATTTTTAGGCAAAATGCTTCCAAAACTGGTTTGCGATAAGCCGGTAATACCTGTGATCGTCTTGAAATGGACAATTCTGAATTTCAACTCTATACTCCGAATGAACGAATACTATTTGGTGTCATTGTATTGACAACTATTCAAAATTGAAAAAAAGGCCGGAATTTTTTATAACATTGCAAAATAACATTTTGCAAAACGGTATTGCAAAACCCTTTATAAATATTTTTTTATCCCGAAATTGCATTTGAAAATGTTTGAAATTGGATTTGAAGATTGAAATTTTGATTGGAATTTCGTATGGATGAAGAAGCTCCAGCGAAAAAGGTGTCGAGGGTCGACGACGAAGAGGACGACCATGCCTCCGATGAATGAACAAGGCCGAGGAAGCCCGCCTAACCACGCTTGGGGAAAGATATTGGAGACGGCACGCACGAAGCAGAGACGCCTGGCGAGAGCTGATGAAGTCTGCCGTAACCCGACAACGGGTTGTCATGGCCACCTAAGTAAGTTTGTAATTTCATTGTAAGTGTTTTGAAATTCAAGAATCCACTACAAATATGTTATGAGACTCTCTTAAAAATGATTTAAAAAAAAGAGCTTTTTAGGCATGTTTTATGATGACTCATTAAAAGGAGTCATGAAAGAGTCTTTCATATGAGTCCGAGTGTTCAAAAAAAAGAATCATAAAAGAGTCATTATAGTAACTGTTTTATGAAAGGCACTCATTAAAGTGTCCTAAATACGACTGTAATATGATTGTTCCGTAATTATACGAATGTTTCATGAGCAATTCATTCATATTCACTTACGCAGTTTATGTCAGAATTTGGACTTGAATTTTTTTTTTTGATAAACACTTGAATTTGTGCTTAATAAAGGTCACTTGGGCTTGATCATAAAAATAAATTTTTGTGATTGTTGTTCTTTATGCTCATCAAAATAATGAGCAACTGAACGACATAATTCTAGGTTGGTTTTTGTTGCTGTTTGTATAAAAGTGCAGAACATAAATGAGAAAATGATATTTTCTGTACGAATAGAACGGAACAAATATTTTATTTGGACAATTAAAATATAATTTCGAATTTTCGTCTCGTCATTGTCTTTTTTTTTATTCGGTTCCTTTGATGCCTGAGTCTTAAATTTTGTCATCTTTTGATGACCAAAATTTCTTACATTAGACATAGGAGCATATTAACTTGTTTTTTCACAATCCATAAAAGACATGCATTAGACACAAATGAGCATGTTTATTTTTTAAAAAAAAAATATCATAAATTGGGCCCAAGTGAGCATAATAGGTTTTTAACGAAAAATCCAAAAATCACATACATTTGGCACAAATGAGCGTGTTAATATTTTGATAATCAATCGCATTAGGGCTTGATATCAAGAACATTATGGCTTAGCTCAGAATCACTTCCAAAATTAATTGATTTGGCATTGTTTTCAGTTCAAATTTCTTTCTGTTTAATAAATAAATTATAACTTATTTTTTTTTTAAATTGTATAAAACTTTGTAACTGTCTGGTATGCGCACATGATATCCTTTCGTCGCTTTTTGGAGAATTGTTTGAGGTGATATACATGTATTGAAATTGTATTAAATTAGTACTAAATATGAATCTTTTAAGAGTACTAAATAACTAACACAAGGTTCGAAAACTTTTTTTGCAAATATTCTTCTGTATTCATCAACATAGGTTCCTTTTAGAGTAATACATTCATTTCACCGCTTTTAGAACTTTTCAATACCGGTTTTATAGAACGATTTGTGCTTTGCCTCAAAAGACGCTTCAGTTTCGGTCATACCTCTTCTTTGGTGCCAAATCTCTTGCGGGCACTCGTATTTTTGAGGTCATCAAAGAGCCAGCAGTCGCTGAGGGCCAAATCTGGCGAACACGCTGGATGAGGAAGCAATTCGAAGCCCAATTCGAGAATTTTCGCCATAGTTTTCTGGGATTTGTGGCACGGTGCATTGAGAAAACGGGGTACCCATTTGAAAAGCAGCTTTCTGAACGACAAATGATCCTGTTATATTCTTCCCATACTGCCTTTCGATATCTTCAGAGCCTCAGCTAGCTCGCGCACCTGCATTTTACGGTCGGCCAATAGGATTTAGTGTACTTTTTTATGTTTTGTGGAACAACTGCTACATTTGGGCGTCCTAAACATTCAGTTGAAACTCAGCATACCATCGGCAAATGGTTGCTTTTAACGGAGCAGAGTCCGAATAACACTTTCGAAGTAATTCCTCAGCTTACACGGTATTTTTTTTCTCCATAAAAAAACAGTGATAAATCAACACATGGAATTGCTTTGAATCCATTATTTTGAAAATATCAACAGTAGCGTCACTTAAATCACTGCAATCTGAAGTAAACGTTAGATTGTCATGAAATTTTGACACTTATTTTTTAAAGTTTGGAACTATCGAAATATTATATCGAGATTTCATTAGAGGTACCACCTAGTAGTTAGTATCGGACCTTATTGGACCATGAGTCTTAAAACCGTCATCATTATATTTTGAATCATATTTTGGGGCTCACAACATACGAAAATGTACTCATAAAAAAGGCTTTTTGAGGACATTATGAGGATGAAACCTCATGTAAATGAGTCTGGAAAAAGTCTTTTAAGAATCATCATTACTAATTGGGACTTTCTACTAGATAGAAATTTCAAGTTTATAATAATATGTTTCTATCATATTTCGGCACACATTTTTGTAAGGTTGTTTTTTTTTTACTTCATTTTTTTCTCCTATAAAAATTCTAAAAGTACATGACTTTTATAACTTTTAACAACATAAATTTGCTCATATGAACAGCCGCTATTGGTTTTCTTGTCATCGATGACATTAAAGTTTAAAGAGCGTTGTTCTTTTTTATGCAGCGCGGCGGTGATGTTTCGATATTTTACACGAAGTCAAGCAAGGATGGAATTTTACGGTCTCATTTCTGGTCGAAGTGACAGATGTTTTAAAGTCGCAGTGGCGTAGATTGATGTAAAAAAAGGGTAATTTGCATTGTTGTTTTTCTCGTTTTTAATAAAAAGATCCCCTGAAGATGTTGACAAACAATCAACAAAACGTTGGGAAAAATTATGAATTGAATTTTTGATTTAATTGTATAAAAAAAGTATTGATCAGAAAAGCCTATTCAAGGAATTGAAATCAAGAAAGGTAATTTATAATTTTTAGCATGTTATGGTAATTCTGATTACAGCTAAGACTAAAGTTTTCAACATAAGATCACAAAAATTATACATAAACAAATGAAAATATTCGCAAAACATAAAAAAGCTATACGAAAAAAACATAAAAATCTTTATATATTTCATTAGTGAGTAAATTTTTTTTTTATATTTTTTATTATGAGCAGTGATTTAATTAAATCGTGTTGAGCCAGCCATGCCCTTGTTTGGTGGTCAAGACCCATAAAGTGCCTTACATCTACGCCACGCCACCTTCGCATCGTCCTTTACGAATGTATAAAAGTCGACGAAATAAATTTAAGCGAACACATACATACATAAAAAAAAAAAAAAATAATACTGACAACAAAAATAACAATGTCATCGCATAATTTATTGGTGACATCGCACCTACCTTTGTCTGTATATCAGACTCAACGTACGTTACATACATAACGTACTTTCATAGAGGTTTGCATGTTTGACGACGAGAGTGTCGACATAATATTTAAGTTGCTCTAAGGTATGTGCACCATGTGAGTGTCATATAGGTAGGTACTCTATGGCTTACGCCAGGGTTCAAAAATAAATAATAAAAAAAAGACAAGAGCACCGAATACCATGTGGGAATTTATTCATTTAATTGTGAGCATCCACGCAATAATTTAATTTTTTTTTTTATTTTCTTTCATTTTTTCTATGCTGTAATAAATTTATATGAACGTACATCAAATTTATAGCCAAAATCTTTTGGGAATTATGTGGGAGGGGGGTGGGGGGTGGGTGGTTGAAGTGGGTGTGTGCGATTGCAAATTTAGGTACTTTTCATGATAAAGTAGAGTAAGTGCTGCTTTTACTCATGCTTAATTCATTTTAATAAAACATTTTCAAAAATCCATATTAATTAATGTGTCTTTGACAGACAGTGATTTGGTGTGAGTGAAAAAGGTTGGCATATTTTTTTAAGGGTGTTAAAAGTTGTGACACACAAAAATAGCTTCAATTAGTGAGGGGTTTTTTTTTAAAGAAAAAGGTCGATAGGACATGAAAAATGTGTCATTAAAGATTTTACTTAAGTTTGCTGCTTAGGCGAAGGAAGTTTAAAGCATTGAAAATTGTTTTTTTTTGGTGCTCCTTTTTTGATTAGGGTTCAATTCAGCGTGAGCTGCCAAATTAGCTTTTAAGCAAAGGTCTGTGAAACTGAAACTGTTTGAAATAAGGATATAGTTTTGTTATATAAAATAATTTTTTTTTAAGTGTTTCTGCCTACAAAACTAAAATAAAATTATAGAACGTGGTGCATTAAGATAGCCTAGAACAAAACTGTCGCCTTAGTAGTAACTCGTACTTATATCAAATATTAAAAAAAAACCTAAGGAAATAACTATAACAATCATCTCTCACCTTATCTTCGGCTTAAATCAACGTTGGTGAATATCTATGTTTTAACATCATCTTGACATTTGATATCTACTTCTTGCTTGCACGTGTCCTTAAATCAGCTCACGAATTAATTTACATAAACTTTACGCATTTAAGCATACCATCAACAAAGCATCTTCATACAGACAGACAGACACTCTGGCATTCGGACAGACAGGCAGTTAGATTATTTTAATAAAACCGACATTGATTGAAAATGTATTTCAATCAACAAAAAATATTCTTGCCTGCAGCTTCAATTTCAGTCTCGTAAATTCCGACCACTTACACAGCCAAAACATACATATCATCGTTCTCCAGAACGATAATATATCCAACAAGCAACCAACACTTTATTCAAAATAAAGGTTTAAGGCCCTTAAAAGTTTTTAGAAGTTTTCGAACTTGTTACGTGCATAAAATTTGTATGCAAGAAAAATAAAAGCAACATAACAAAGAACAAAAAAAAAACAAAAAAGAAAATGAACACAAGCAAGAGAAAAAAGTAAAATTTTTTAATAAAATATATCGAAATAGTATACTGCCAAGTGTTGCATGTTAGCGGAGAACACTTTTATGTACTTTGCTGTTCTTTTTTTTATATTTATTTTTGTTTTATTAAGAAGAATCCTTCGGGGCTTGGAAATTTATTTCAATAACTGAAACAGTAAAAAGCAAGTAAACAACAACAACAACAACAACAACAACAACAACAACAACAACAACAACAACAACAATAACAACACACCCACAACCCTAACTGACATACAACAACATACAAGCATTTATGTGCAATAAGTTGTAGCCAAGTTGTTAACTACTCTGTGGATCATCTCTCTGTTGCGCAACAGTTATAAAATAAAAAACCGTAAGATTCCAACAAAAGTTGAATTATAGTTAAAAGTTTATAGCTCCTGCTTGGTTTTTTAAGTTCGTAAACTCAAAAAGGCTTCTGCCGTAATCCTGTAACACGTTAAATATATCCAACACCACAAGATATTTACAAGCAATACCTTTGTGAGTGAGGCGTTTTTAAGGCATCCAGTTGAAGGAAGCTGAGCATCAGCTGCTAAGAGATATTCAAAGCTCAATTTTTGATAGGAAGGATACACCTGTAATCACTTTTATTTATTTTATGATATTAAGTGTCCTTTCTGGAAGTTTTTTCCGCGTTACTCTTTCCCAATTTCATAAAATTGTCTATAAGACAGATGATTGGTGTACACCGCTTTGGCTATTCTTCTCGTATAACAATTTGGTTAAGAAAAATGACGTATCATCTTTATGAAAATGGGTTAGTAGAGTCAGTTTCAATCATTGCAAAGTGAAAGATTGTGATTAAGGATTAACTTCTATTGCTTATGGCTTTAAACATATCATAATTGAATCATTTATATTCATATAAAATTAGTGCTTGCAAGCAGGTTGTTCTTACTTTTAGACCAGTTCGTTCTTATCTTACCTTTAGTCAAAAAGATGTAGTGCTTTCAATACATGGGAGAAGAAACTCCAAACACTAAACATTGAAAGAGGGTATATTGAAAAAATAAGATCTCTAATGAGAGATGAAAAATACAAAAAGCCATTAGGGCACGGAAAAAAAGCTTGGACGTGTTTCAAATAACTTCTTTTGAAATCAGAAGCACCACGACCATAAGAAGAAAGCAAGGAACATTGTTAAAAAACTTTCAGAATAAAAAAGGTTTTTAAAATTATAACTCAATTCCGTCAGCCATCCTTAAAACCGGCAACCTATTGTTCGTTAATAAAAAATACGACAATTACAATTATGGAGTATTCAGAAGGATAGTCGACCAACCGAATCCGACGCTGAAGGCGACCAACCAAAACACGACAAGCTAAATATTCTGAAGAATAGCCGACCGATCGAAGATAACGATGAAGTTCGACCAAATACGACAATCACAACTATGTAGTAGTCAGGAGGTGAAGTACAACCCAAACACGACAAGCTAAATATTTTGAGGGATATCCGACCGACCAAAGCTGAAGGTGAAGTCCGACCAAATACGACAATAACAACTACGGAATATTCGGAAGAATAGCTGACCTGCTCAAACCGACGGTGAAGTCCAATCTAAATACTACTAAATACGGGGTCTAACCAGTGTTGCCAGAAAAGGATTTTTCCAGGTTTAACGGGAATTTTTGAACCAATAGGGAAAACAGGCTTAAAAATTTATGAAACTTTTATTTTGAAATGTTATTTTTCAAAAAGTCAACCCAAAATTTTATGAATTTTTGTTTTCATATAATCCAATATTTGAATGCATTTTAGAATTGACTGCATCAAAAACAGTTAAATTATGATTAAATATTTATTAATATTTTATAGTATTACAGGATTTAATATTTATTAAAAATTGTAATTAATAGGTTAAGAAAAAGACTAGGAATATTTTCAGTTCCGCTCAAGTAAAATGTAAAATAGAGTGGATCGGTTCATAAAAAAAAAAAAAAAATAAATATTGTAAAATGCACTCCTGATTTTAAAGATGACCTCGGAACAACTTAAAAATATAGTTTTGAAACCTCGAAAAACCCGTCAAAATGGTAGTTTTAAAAAAAAAAAACAAAAAAAAAATTAAAAAACAATTTTTAACCTTTAAGTAGAGACGTGATCGAGACGTGATGAATAGTTGCAGATGAAGGGGGGGATGGGGGGATGGCATTAAAAAATAAGAGGACGCCTCCTTGACATGATTTTAACTCTTCTGGTGATCTGAAGAAGAAAAACGATTCTTAATAAGTAAGAGTGTCGCTAATGTCTGAAATACGGAAATTCAAAAAAAAAAAAAAAATAAAAAAATGTCGGCTGTGTGAAAAACTGTATCCATATCCGTATACATATCCATATCCATATCCATATCCATATCCATATCCATACACATACACATATCCATATCGATATCCTTATCCATAGCCATATCCATATCCATATCCATATCCATATCCATTTTCATATCCAAATACATATCCATATCCATATCCATATCCATATCCATATCCATATCCATATCCATATCTATATCCATATTCATATTCATATTCATATCCATATCCATATCCATATCCATATCCATATCCATATCCATATTCATATCCATGTCCCTAGGGATAGTGATCCCTATCCCTATTCTTATCCATATCTATATTATATCCATTAAGCCTGATCGAATTGAAAATTTTTCCGGACATTGACTCAAAAGGTAACAACTATTTCTGCATAATTTTTTTTCTTAGAGCCTCTGTAGTTGACTGGTTAGCGTGCTTAACTGCCAACCCAGAGGTTCCGGGTTCGAATCCCGGTCTAGCCATGGTCCTACACTTTTACCTTTCCTTAATTTTTTTCCTCATTTCTAATCAATTGAAATTAAAAATTCATCAATCAATACGACTTTGGAAGTTGTAGTTGGTGGTAGAAATGTTTGTAGAATGAGATTGCTTAATAACTCGAATTGACTGAGGAAAGGCATAACACTTGCCTCAAATGCAAATTCGCATCTGGATATAGCGCTCAGCCACGCATACAACATTCTAAACTTGTTTCTCTTGATTTCACTTGCTCTCCTACTTATCTATCTCCCCATTTTCCGAACCAAGGCAGACTTGACTGAATAGGGTTGACACCTGAAATCCTTGATTCAAAGCTAAAAAAAAAACAAAAAGTGAAGATTTTGAAATATGTTGTCTTTACAAACTCTTATGGGACCCCAAAAAAAAAATCGATATTTCGTCATGTTTGAAAATATGTTTAAACACCTACTAAATGTGTATTTTTCATGGTATTTTCTTGTAAAATTAGTTGTAATGAAAAAAAATGTTCTTCCTTCAAGCACCAGATGATGTTTTTTAAAATAAGCTGCAGCCATTATAACATAACTTACATATTCATCGTATATCTCAGTAAATATATCAATATATATCATGACTTTATTAACCAAATCCATCATACCAATTTAATTATAACATATCAATCGAACTCTACTCATACTCATTAAAATATACAATATCTGTCCCTTGAGTTTGTGCATACATTGAATCGAAAAGTACACAATAATCATGAAGTTTTCATAATCTCCTTGAATTGCATTCAAGAATTTTGGTCCAAAAACCAAAGTGACATGAGTCATATGAACTATTCAGGCTTTAAATGTACATAATACACAAAAGTAAAAAATGACGAGAACATGAATATTTCTTAAGCCTAGTGTTTAAAGTTCATAAAGTGTGTGAAGACGATACATGAACCAAAAAAAAATTTCATGATTCCATGAAAAAATACAAGGGCATCATTAAGCATTCATAATATTTTTTTTTGTGAATAAAATTCATAAAATTTGAACAAATATGATAAGAATAAGATCAGTACATAAGAAAAGTGATAAAAATGCATGAATAAAATAAACATATAAAAGGTGATCTAATATGAGGTATCTTTTTAAACTAGGTTGTTTTGATAGCTGTTATGTGTCAAATTGTCAAATGGGTTGTCCATATGACGTTTGTGTTCAGTATTCAATACGACTCAATCAATATTCAATACGACTCAATACTACCAAAATCAGTTATCAGTTAGAGAATGTTATAGAGTTCTTCAACATAATTTTGGTCGTTTGGAGCGTCCAACTGAGCGGAAATAAATGCGGATGGAGCCTGTGTAACGGTCTAGCCGACCTCTGATTTCTGACGCAACTCGTGTTGTTCAAGCAGTACCGGCCGATATGCTTGAAAGAGTTGTTTAAAATTGCACCCACAGAATGGGCCATTTAAAAGATAGTCGTGGGAAACATATGAAGGAAATAATTGTTAAATATTGAGTTGTAGGAAACGAACAATCATTCCAAATAAAGATTTGCATCAACTCATTGATTTTTATATATTTAATTGGAAAACAAAGTAAGAAGCTTTTTTGAATAACAGTTTAGTGACCGAAATTCATATTATCTATGTACAAATTAAGAAAGCATAGATCAATCATATTCTTTTTTTTTTGAATAAAATTCCTAAAATGTATGTACACTAGAGTGGGTCGGCCTCCATACAAAAAAAAAAGTTTGAAAAAACCACCCCCTATTTTAAAGTTGACCTCGAGAGGATTCCGAAAACAAAAAAAAATTTTTTTTTTGACCACCGGAAAAACAGCCAAAATGGTCTTTTTTGCATAACTTAAGCATTACATGTCAGATCTTAAAAATTATATGTCGTTGAAAACGGCTTTACAAGCACTACAATTTCTTCTTATAACATTTTTACTTTTGAGGTCATATTCAATTAGTAAGCCCCATTAGCCCGATTTATCCCCCTTAAATTTCTTTTTTTTCCCCCATATAATTAAACTCCGTCAAATTTGTTTAATTTGTGTTCAAAAAAATATTTATTCAGTTTAAAAACAAAGAAGTTATAATAGTTCAATTATTTGATATAATCCTTTTTTTTATAAAAAATTTACTTTAAGTTTAGTCAACGAAAAGTTACATAACATAAACAAAATTGTAAAAGAATCTTAATAAATAATTTTTTGAACACAAATTAAACAAATTTGAAGGAATTTAATCTTATGAGAAAAAAAAAAAAAAAATTAAGGGGGATAAATCGGGCTAATGGGGCTTACGTGTTGAATATGACCTCAGAAGTAAAAATGTTCTAAGAGGACATTGTAGTGCTCGTAAATCCCTTTTTAATGACATGTAATTTTTTAAGATCTGACATGTAATGTTTAAGTTATGCAAAAAAGACCATTTTGGCTGTTTTTCCGGTGGACCAAAAAAAAAATTTATTTTGTTTTCGGAATCCTCTCGAGGTCAACTTTAAAATAGGGGGTGGTTTTTTCAAACTTTTTTTTCGACCCACTCTAATGTCCACATGCGAGGAGAACAAGAACGGTTCATGGGATAAATGACAAAAATGCTTGATTCTCATGTACACAAAAATGAGAAACGTAAACTATTTTATGAGTATTTCATATTATGCATGTACAAATTCAAGGGCGGCAAGAATAGTTCATAAGATAAAAGTAAAAAATTCATGAAACTCATGTACTAATAAACATAAATGCTATGCAATCGTGAACTAATTTATTCATTTAGTGACCAAAATATATACATTCGGAATGGGTCGGTCTTGATACAAAAAAACAAAGAAACTGATAAACTGGATCAAAATATTACTTGGATCATTTAAATAACCTCCACGAAAGAATTTCACGATGCATTAATACTTAGGTATTAATTCTTAGGCTTCCTGGAGCTGTTTGAACTGCATGTCCGCTCAAGAGGCAACACAAAAACAAACGGATTGTGAGAAGTTATGACTGTCGCTAGCAATGAGATCCTTTAAAAACTAAAGCTTACAATGTTTGTGAATTATTACATATAAATAGTGTGCTGATTCATGACCCTTACGTATGAGTGGACTGAGATCATGTACAGTTGTATGAAGAAGGTAGTGCTTTAACACAAACTCATAAACGAGTACACTCAGCTCATGAAGAGCAACACAAAACTAGTGTTATGCACTCTTCAGAACAATTTCAATTTTTAAAGTAGAAATTGTGTAGATGATTTATTAACTTATTTTTTTCTTGTACTTCTATAACTGTTAAAAATAGCCATCAGCAGTCTTTTACTCGCTTCAGCTCTTCTTGAGTGCTCGCACCACAGAGAGTATATTATAACAAGAGGTTTTATGAGAATAACAATGCTCTGTTAATGTTAATTTCATGATGTCGCCAACAGTGTTGCCAGAAAGTTTTGAGGAAAGAAGCTAGATGGTCTTCAAAAAAAGGCTAGAAAAGGCTAGGTGGCTTAAGAAAAAAGGCTAACAAAAGACTAGATTTGTTTACGTTCTCTTTTTATTAAACATGATTCTGTGAATAAACATGCGTTTGTATATAAATACTTATACACTATACTCTATCAAAAGGAACAATACCAAAAATCAAATATATTTCAAATTGATTTAAGGTCCCATTAAAGTTTTTTTAGCGACCAAAAATAAATTTTATATTTTTTTTAATATTTTTCGAATTCATAATATTGTAAAAATATTCTCAGGAAGACTGAAGTCAATTGAATAAAAATTGTTGTATTAATAAGCGCAAATGTCCGAAGATAAGTCAATAAATGTACTACTTAAACTTAAAACGCGTTTTTCTCGAAAAGTACTGTGTGAAACCCGTAGACAGCAGTGCTCGAAAACTATTGCAAGATCGCTACCAAATTTTTTTTACTTGTAAAGTAAATACCATTGCTACTTTTAATCGTTAGATTTTTATTTAAGAGAAATAGTTTTTATTTTATAACCTAAAATTAATTAAATTTATATTAAAAAATCGGTTTTTCAAGTACCATTATCGTAAAAAACAGTCTTTTTCTAAAATTCTCTATTTAAAGCTCAAAAAGTTTCAGTAGAACATAAATTGTTATTTTTTTTTTTTTGTTTTTTGCATGAACAAGTTGCGAAAAATTGTGTCTACCGCATTTTTCAGGTTCTTTACTAAATGGCGGATTCCGGGTATATTAATTAATATTTTTTATCAAAAAGTTTTTAAAATATTATATAATTATTATGCAAAAACAAACCTTTCATAAAATAAACAGTCGCTTTACAATAAAACTTTAAATTTCACCTTTTTCGTTAAAAAACTTTGATAGGCCCATACATAGAATACAGTCTTTCAAGTTTAAATATAAAAGCATACAAATCTAACAGTTGAAAACTTGAACCAAAAAGCTTTTAAATTAAAAACGATTAACAACAACAAATTCATTATTTCAATTTTAAAAATTTGTATTATTCATTCAAGTGCTTGCCTCGGTGCCAGTAAAAAACGTTGAACCTCTATCACTATTTTAAACTATATCTCAAAAAATATTTCCTCCTCTTCTGAGATAAGAATTAACATATAAATCGCGACTATTTGCAAAACTTATAATATCATCTGTGATTTCAAAATTATGGCAGCATGTGTTTTTTTTTAAGAGCATATCGTTAGAATACAATTTAGAATGCCAGTCTTTCTTTGCTTGTTTTTTTACAAAATTTCATTGTACTAAATATTCTTTCTACCTCAGTGTTGCTTAATGGCAAAATAAGAAAACTAAAAACCAAACTGAAAGTTTTTGATACGGATCTTCATTCAGAGAATTTTTGTACTCTCTAACTTCTGACCATAATTCAGTTGTGGAACTTAACCACTCCTGATTTACAATTTTTTGCCATTGTATTTTAATTATCGTTATTTCTTCTGTAGAATAACTGGATTTTCCTTTCCCTATTACAGAAAATATTTTGGGTTTAACCACTTTAAAACTATAATAAGAGCAATACAAGACTAACACTATCAAAATTGCAAGCGTCAGAAAAATTCAATTTCTTTAAGCAATATATAAAAAAAGGCTAGAAAAGGCTAGAACAAAACAGAAAAAGGCTAAAAAAAAGGCTAGAGGCTAGATGGTAATTTTTGAGGCTAGGCGACAAAAAAAAAGGCTAGATCTAGCCTCAAAAAGGCTAGACTGGCAACACTGGTCGCCAAGAGGACGAACTTTTTATTCTACCGTGAATGTCATCGCTTCTCTCAGAGCAGCTGAAATAGATAGACAAAATATTTGTAGATGCTTGCAATTCTATTTGGAAACTCTCTTCAAATTCTTTTCTCTTGTCCCCTTGCCTATTGGTTTCCACCCCTATGCCCTTTGCCTAATGTTTGTTTTTTTTATAATCAACCACGATCGTTGTTGTTGTTAAGCTGTTGTAAAAAGGAAGCAATTCGCGTAGTTCGTTAGGTTGTTTTTGTTGTTGTTGAAGTCAAATGCAAACGATGTTGTTGTTCTTATTAGCTGTCGTCGTTGTTGTTGTAGGATTTTGTTAGATTTTGGATATTTTACGTATATATCCTTGTGTGGCTAGAAGTTGCTGTTGAAAAAACGTTGTAACTTTTGTGGTTTCAGTCGGATTGAGATAAACCGAAGGACAATATTAAATAGAATTTATCGTATACTAATAATGCATCAAAAATAAATGTTGAAAAAAATTAATCAATGCATTTTTAATATGATGTTTTTTATTATCAGATTAAAAGTAAACATTCGTAACCTTATTTTTCCAAATTTTTATACTATTTTATGTGAATTACTCTTATTGGCTTAGAAGCAAAATTACTAGTGTCTTATATTTTTAAAATTAAATATTTATTAAAAATATATATGCCTATAATTAATTATTTGTTCTATTCATTTGAATATATTTAAATATATTTTAATTTGTTTCTTATTTATTTTGAATGAATGTACATAAATATTTTTATTAATTAGTTTATTTTAAATATCAGTCTTAGGCCCGTTAACTGATCTCAATTTTAAACAAAGTTTAGCTTAAACAAAGTTTAAAATTCCTTAACCTCAGTTTAAATTTTAACGCCGATACCTCATCTCAAAAAATCTAAGTTTAACTTGGTGAGGCAAGTTTAAATTTAAACACAGAAATTCTAGGTTTAAAAAATTTAAACTTAGATTTTGTCAAAAATTCTCTGAGAACATTGGAAATATTCTCAATCATAAACAAAAACTAAAAATTATAAAATCATACTTCAAAAAAATCAAAACAATAAACAAAAAACAAACACATTTTAAGTTTTGAAAAAAAAATATTCCAATGAAACTGACAATTTGCATTATTTTATCAAAAATATTTGAAATATTTTGATGTTCTACGTCAAAGTTGTAGAATTTTTCCTACAGTGCCGCTCAAATATGTTTTTTAATCTCAGTTTAAATTTTTAAACAGAGTTTAAGTAAACTGCCGATAAAAATGAGATAAGTTACGAAAATGATTTTAACTGAGTTTAAAATTTAAACTCTGTTTACGAAATCTGAGATTAAGGAATTTAAAATTCGGAGATCAGTTAACGGGCCTTAGCAATTTTAATTTTTTTTTTATAACTATATTATGAAGTATAAAGTGTTTGGTGGTTAAAACAAGATACAAATAAGAATTATGAAATGATTGTTCCCATTATTTAAATATAGGTACATGCGATACATAAACTACAATTAACTCTCAAGGGTTTTGCTTCTTTTCATCATCGTTTTAGTAGATTAATATTAATAGTAGCATAATATGAAAAATACATTTTAAGAGTTAAAATATATTAAAAACAACTAAAACTGATTTACGAACAATTTGTTTTTAATTTGATTAAAAGATTTTTATGAAGCAAATATTTTAAAACAGATTAATTGAATTTTTATTTTGTAATATAAATAAAAAAATAAATATTATTAAATATAAATATAAAATATAAAATATAAAATATAAAATATAAAATATAAAATATAAAATATAAAATATAAAATATAAAATATAAAATATAAAATATAAAATATAAAATATAAAATATAAAATATAAAATATAAAATATAAAATATAAAATATAAAATATAAAATATAAAATATAAAATATAAAATATAAAATATAAAATATAAAATATAAAATATAAAATATAAAATATAAAATATAAAATATAAAATATAAAATATAAAATATAAAATATAAAATATAAAATATAAAATATAAAATATAAAATATAAAATATAAAATATAAAATATAAAATATAAAATATAAAATATAAAATATAAAATATAAAATATAAAATATAAAATATAAAATATAAAATATAAAATATAAAATATAAAATATAAAATATAAAATATAAAATATAAAATATAAAATATAAAATATAAAATATAAAATATAAAATATAAAATATAAAATATAAAATATAAAATATAAAATATAAAATATAAAATATAAAATATAAAATATAAAATATAAAATATAAAATATAAAATATAAAATATAAAATATAAAATATAAAATATAAAATATAAAATATAAAATATAAAATATAAAATATAAAATATAAAATATAAAATATAAAATATAAAATATAAAATATAAAATATAAAATATAAAATATAAAATATAAAATATAAAATATAAAATATAAAATATAAAATATAAAATATAAAATATAAAATATAAAATATAAAATATAAAATATAAAATATAAAATATAAAATATAAAATATAAAATATAAAATATAAAATATAAAATATAAAATATAAAATATAAAATATAAAATATAAAATATAAAATATAAAATATAAAATATAAAATATAAAATATAAAATATAAAATATAAAATATAAAATATAAAATATAAAATATAAAATATAAAATATAAAATATAAAATATAAAATATAAAATATAAAATATAAAATATAAAATATAAAATATAAAATATAAAATATAAAATATAAAATATAAAATATAAAATATAAAATATAAAATATAAAATATAAAATATAAAATATAAAATATAAAATATAAAATATAAAATATAAAATATAAAATATAAAATATAAAATATAAAATATAAAATATAAAATATAAAATATAAAATATAAAATATAAAATATAAAATATAAAATATAAAATATAAAATATAAAATATAAAATATAAAATATAAAATATAAAATATAAAATATAAAATATAAAATATAAAATATAAAATATAAAATATAAAATATAAAATATAAAATATAAAATATAAAATATAAAATATAAAATATAAAATATAAAATATAAAATATAAAATATAAAATATAAAATATAAAATATAAAATATAAAATATAAAATATAAAATATAAAATATAAAATATAAAATATAAAATATAAAATATAAAATATAAAATATAAAATATAAAATATAAAATATAAAATATAAAATATAAAATATAAAATATAAAATATAAAATATAAAATATAAAATATAAAATATAAAATATAAAATATAAAATATAAAATATAAAATATAAAATATAAAATATAAAATATAAAATATAAAATATAAAATATAAAATATAAAATATAAAATATAAAATATAAAATATAAAATATAAAATATAAAATATAAAATATAAAATATAAAATATAAAATATAAAATATAAAATATAAAATATAAAATATAAAATATAAAATATAAAATATAAAATATAAAATATAAAATATAAAATATAAAATATAAAATATAAAATATAAAATATAAAATATAAAATATAAAATATAAAATATAAAATATAAAATATAAAATATAAAATATAAAATATAAAATATAAAATATAAAATATAAAATATAAAATATAAAATATAAAATATAAAATATAAAATATAAAATATAAAATATAAAATATAAAATATAAAATATAAAATATAAAATATAAAATATAAAATATAAAATATAAAATATAAAATATAAAATATAAAATATAAAATATAAAATATAAAATATAAAATATAAAATATAAAATATAAAATATAAAATATAAAATATAAAATATAAAATATAAAATATAAAATATAAAATATAAAATATAAAATATAAAATATAAAATATAAAATATAAAATATAAAATATAAAATATAAAATATAAAATATAAAATATAAAATATAAAATATAAAATATAAAATATAAAATATAAAATATAAAATATAAAATATAAAATATAAAATATAAAATATAAAATATAAAATATAAAATATAAAATATAAAATATAAAATATAAAATATAAAATATAAAATATAAAATATAAAATATAAAATATAAAATATAAAATATAAAATATAAAATATAAAATATAAAATATAAAATATAAAATATAAAATATAAAATATAAAATATAAAATATAAAATATAAAATATAAAATATAAAATATAAAATATAAAATATAAAATATAAAATATAAAATATAAAATATAAAATATAAAATATAAAATATAAAATATAAAATATAAAATATAAAATATAAAATATAAAATATAAAATATAAAATATAAAATATAAAATATAAAATATAAAATATAAAATATAAAATATAAAATATAAAATATAAAATATAAAATATAAAATATAAAATATAAAATATAAAATATAAAATATAAAATATAAAATATAAAATATAAAATATAAAATATAAAATATAAAATATAAAATATAAAATATAAAATATAAAATATAAAATATAAAATATAAAATATAAAATATAAAATATAAAATATAAAATATAAAATATAAAATATAAAATATAAAATATAAAATATAAAATATAAAATATAAAATATAAAATATAAAATATAAAATATAAAATATAAAATATAAAATATAAAATATAAAATATAAAATATAAAATATAAAATATAAAATATAAAATATAAAATATAAAATATAAAATATAAAATATAAAATATAAAATATAAAATATAAAATATAAAATATAAAATATAAAATATAAAATATAAAATATAAAATATAAAATATAAAATATAAAATATAAAATATAAAATATAAAATATAAAATATAAAATATAAAATATAAAATATAAAATATAAAATATAAAATATAAAATATAAAATATAAAATATAAAATATAAAATATAAAATATAAAATATAAAATATAAAATATAAAATATAAAATATAAAATATAAAATATAAAATATAAAATATAAAATATAAAATATAAAATATAAAATATAAAATATAAAATATAAAATATAAAATATAAAATATAAAATATAAAATATAAAATATAAAATATAAAATATAAAATATAAAATATAAAATATAAAATATAAAATATAAAATATAAAATATAAAATATAAAATATAAAATATAAAATATAAAATATAAAATATAAAATATAAAATATAAAATATAAAATATAAAATATAAAATATAAAATATAAAATATAAAATATAAAATATAAAATATAAAATATAAAATATAAAATATAAAATATAAAATATAAAATATAAAATATAAAATATAAAATATAAAATATAAAATATAAAATATAAAATATAAAATATAAAATATAAAATATAAAATATAAAATATAAAATATAAAATATAAAATATAAAATATAAAATATAAAATATAAAATATAAAATATAAAATATAAAATATAAAATATAAAATATAAAATATAAAATATAAAATATAAAATATAAAATATAAAATATAAAATATAAAATATAAAATATAAAATATAAAATATAAAATATAAAATATAAAATATAAAATATAAAATATAAAATATAAAATATAAAATATAAAATATAAAATATAAAATATAAAATATAAAATATAAAATATAAAATATAAAATATAAAATATAAAATATAAAATATAAAATATAAAATATAAAATATAAAATATAAAATATAAAATATAAAATATAAAATATAAAATATAAAATATAAAATATAAAATATAAAATATAAAATATAAAATATAAAATATAAAATATAAAATATAAAATATAAAATATAAAATATAAAATATAAAATATAAAATATAAAATATAAAATATAAAATATAAAATATAAAATATAAAATATAAAATATAAAATATAAAATATAAAATATAAAATATAAAATATAAAATATAAAATATAAAATATAAAATATAAAATATAAAATATAAAATATAAAATATAAAATATAAAATATAAAATATAAAATATAAAATATAAAATATAAAATATAAAATATAAAATATAAAATATAAAATATAAAATATAAAATATAAAATATAAAATATAAAATATAAAATATAAAATATAAAATATAAAATATAAAATATAAAATATAAAATATAAAATATAAAATATAAAATATAAAATATAAAATATAAAATATAAAATATAAAATATAAAATATAAAATATAAAATATAAAATATAAAATATAAAATATAAAATATAAAATATAAAATATAAAATATAAAATATAAAATATAAAATATAAAATATAAAATATAAAATATAAAATATAAAATATAAAATATAAAATATAAAATATAAAATATAAAATATAAAATATAAAATATAAAATATAAAATATAAAATATAAAATATAAAATATAAAATATAAAATATAAAATATAAAATATAAAATATAAAATATAAAATATAAAATATAAAATATAAAATATAAAATATAAAATATAAAATATAAAATATAAAATATAAAATATAAAATATAAAATATAAAATATAAAATATAAAATATAAAATATAAAATATAAAATATAAAATATAAAATATAAAATATAAAATATAAAATATAAAATATAAAATATAAAATATAAAATATAAAATATAAAATATAAAATATAAAATATAAAATATAAAATATAAAATATAAAATATAAAATATAAAATATAAAATATAAAATATAAAATATAAAATATAAAATATAAAATATAAAATATAAAATATAAAATATAAAATATAAAATATAAAATATAAAATATAAAATATAAAATATAAAATATAAAATATAAAATATAAAATATAAAATATAAAATATAAAATATAAAATATAAAATATAAAATATAAAATATAAAATATAAAATATAAAATATAAAATATAAAATATAAAATATAAAATATAAAATATAAAATATAAAATATAAAATATAAAATATAAAATATAAAATATAAAATATAAAATATAAAATATAAAATATAAAATATAAAATATAAAATATAAAATATAAAATATAAAATATAAAATATAAAATATAAAATATAAAATATAAAATATAAAATATAAAATATAAAATATAAAATATAAAATATAAAATATAAAATATAAAATATAAAATATAAAATATAAAATATAAAATATAAAATATAAAATATAAAATATAAAATATAAAATATAAAATATAAAATATAAAATATAAAATATAAAATATAAAATATAAAATATAAAATATAAAATATAAAATATAAAATATAAAATATAAAATATAAAATATAAAATATAAAATATAAAATATAAAATATAAAATATAAAATATAAAATATAAAATATAAAATATAAAATATAAAATATAAAATATAAAATATAAAATATAAAATATAAAATATAAAATATAAAATATAAAATATAAAATATAAAATATAAAATATAAAATATAAAATATAAAATATAAAATATAAAATATAAAATATAAAATATAAAATATAAAATATAAAATATAAAATATAAAATATAAAATATAAAATATAAAATATAAAATATAAAATATAAAATATAAAATATAAAATATAAAATATAAAATATAAAATATAAAATATAAAATATAAAATATAAAATATAAAATATAAAATATAAAATATAAAATATAAAATATAAAATATAAAATATAAAATATAAAATATAAAATATAAAATATAAAATATAAAATATAAAATATAAAATATAAAATATAAAATATAAAATATAAAATATAAAATATAAAATATAAAATATAAAATATAAAATATAAAATATAAAATATAAAATATAAAATATAAAATATAAAATATAAAATATAAAATATAAAATATAAAATATAAAATATAAAATATAAAATATAAAATATAAAATATAAAATATAAAATATAAAATATAAAATATAAAATATAAAATATAAAATATAAAATATAAAATATAAAATATAAAATATAAAATATAAAATATAAAATATAAAATATAAAATATAAAATATAAAATATAAAATATAAAATATAAAATATAAAATATAAAATATAAAATATAAAATATAAAATATAAAATATAAAATATAAAATATAAAATATAAAATATAAAATATAAAATATAAAATATAAAATATAAAATATAAAATATAAAATATAAAATATAAAATATAAAATATAAAATATAAAATATAAAATATAAAATATAAAATATAAAATATAAAATATAAAATATAAAATATAAAATATAAAATATAAAATATAAAATATAAAATATAAAATATAAAATATAAAATATAAAATATAAAATATAAAATATAAAATATAAAATATAAAATATAAAATATAAAATATAAAATATAAAATATAAAATATAAAATATAAAATATAAAATATAAAATATAAAATATAAAATATAAAATATAAAATATAAAATATAAAATATAAAATATAAAATATAAAATATAAAATATAAAATATAAAATATAAAATATAAAATATAAAATATAAAATATAAAATATAAAATATAAAATATAAAATATAAAATATAAAATATAAAATATAAAATATAAAATATAAAATATAAAATATAAAATATAAAATATAAAATATAAAATATAAAATATAAAATATAAAATATAAAATATAAAATATAAAATATAAAATATAAAATATAAAATATAAAATATAAAATATAAAATATAAAATATAAAATATAAAATATAAAATATAAAATATAAAATATAAAATATAAAATATAAAATATAAAATATAAAATATAAAATATAAAATATAAAATATAAAATATAAAATATAAAATATAAAATATAAAATATAAAATATAAAATATAAAATATAAAATATAAAATATAAAATATAAAATATAAAATATAAAATATAAAATATAAAATATAAAATATAAAATATAAAATATAAAATATAAAATATAAAATATAAAATATAAAATATAAAATATAAAATATAAAATATAAAATATAAAATATAAAATATAAAATATAAAATATAAAATATAAAATATAAAATATAAAATATAAAATATAAAATATAAAATATAAAATATAAAATATAAAATATAAAATATAAAATATAAAATATAAAATATAAAATATAAAATATAAAATATAAAATATAAAATATAAAATATAAAATATAAAATATAAAATATAAAATATAAAATATAAAATATAAAATATAAAATATAAAATATAAAATATAAAATATAAAATATAAAATATAAAATATAAAATATAAAATATAAAATATAAAATATAAAATATAAAATATAAAATATAAAATATAAAATATAAAATATAAAATATAAAATATAAAATATAAAATATAAAATATAAAATATAAAATATAAAATATAAAATATAAAATATAAAATATAAAATATAAAATATAAAATATAAAATATAAAATATAAAATATAAAATATAAAATATAAAATATAAAATATAAAATATAAAATATAAAATATAAAATATAAAATATAAAATATAAATTATTAAATAATATATATTATTAAATATAAAATATTTAATTTTAAAAACATAAGACACTAGTAATTTTGCTTCTATGCCAATAAAAGTAGTTCAAATAAAATATTATAAAAATAGAAATTAAAAATTTGGAAAAATAAGGTTACGAATGTTTACTTTTAATCTGATAATAAAAAACATCATATTGAAAATGCATTGATAAATTTTTTCCAACATTTATTTTTGATGCCATATTAATATTCTATTTAATTTTGTACTTTGTTTTATCTCAATCCTACTGAAAACGCAAAAGTTACAACGTTTTTCAACAACAACTTCTGTGAGATCGACAAAATGCAAAAATATCAAAAATGCAAATTGTTTCATTTCAGCTTTAAGACAAACGCATACATTCAAATTGGAAGCAGTAAATGTATTGAATACATGTATTTCTATTTTTAGATTCATTCATAGCCACACAAGGAGATATACGTAAAATATCCAAAATCTAACAAAAACCTACAACAACAACGACGACAGCTAATAAGAACAACAACATCGTTCGCACTTGACTTCAACAACAACAAAAACAACCTAACGAACTACGCGAATTGCTTCCTTTTTACAATAGCCTAACAACAACAACAACGATCGTGGTTGATTATAAAAACAACAAACATAAAGCAATAGGCAGAGGGGTGGAAACCAATTGGTAAGGGGACAAGAGGGAAGAATTTGAAGAGAATAGAATTGCAAGCATCTACAAACATTTTGTCTATCTATTTCAGCTGCTCTGAGAGAAGCGATGACATTCACGGCAGCGTTGCCAGAATGTGAAAAATTTACCAAAACTGGTAAATTTTTTTTTCGATGTGAAAATGTGAAATTAAGTTTCATTTTGGTAAAATTTCTGGTGAAAACGAAAAACATTTTTTTGGAAAATTTCCCAAAAGCTTAAGGGCGAAGTAAGGGTTTCAGCGTAAGAAACACTTTTTTGTGAATTTTTTTAAGAGTATGGATTGAGCAAATTTATTAAAATCTTTTGTACATTATTGAGTGTACTTTTAACAATACTCTTTTTCTTCCGGAAATATTGAAAAACAAGCTGGTGACAGAGCTTTTCCCAAAGGTCTTGGAAAAATAGCAATTTGCGGTGTTCACTATGTCTCGGTCGGAAATTATTTGAAATCAAAAACCATTAAAATTTAGTCAACGTTGGAGGAAAGTATTTTGTATGTAGAAAATGTGTACCAAGTTCGAAATGAATCGGTCAAGTAGTTTCTAAAAGCCTGGCAGTGAACACGGACTTTGAAACACAACTTGTGGGAAAACTGCTTTAAAGTTTTGTACACGTACGTTTCTACGTTCGAGGTACACTTACTTAAAAATTTGTACCTCCGTTAGTTTTACTCGGATTGACTTCAAATTTGGACACAATATTCTAGAGATGTTGAGCGTTCATATAAAAAATGGTTAAAAAACTTACCGCCCTTAAATGATCGTCTCTTTTTTTTATCTATATATAAAAAATAGGCGTAGGCAAAATAGTAAAAAACCATTTTCTCACGTGTTTCTAACCGATTTTGATTAATTTCTTTTAAATGAATCAAAGTGCGGAGAACGAGTGCACCGACTATTTTTTGAAAAAATTTTTTGCCAAATTTTATGAAGAAAATTTGTTTTTCACATTACTTTTGTATCGAGAGAATGAAAGTGAAAAGGTCGAATTTCGGGCACTATCGAACTCAAATTAGTTTTCAAACGTATTCAAATTATTGGCCTTCATCATATTGAAAAGAACGTTTTTAAATTTGTAACATCGTAATACTTAATAATTTAATTACATTTAGGGTTAAAGGATTAGAGTCGCGGTTACGTGTCATGCGCAAAAACAAGATTCAAATTCTTCAGACAGTGACACTGAAAACAGGTATTTAAAATATACAAATGGGGGAGTACCAAAGACCGTAAAACTCAAACTCAATATATCTCGTTTTCTTCAATATCATCGCAACAAAAATAAAGCACTTTTCAGAAGTTGAATTTTAAGTTCCAAACACTGTTAAGAAAAGTAATTGGAAATTTCTCGGCTTACCATAATATCTGCTACATGTTTTAAAATATTTGAAACCTGAATACATGAATACTGGTATACAACAATATTAGTTGTGTTCGATGACAAATACTCAGTGCCAAAAGCAAACAAATTAAGAAATAAGCCAGAAAAACTACTAGTTTTCATTAAACTGTTGAAATAGGTAAGGAAAGAAACTATTCAATGCTCTTTCAATTTTTCGAATTTTTCAACAAAAACCAAAATACTTGATTTATTTAAATGTTACTTTTACTTACACCACAAAAAATATAAGCGTACAAAAGAGCTGAAAACGTAACTTAGAGCAGCTTCAAAAAACAAAGAGCAATATCAAGTAAGAGGAGATAAAAAAAGAGAAAAAAAATCTCAATAACAGTTTTTACTGATCTGTAGTAAGGAATCTAAATCTAGAGGAGTCATCAAACATAGCTTTTGTTATTACAATTTTATTGGATGTCAAAAAAGTAAAAATATATTCGTTTTTTTGATTGATCACACATATTTGATATTTTTTTTGTGGATGTGAAATTTTTTTCTTAAATGTGAAATATTTTTGGGAATTTTGGTAAAAGAAAATTTTAGGCTGTGGCAACCCTGATTCACGGTAGAATAAAAAGTTCGTCCTCTTGGCGACATCATGAAATTAACATTAACAGAGCATTGTTATTCTCATAAAACCTCTTGTTATAATATACTCTCTGTGCTCGCACTTATTAAAAGACATACATTTACAATTTTTCTGCATCAACGCCCACATTAGTCTGATGACGACCGTAAAACCGGACACATGCAGGCTGGCATATTTTTCAATAAAATTTCCGCCACAACTTGACTACACCACGTTTTACTACTATTTATTGCACTCCTGTTGCACATAATAAAAATATTGCAGAACTTTTGAAACATTTCCCACGCAGTAATGTTAGAGTCCTGCCGGATGATGGCAAAAGGCAAATATTGTGTGTCTGACGTCATCAAGGGAACTAAACATATGAAAGGATTTTTAAGAAATACTTTTTGTTAAAAGAAAGAAAAACTTTTGCGCATTTTAACAAAAGTGTCTTATATCCAACAAGACGGTGTGTGATGGTGGCTTGTGTTTCATGCTGTGCTGCTCTCTGCAACATACTTTAATAGCTTGCCTCAGTCTGGCAGCTACTGGCACGTTCTGCTGTCATTCTGCTTACAGTCCAACAGCCTGGACAAGCATTCACAAGAAGCATCCGAGTCGTGAGTTCTGAGCTCTGAGTGGCTGTCTGTATGTGTGTCTGTGCTTCTAAGATGCTGTCTATCTGTCAAATATATTTATGCTGCCACTTGTAAGCTCACAAGACACAACATTTTATGGCTCATATACATACATATTTATATGCATGTATTTCAAAATGCCATATTGTGGTAGCTGCATTAAACAACGAAGTATGTAGAAAAAAAAAAAAAAATTAATAAAAAACACAATAAGGTGAGATGTGGCAGGATTCCTTCGTTTATTGTACCAACATACTTTGAAATATTAGCTATCTACGTATAGAATTTTTTTAATAAAATGCAAAAACTTTGTCTGTAACATTTTCTATAGCATGCGATAAACTTGTCAACCTACATAAACCTTGTTTGTGCTTTTTATTTATTTGGTTTTTTTTTGTTTTCTTCTCGCAGCAAAGTAACATTTACTACAAGAAAATATAGATACAAAAAAATCCAATTTAATATCTACAAAAATAAGTCAACAAAATATAAGTCACTCACGCATGAAGCAGACAGACATCATTAAAGTACAGATAGACAACAACAGCATGTCCTGCATTGCAGCAGGCATGTCCTTTTATATCAGCTCACTGGGCCCAATTTTTTCATTTTGTTTTTGTTTTCATAGCAGTAGATTTAATTAAGTTAAACGAATAGCAAAATTTTATCATTTAATTCTTATCAGTTAATGAACGAACATTTTCAAGAAACTTTGGAATGGATTTTAATTGAATAGCAGCTGGCACAATAATTTTGGGTCAAATATTTTAAATTGAAACCCAAACGTAAGCAACTGTTTCGTTGTGTTCAGAAAAAAATTTTTTAATAAATATAAGTAACCTTAGTTTTAAGTGAGAGTTTTGTTGTTTAACTTGGTGTGTAAAAAGTAGGTGTCAGGCAACTGAGAACAAAATATAGTCTTTTTCAAACGTCATGACACGACAGTTAGACAGACATACAGACAGATAGAACACTCGTTGAAAATTTGCATATTTTTCGCATGTGAAGCTGTCTTCGAAAAAATTTTTCTTAGCACGTGTCACTAAAAATTACCATAAACTGTGTTTTATTCAAATTTTTACTCTCTAGCCCAGCCCATCAACAATTTTAACCTGCCAAATGTTTTAGCTAAAAAGAAACAAAGTATTGTATGAAGGCGTATTCAGCGTTTAGATGGTGACTTTTCAATTTTTTTATGCTAATATAAAATAGCGAAAAATCTTAAAAGTTACTTACAGTTCAAGGCTCTGTTTAACGAATCTAGAAGCAAAATTTCTTCATCATATCCTGATTTTTCTTAAAATCAAGAAAGTATCTAATGATTTATGGTAAAAAATGTTTATCCTTAAACATCATTTTGTTTTCTACATCAAAACAAACATAGTGCACGTTTTGTTGCAAAACCAAAAATTTTCAAAAATATTATGAATAGACATAAAGTTTGTTTACTGCCCTTAAACCCTTCCCTAATCTCTCTAACTTTTCTTAATACACACCCTCGATCTTTTTATTTTCAAGCTTTTAAAAAAGGATATTCCTTTTAACCGGTGACCGTGGCATGCAGGTAAAGTGTGTGGCCTAGCATGCTCGGAGCCCGGGTTCGATCCCCAGCCGCGGCGAAAAAGTTTTTTCAACAAAAAATTTTTCTGATCGGTCACCACCTCTCTGCAGACAATGGCAAACCTCAGAGAGTAAATAATGCCATGTTAAAGCTTCTTGAGAACATGAACTTTAGCCGTTCGGAGTCGGCATAAAACATGTAGGTCCAGTTCTCGGTCAATTGTGTGCAAACATTTAATAACACACACAACACAATTGATCATAAGAAGCTCGGTCAAAGTCCTTTCAAGGGCTGAAATGGCCAATTTGTTTTTGTTTTTTTTGTGTTTGAGTATAAATACATAAATTGTCTACTTAAGTTGAAAACTAATTTTGGAAAAGGTCGATTTTGTTCCATTTATAATATATTATCTCTCGACAATTCATTATTGCATTAATGTTTGCAAAATATCAACAAGCTTCGGTAAATTTGAATTCTACGCTCTTGAAATGCTTTAAGCACAAGTACTAGAGTGACAAATCCTCATCTGCCCCATCGCTTGCCCAGCAACAAAACCGCTCAACAACGACATTCAAATGTTTTTATATGTTTAACATCAATTTTAAATATGCTTTAAAAATAAATCTAATTTGCATTTTGAAATATGATTTCACTAATTTACTTATACCTTCAAGTTGTAAAGCAACCGGATGGTGAGCCAACATTATGCTGCAAACGTTGTTGTTAGTTGTTTCGTTTCGAAATGTTGTCGGGCGCGAGCTGATTTAATGTTATGGCTCAAATGTGGTTCAAAGGACAACAACAACAACAACAACAACAACAACAACAACAAAAGCATTTGATGTGTACTTCGCCTAGTAGACTAGAATAGAAACGTTACCAACAAAACAAAACTAAATGCTCAAGTTTTGGTTTTATTGTTACTCTGCTAAGCCTGGCAACACTGACAAAAGATAAAATGTGGCAGCACTCGTGTGGCCAGCCAAGCCAAAGAGAAAAATTACCAAGCAACCAACTAACCCACAGACCAACTTAGCAACCATGCCATTTAACAAACTCTATCACCTCCCCAGATTCTGCTCCCATAGTATAGAACAAGAATGCAGATAATTTACAAGCAAATCTAGTAAAGTTACAATGCAGCACATAAGTTTCGATAAAATGTTGGATTTTCTAAGGGTGGCTTAAGCATAAAAAGCATTTGCACTTTGTTAAATAGCCGGTCGGGGCAAAGGTTAGGCGAACACAACATATGTTTTAACTTTCTGTCGGTTAACCATAGATTTATACGTAGTTTTTGGAAAAAAGATTTCATTTCAATTTGAATGTTATGTTTGCAGCGGTAGCATTTTCAGCCCAAATCATACTTAAGCACTTGCTTAAGTGCATATAAATTGTTTAATAATAATGAAAATAAAATGTAATAATAATATCGTAAAAACGCAACAAAATACAGCAAAATGGTATGCTACAAACTAGCTACAACTTATACGATGCACATCAAAAAGTTATAAAAAAATAAAACTTTTCATGATTTCGCTCGTATTGTTGAACCATTGAACTTTATGTGCGGTATTGAAGCACGCTAACCTTAATTGGCAATACTTAAAGAAGCTGCTAGTAGTAAGTTGCCAGTATTTGAACAAAATGCGTAGAGCGCACGGATGACACAGTTTTACACACACAAAAAGTGCAAAAAAATATGAAAAGCGGCGTAGGTAACTGACTTTAAGAGGGTGTTTTGTCCGAAAAACGAAAATAATGATCATTTTCTTATTGTTATGCTTCAGAAAATATATTTTAAAAGACGTACAGAAGAGTTTTTTGATATAAACATTAACTAAAAACAAAAAAATTTTCATAAAAATTAAACATTGTTGAAAAATTATACATTGTTAAAAATTTCTGTCAAATCAAATTGCATCAAAAAAGCTTTTTTTAATTTAGTTTTTTTAATATTGATCAACATTATTAGTTTAAGTATGTATTTATATTGTTATTATGTAAAAAGAAAAAAAAAAAAATTAAATAGAGTACATAAAAAATACACAGTTTACTTTTAAGGGTATTCATAATATGTGCGTTTTTTGAAAAATGAACCCCCAGATTTTAAATGTTTTGTATATTTTCTTTTATAAATTCCTTTCTTTTGTGTTGGACTGAATCTATAAAATTAACTTTTTTATATGTTTATTAAATATATTCTAAAAATTTAATAAAAAAAACACAAAATGCGGCACTTTGTAAATCCTTCCATCACAATTACCACTCCATGTTCAAACTATACCCTAAAGAAAAATATCTTTCAGCACCTCTGGCTTTCAGTGCCTCGCAAATTGCATTCAATCGCATTCATTATCGCTACTAAAGCAAATATAATTGATTGATTGATTGATTGATGGATTGACTGTCTAGCAACACTTGGTTTACGTTTTTTCGTTTATTTTTTTTATATATATAAATGTATATAAATATTTCAAGGTTTCCCATTAACTCGAGATGTTTGAAGAAGAGTTTATTTTTATGGCATGTGTTTATTTTTTAATGAGATTGCGTCGAATTTTGTTTGTTTTTTTTATAAATACGCCGCTTAGTGTTCAGCGTAATAAAGATACAAATTGCTACTGTATGATTGACAAAGTGAAGTATATTGAACTCTTTTCAAAATATCGATATTGTTTAAATGTCCAAAATATATACAATTTATCATGAGGTATTAGCATGTGAACTCATAAGATTTTTAAGAAAAAGTGAAAATAAAAAAAAAATTAAAAAGGAGTTGCCTTTAAAGCATACAAAAATTATCGAAATTCGTATATATAAGCTTAAAATATTGATACAATCAAAATTAATTCAGTGCTTTTAAAACATGTCAGCATGTCAGCATTATATTTTTGGGAAGATAATCTTGTAAACTGCTTTCCATTTGTCATTGAATGATTGCAATAGAGTCACCAAGACAATTGCAAAATCCTCAATTTATTGAAAGACAGATTTTACTTTTGTCCCAGTCCTTGTTTTTATTCTGCTTCCAATCATTGACACTATCCACGTGACAATCCTTGTCATAGTTGAAATTGTTGAAATACTTGTCTTAAGCAATGCCCCAATGTTTTCCAATCCTCATACAAATCTTCATTATATTTCATGTCCTGATAATTTTTCTTATGCTTGTCCTAAGTTGCAATTCATATCTCAATGTTTTTCAGAAACCTCGTTCCAACACTAAGCCTTATCATTGTGTATCCTTGTTCCAACTTTTCTCGCAATTTATATCCAAATCCTTGTTCTAGCCTCGTCTCAATTCTTGTCCCAATTATTATCACTATCCTTAAACCTATCATTCTCTTTATACTTTTTACATCTTGCCTTAATCCATCCCAATAATTGTTAAAATATGTGCCACCAAACATTGTTTTGATGCTTGTACAAATTTGTTATTTAAAACTTTGTACCAAACTTTGCCCCAAACTACGTCTCAAACTACGTCTCAAACTTTGTCCCAAACTTTGTCCCAAACTTTGTCCCAAACTTTGTCCCAAACTTTGTCCCAAACTTTGTCACAAGCTTTGTCCCAAACTTTATCACAAACTTTGTTCCAAACTTTGTCACAAACTTTGTCCCAAACTTTGTCACAAACTTTGTCCCAAACTTTGTCGCAAACTTTGTCCCAAACTTTGTCCTAAACTTTGTCCCAAACTTTGTCCTAAACTTTGTTCAAACTTTGTCCCAAACGTTGCTTCAACATTTTTCCTAAATTATGACCCAAACGTTGTCTCAAACTTTGTCCCAAACTTTGTACCAAACGTTATTCTAAATCTGTCCCAAACGTCATCCTAAACTTTGTCTTAAATTTTGTCCCAAAATTGGCCCAATACTTGTCCCAAACCTTTTCCTTATCCTTGTCCTAGCTATTGTCACAATCTTTGTTCCACTGTCCCAATCCTTACCCCAATCTTTGTCCTTTTCCATGCCATATTCTTCCTAATTTTTGATCTAACCTTGTCCCAATCATGGTTCCAATTCTTGTTCCAAATCTTGTACCTAATCCAATCCTTATACCAATAGGTGCTCAATCCTTGTTCCAATCCGAATCCTTATCCTTTTACATTCCAGAATATTTTTTCACATCCTTCTTTTAACCTTGTCCAAATTCTTCTCGAATTCTTTTTCCTTATTTTTTCATAAGTCTTTTTCAAATTTTTAACCACTTCTTGCCGAAATCTTTCTCCCAAACGTTGTCTCAAACTTTTCCGCAAACTTTGTCCCAAACGTTGTCCCAAGTTTTCCACAGGCGTGGTCCCAAACTTTGTCTTAAACTTTGACCCAAACTTTGTCCCATAATTTGTACCAAACTTTGCGCCATACTTTATACCAATATTTGTCCCAAACTCGAAAATCCTTGTTCCAACACTTGTCCCACACTTTCCATTATCCTAGTCCTAACTGTTGTCTTAATCTTTGTTCCACTGTCCCTATCCTAATCCCAATCTTTATCCTTTCCGTATTAATTTATTCCTAATTTTTGTCCTATCCTTGTCCCAATCCTGGATCCAATTTTTGTTTTTATCCTTGTGCCTGTTCCAATTCTTATACCAATAGTTTTTCAATCCTTGTTCCAATCAGAGTCCTTATCCTTTTTCATTTCATAATATTTTTTCTACTCCTTCGTTTAACCTTGTCCCAATTCTTGTTAAGCCTTGCCTCAATCCTTTTCTCAACTTTTATGCTAATCCTTATCCCAATCTTTGTCCCAGTTGTTCTCGAAATTCTTTGTCCTTATTTTTCACTTTTCACCTTTTTCCACTTCTTGTCCCAATCTTGGTCTTTTTTCTTTACCTTATAATTTTCACCATCCTTGTCGAAACCTTGTCCAAATTTTTGTTGAAATCTTTGCCCCAATCCTAGCCCTGCTATATATCACAATGTTTGTTCCAATTCTTTTCCCAATCCATGTACCAATTTTTGTCCTAATCCTTGCTCCAATACAATCGAAATCTTTGTTCTAGTCTTGAACCAATCCGTGTCCTTATACATGTGTCAATTTTTGTCCTAATCCTTGCTCCAATACTTTCGAAATCTTTGTTCTAGTCTTGAACCAATACATTGTCCAAACATATATACCAATATACTTATCCTAATACATGTTCCAATTCTTGTTTTAATCTTTGCCCTTATTCTTTTTTTCTAGTTTTCATCCCAAAACTTGTCCCAAATCTTGATACAATCTTTCCGCAAACTTTGTCTCAATCCTTGTCCTAATCCTTCCACCAATTATTGTTCCAATCCTTATCAAAATCCTTATACCTATCATTGTCCTAAAATTTTGCTTATCCTTCGTTTCAACCTTTGTCCCACTTCTCTCAATCCTTGGTCAATCCTTGTTTCAATGGTTATTCTGATTTCTTTAAAATTTTGTTCCATTCCTTGTTTCAGTCCTTGCAACAATTCTTATCTCAATCCTTGTGTGTTTCCTTGTCATAATATTTTTCCTAGCCCTTGTCCTAACCTTCTTCCAATCCTTGTTTCAATCCTTGTTCAAAACCTTGTACCAAACCTTTTCTGAATTATTGTTCCAATCCTTGCCCCAAATAATGTTCTTGAACTTGTCGAAAGCATTGTCTCAATCCTCGTCCCCTTATCCTTATGTATTTCCCAATAATTGCTCCGATCCTTATTTCAATCCTTGTCTCTATTTTTGTTCAAAATTTTGCCCCAATTCTTGTTCTAATTTTGCAACAATAATTGTTCCAATACTTGTCCTTATCTTTGTCATAATTCTTGTCCCAATCATTTACAAATTCTTATTCCATTCCTCGTCCAAATTCTTATCTCAAAACTTGATTTAATTTTCGTTTCAATTTTTGTTCCAATACTTTTCTCAATACTTGTCCTGAATCCTATTTCTTTCAATGACAAGGTTATAAATATTAAGACAAGTACTTCCCCAAACCTTGTCCTTACCTTGAACCATTTTTCGTTGAAAACCCTGCCTCGTTCTTTGTCTTTTTAAGTTTTCCAATATTTGTACCAATCCTTGTGTCAATCCGTGACTCAATTTTTTGTTCAAAATCTTGACCCAATTCTTGTTCGAACTCTTGTAATAATCCTCAATATATGACCGAATTTTTTTTCTCTCTTTATCGAAATGTTTCCCCAATTTTCAATTCTTATCTTAATCCAAATTTGTTGTTCAAATCCTTGTCACAATCCTTTTCCTTGTACCAATGCTTGGTCTCCATCCATGTCCCAATCGTTGTATTTATCCTTAAATTTTTCAAAACCTTCTTTTAATCTTACAAATACTGATCCAATCAATTATCCAAACTTATTCCATACCTTGCACCAATACTTTTCTTCACATTAATTCCAATTCTTATGTCGATCCTCGTCCCATTTTTGTCTAAAACTCTGTCTTAATCCTTATGCTAATTCTTGTCCAAATAAAAAACATGTTATAATAATTATAATTCTATGTTATGAATTATAATTCAGAACTCGTTTATAATTCATTGAGTTATAATTCTGTGCAACGTTTTTGCTTATATTATTGTTGATTGAGCTGTTGCCTTCACGGTCGCAGCCAGCCATAATTCTTTGTAAGTCGTTGTGAGGCCAAAAATCATGCTTTATTGTAGTTAGAACAAATTTACAGTTGTACGATTTTTGAAAGGCTAGTTATCATTTCATGCAACGATATATAATTTTTGTTGCATAAATTGCCTGCCTCGCGACATGATATCTTTTCATATGGATTAGACATAATTCGTGTTATAAAGAGATGACCTCATAAATTTAAATTATTTTTGTCATGAGAACAAAGAATTTATATTTGCTGGTGTATAAAAGTTGTTTACCTAGCGTCAATACTCAGTGAGTTATATTCTAGGCAACGGATTTGCAGTTTCGTTGCATGGGCAATTCTTTGGGTATCAAGATGAGGTAAAAAATTTTTGTTGTTATTTTTCTCTATAAGAATAAGATGTTGTCTTAAATCAGAAAATCAATCTTTACTATTGAATCATAACTTTTTTGCTCAACGAGTAATAATTTCATGCAACGCCGTTGCAATTGCATATTCAATTGTTTTAGAAACCTGCGAGGTAAGACATCACGAAAAAGTTTTTTGTGTCAGATGGTATTTAAAATACTGTTTAAAAATGTTCATTGAAAAAACGAATTGAGTTTCGTACTCAGCACTTCGTAATCCTTACTTTGTGAAATTTTTATAATATTCTACAATTTATTTCTACTTTTTTTTGGTATGAATACACTCTCTCAATCAGCCCACCTATACCTTCAGCCAAATTAAAAAATTTGCCTTTACCTGTATTTCCTTGCCACTAACTTTTTTATGTAACGCAAACTTTTATGACTTCAATTCTTAAATTTCATTGATACCTTATATCTGCTTCTCTTTCTGACACTTGAGCAGCTGCCTTGTAATTTTATTAGAGGGCAGTATTTACCGTTTTACACACCAATAAACAAGAAAAATTAGCAACTCATCAACACCTTAACAGGCAACATTAATGCTGCACATGGTTTGGGGTTAACAGAAAACAACCTAAATTTTCCAAAATAATCACTCAATCCCGTACCTTAAAATAAACCGTTGCTCTGCATTTTAAATAGAATTTAAGTTTATATAAAATACGGTTAGCTACATAAAATTTAAATTCGATGCACACTTGAGTGGAGCACGCGGTACGTTAATGGTACGTCAGCGTCTAGCTGTGGCAGCTGCTGCGGGTGCTTAAAAGAAATGTTCAAGAATGTCTTAAATATTGAGTGTTTTTCACACTTGTTGGTCTGGAATGAAACGCATGCCCAAACATCTTCTTCATGGCTAATCATGATAATGGCTAAAACGCTCTACTCAAGCAGCTGTAGGGAGGGGGAGGGAAGGCTAGAGCTGATATAAACAAAAAACAAAAAATTTATTGGGTGAAAATATCTGCTACCTGATGTAATAAGAGTGAAGAAGAGAAAGCTAAGCGAACAAAAAAAAAAAAAAACACAAAAATACGAATTGAAATTTTTCGCATAACTTGGTAGATTAAACAAACCAACAACAACAACAACACTTTTGAAACAGCACCGCACCACCATAGCAAATTCAAAATCACGTACTTTCTATCGAAGTTATAGATCGATAAAGTTCGGAAGAATAAATCTTCAGGTTGATTGTGTGGATGCGAGGATAATAAATCTCTTAATGTTTTTGAATAACTTATTATCGCAGTTTTATCATAAACTAATGGTACCCAAAAGAGAGTAGCATAAAGAATGAATAATAATGTACATCTACATCTTATTGGTAGTTGATGACATTGAGAGCTGTCGGTGGAGTAGAAGCGGGTGGATGAATGTTGAATGCATATGACAGCAAGTTGATGTTGACTCATAGTAGTTGGGGCCTTCAAACAAATGTCACCAAAACGAAAAGTTATATATATTTTAATAAAAGGTAGGTCATAGCCAAGGTCATGCATAGTTACTTCACAGCTACACATACATACCTAATATTGTTGCTTTGGGAACAAAGGATAACAGAAAATTTCCTGCTATCACAGTAGAAAAAACTGCAAATAAGCAGTGTCTTCAATATTTTCAAGGTCTTAATAATTTTGTGTCTTGAACGTGATTTGATTTTAGCCGGCATATATTTGAAATTTTTTTTTCTGAGGGTAACCGACCTCAGTTTTGGCTTAATACTGACTTATATTCTGTTAACAAATATGTCTTGCCTGAATGAGTTTCTTTTGAATTTATTTACTTTTCTACATATTTCCTTATGAGTGGCACTTAAAAATTTCATTCTAGTGAAAAATGATGCCGGAAGTACTGGTTTGGCTAATGGAAAATGATATACAATTTAGCAAAATTTCAAGTTAAGTTCAGAACTGATGAATATCGAGAACACATCATTCACACTTGATGTGACAGGCATTTATTTATGTATAGAAAAGCGGCAGCAGCGGTAGCAATAATTTTAATAATAAATATGAGAAGTCATATTGTACTTTAGCACAATAAAGTTTGAACATAACCTACATACATAAATAAGAGAAATTCTTTTGAAAAAGTAAATGAAGAAAGATTGGAGTAAAATAAAAAAAGCGATTTAAGGGAAAGAGTAATAAGCTATGCATATACTTCGAGGCATTTCATTTGAAAAAATAAATCTTTCTTCTTACAAGTTAATGGATTGATTAGATTAGAAATGACATATCCTTCAATGAAGTGTGTAATTTCTTAAAGTAAATAAAAATGTGAAAATATTATATGCAAAACATATATAAATTACCATGCACTGAACAAAAAGTTCCACATAATTATTAATTTTTACATAAATTCTATGAATCGTATTCATGAATTTAAGTTCAGTTACCAATTACATGAGTTGCATGAAATATTCATGATATCAATGTATAAACAAGTAAAGAAAGTCTAAATTCGGTCTAGGCCGACTATGAAATACCCTAAACCCACTTTTCAAAAACAAAAAATTTTTATTGTAAATGGGCGTCTCCAAGGGCGGATGAAGCCTATATTTAATATGCATTTAAATGTTGATGAAAAATTTACACACACCAAGTTTTATTCCTGTAGCTCACAGTTAATGCCTTTATTGTGCTTTCGCTATGGGAGATGGGCGTATTCATGGACGGATTACTTCCAATTTTTGAACACACCTTAGTTTTGGTATAAAGTACATGCATACCAAATTCAATTTCTCTATGACAAACATAACCTTATTTATTGAGTTTAAAACTTTTTGGGTTGTATGGGAGGTAGACGTGTCCGTAGGCGGATTACGTCCATTTTTCAAAATTATCTTTGTCTTGTCATAAAAAACATACGTGCCAAATTTAAGCTCTGTAGGTTAAACAGAGGCTTATTTATTGCGTTTTCAATTTTTGGGTTGTATGGGAGGTGGGCGTGTCCGTTAGCGGATGACGTCCAGTTTTCGAAGACATCTTTGTGTTTGTATAAAACACATACAAATCAAATTTTATTGTAGTTGGCTAGTTATGAGCTGAGTTATGCAGTTTTCAATTTTCGCGTTGTATCGGAGGTAGGCGTGTCCGTGGGCGGATGATGTCCACTTTTCAAAACTATCTTTGTTTTGTTACAAAAAACATATGTGCCAAATTTTAGCTCTGTAGGTTAAAGAGAGTCTTATTTATTGCGTTTTTAATTTTTGGGTTGTATGGGAGGTGGAACTGTCTGTAAGCGGATGACGTCTATTTTTCAAAGACATCTTTGTGTTGATATAAAACACATACATACCAAATTTTATTGTTGTAGGCTAATTATGAGCTGAGTTATGCAGTTTTCAATTTTCGCGTTGTACGGGAGGTAGGCGTGTCCGTGGGCGGATTCCAAAAATATTCAATATTGCAGATCCTTGGGTCCATGTGACCATGTGTACCAAGTTTCATCCAATTATCTCAACTCCTTCTTCTTATCCTGTGTATACGGACAACACACAGACGGACGGACGGACGGACGGACATGGATAGCTCGACTCACGTGGTGACGCTGATCAAGAATATATATACTTTTCTATACTGGACTCGCTTCGTTCTATGCGTTACAAACGTTTGCACAAAGTTAGATTAGAGTTCATAGTTCATAGAGCATTTGTTCAAGATACATAACGAATAAAAAACATCGTAAATCCCATCAAAAAATAAAAAAGAAAGCATGAATTATTCATAATTTCAAGTAAAAATGTGAAGCGAACAGGAACAGTACATTTATGAATCGTATGAATGTACACATGTACAACATTTAGTACAATTATGAATCATTCATAATTGCATGTATAAATACAAGAAGAACAAGAACAGTTCATGAGATAAATGAAAAAAATGCTTAAATCTTATGTACACATAAAAGGAAAGCGTGAACTATTTTGAGTGTAGTGACTGATATTCATATAATTCATGTACAACATCAAGGGCAGGAAGAAAAGTTCATAAAGTAAGAGTCAGGAGTCATTTAGTGTCTTAACTACATGCATCATACTCCGAATACACACCACTTACTGTAAAATTTGAAGCTTGTTTGGCAGTTCAAAGAAGAATTATAAAATTATTCGACATGCTCCTGTGTACCAAGTGATAGAAAAAAAACAAGGAAAAAAGCAAAACGAGCGGATGCGCATCTATCTAGACTTAGCAAAAATAACCCATTTATGCCATCAACTCAGGTCATAATGGAGCTTTAAATCTGAGTTAGTGTAAAAACTATTCGCCGACGCTTAAGAGACAACATTTTGAAAGCCCGAAGATTCAGTACTCTTCCTTTTCTAATTGAGAAATATAGATGTTAGTGCAAAATCTTTTCACCGATACTTAACCGACAAAAATTATAACAGTCAAAGCTTCAGGAAAGTCCTTCTTCTAACTGCCAAACATGTTGCAAAACGATTTCAGTTTGCCAAAAGTCACTTGAATGTGAAGTCACTTGAGAAATGAAGGAATATTTTGTGACCAATCGAAAATAAAAATATTTTGTTTGATGGCAGAGGAACTCGTTTATATTTTATATATAGGCAAAATTTTCAACAAAAACTTGCATACACGAAGGAACTGTTGCTATGGTGAAGGCGTTTTCATACTTTGATGTAGGTCCAATACATGTGATTAAGACTTTCCCCCGCGAACATTTGAAAGACGATAAGAAAAAAAGTTGATTTGGCGATTCCCTCGCGATTCGCTAAAAGGTTCTTTTGAAAATCAATCGCCCAAGCAATGAATGCGCTATAATTGAAAAATTTCGAAATCTTCCTTCAATTATGCTTCTCGGCCAATCGCTTAAGACCTCTCTCTGCGATTCGTTCGCTACTTCGCTCATTCCGGCGATCGTTGGAAGATGGATCGCTTTTCGATCGCCCAAGAAATGAATACACGATTAAAAAACTTTTCAAAATCTTTCTTCATTATCGGATCTTCCCGGCGAATCGTTTAAGATCCCTCTCAGCGATTGGTTCGTGATTTCACTCATTCCGGCGATCGTAAGAAGATAATTTTTATAAAGTTTTTAAAATCTTTCATTGGAATATGAAGCACGCTTTAAAAAATGGTTAAAATTAATAAAAAAATTGAACTTGTAAAATAATTCATTGAATTGGGATGGGACAAGTGAGTCAGATGAGCCTGTTAGTTTCAAATTACAACAACTTGTAAAGTTCATGGATACCTCGGTACCACGCTCATTATTTTTTTCATTCATTTTGAAAAGAACAGTTCAGTGATGCTGCCGTCCCGCAAACCGCATCAAACAGTGAATTTTTCAGTGTGCATTGGCCGCTTTTAAACTGCCTCCGGCTACTCTTCACAACTTATTAGGTAATTCCGTTTTTTGGTGTACCCATTGAGAAATTGTACTCATATCCATTTTTCCATATCCATATCCATGTCCACATCCATATCCATATCCATATCCATATCCATATCCATATCCATATCCATATCCATATTCATATCCATATCAATGTCCATATCCATATTCATATTCATATTCATATTCATATTCATATTCATATTCATATTCATATTCATATTCATATTCATATTCATATCCATATCCATATCCATATCCATATCCATATCCATATCCATATCCACATCCATATCCATATCCATATCCATATTCATATTCATATTCATATTCATATTCATATCCATATCCATATCCATATCCACATCCATATCCATATCCATATCCATATCCATATCCATATCCATATCCATATCCATATCCATATCCATATCCATATCCATATTCATACTCATATCCACATCCATATCCATATCCATATCCATATCCATATCCATATCCATATCCATATCCATATCCATATCCTTATCCATATCCATATCCATATCCATATCCATATCCATATCCATATCCATATTCATACTCATATCCATATCCATATCCATATCCATATCCATATCCATATCCATATCCATATCCATATCCATATCCATATCCATATCCATATCCATATCCATATCCATATCCATATCCATATTCATATCCATATCCATATCCATATCCATATTCATACTCATATCCATATCCATATCCATATCCATATCCATATCCATATTCATATCCATATCCATATCCATATCCATATCCATATCCATATCCATATCCATATCCATATTCATATCCATATCCATATCCATATCCATATTCATACTCATATCCATATCCATATCCATATCCATATCCATATCCATATCCATATCCATATCCATATCCATATCCATATCCATATTCATATCCATATCCATATCCATATCCATATCCATATTCATACTCATATCCATATCCATATCCATATCCATATCCATATCCTTATCCATATCCATATCCATATCCATATCCATATTCATACTCATATCCATATCCATATCCATATCCATATCCATATCTATATCCATATCCATATCCATATCCATATCCATATCCATATCCATATCCATATCCATATCCATATCCATATCCATATCCATATCCATATTCATATCCATATCCATATCCATATCCATATCCATATCCATATTCATACTCATATCCATATCCATATCCATATCCATATCCTTATCCATATCCATATCCATATCCATATCCATATTCATACTCATATCCATATCCATATCCATATCCATATCCATATCCTTATCCATATCCATATTCATATCCATATCCATATTCATACTCATATCCACATCCATATCCATATCCATATCCATATCCATATTCATATTCATATTCATATCCATATCCATATACATATCCATATCGACATTCATATTCATATCCATATCCATATTCATATTTGCCTACCTTCCATATTTCTTTTCAATAATGTAGTTTTCTACGAAAATATCTGAAGTTTTTAACCCATAAAAGAAGTGCATTTTTATACCCTAAACCTGAATGGTCAGGGTTTATTAACTTTGTGCAAACGTTTGTAACGCATAGAACGAAGCGAGTCCGGTATAGAAAAGTATATATATTCTTGATCAGCGTCACCACGTGAGTCGAGCTATCCATATCCGTCCGTCCGTCCGTCCGTCCATCCGTCCGTCCGTCCGTACGTCCGTCCGTCTGTGTGTTGTCCGTATACACAGGATAAGAAGAAGGAGTTGAGATAATTGGATGAAACTTGGTACACATGGTCACATGTATCCAAGGATCTGCACTATTGAATATTTTTGGAATCCGCCCACGGACACGCCTACCTCCAGTACAACGCGAAAATTGAAAACTGCATAACTCAGCTCATAATTAACCTACAACAATAAAATTTAGTATGTATGTGTTTTATATCAACACAAAGATGTCTTCAAAAAATGGACGTCATCCACTTACAGACACGCCCACCTCCCATACAACCCAAAAATTGAAAACGCAATAAATAAGCCTCTGTTTAACCTACAGAGCTAAAATTTGGCACATATGTGTTTTGTAACAAAACAAAGATAGTTTTGAAAAGTGGAAATTATCCGCCCACGGACACGCCTACCTCCCATACAACGCGAAAATTGAAAACTGCATAACTCTGCTCATAATTAGCCAACTACAATAAAATTTGGTGTGTATGTGTTTTATACAAACACAAAGATGTCTTAGAAAAATGGACGTCATTCGCTAACGGACACGCTCACCTCCCATACAACCCAAAAATTGAAAACGCAATAAATAAGCCTCTGTTTAACCTACAGAGCTAAAATTTAGCAGGTATGTTTTTTATGACAAGACAAAGTTGTTTTTGAAAAATGGACGTTATCCACCTACGGACACGCCTACCTCCCATACAACCCAAAAAGTTTTAAACTCAATAAATAAGGTTATGTTTGTCATAGAGAAATTGAAATTGGTAAGCATGTATTTTATACCAAAACTAAGGTGTGTTCAAAAATTGAAAGTAATCCGTCCATGAATCCGCCCATCTCCCATAGCGAAAGCACAATAAAGGCATTAACTGTGAGCTACAGGAATAAAACTTGGTATGTGTAAATTTTTCATCAACATTTAAATGCATATAAAATATAGGCTTCATCCGCCCTTGGAGACGCCCATTTAAAATAAAAATTTTTTGTTTTTGAAAAGTGGGTTTAGGGTATTTCATAGTCGGCCTAGACCGACTTTAGACTTTCTTTACTTGTTTTATTACATTTTAAAAATATGGATTAATCAATTACTAAGTCCTGGGAATGCGTCTGCTGGGAGTTGGTTTCGAAAAACCAAGACTTCTCCCTATGAAGCAATTAGAATAAAGCCGTAAGGCAGGTGTCTCTGAACACTTCTAGACTGTATTTTTTAATACTACAAAAAAATATATAAATAGGTTTCGAAACCCACCTTATTTATACCAAAATTATTTTTATTAAAGTATGATAAATCTAACGATATATAAAATAACATAATATTGTTCATAAGTATCATGTTTTTAATTCTCTTTGAAACAATAAAATCGATTTCAATCTATAAATAAGTTCGCATAAGCTTAAGACACCTTTATATAGCTTTGTACATATCTAGCTGGCAGCTCTGGCAAAAACTATTCTGCTGTTATCGATGGACAACATCATCTGCCAAACTCTATGACATGAAACTGGGTCAATCAATATGAGGTGCATGCAAGACAAGGAGTTGAAATTGACTTGAATTGAACTGCATGTTTTTTTTGTATACTTGTTATTGCTGATGTTGTTGTTTTACGTTGAAGAGTTAAAATAAACCAATTTAAGTAAAATACTCTGTGGCTGATACAAAGTTGTAAAATATGCAAGTAAATCGAAACATTTCGAATATTAAGTTTATCTCACAAAACAAAAATGCAAAATAAATAGCTAACAAAGCACAAAAAAAAAAAATGAATTCAACTGAATTTGGAAAACAATTCACAATTGCGTGTTTAACACTTGCAAAACAAGGATTGTTGTTTGAACAGAATAAATGTGATTGTATGTGTGTGTGTGTGTGCGTCTGTAGCAGGGTGGGTGGGGTGCTATTTGGTGTTGAAATAATGTGGCAAGAAGTATGCAAATACGGCAAAAATGCTTATAACTGAAAACAGATAGAACTGATTTTGTATTGAAAATATTTGCACATCGTAACAAGTTGTTGTTTCAAATTGCATGCTTGTGTTCAATATTTTGCCACAATCAAATTGATGACATTGGCATGTAAAGTAAAAAGCAGACACATGCGAATATTATTAGGCTGAGTCATTAAGACCAAGAATAAGCAAATTTTATACTCGAAGGACACACAGCATTATGTTGAAAAGAGTTGAAAAGATTAAAAAGCTTTGGCGAATCCTGTATAGCAATTTGCCAGAGTCCTATTTAGGCGTATCAGATTGATTTTCAACTTCTGCAGCAGCTTGTTAGCCTTTTAGATTTCCTGAGTTGATAGCAAAGTTATTTATTATATGTTGCTACTTTATAACAAATAGAATATTCTCAAAATGTTTGCCGCAATTCGTACATGTCTTTCATTTCTTTCTCTCTCTCTCTCTCTCATACTCTTCTATTGAAATTCAAAGCATTCCAATTGTATGTACTGTGTAGGATTTTAGTTAAATGCATCCCACAGATTCACAAAGAAAATGATTCGATAACGTTTCATTGTTGTTTGAATTTGTTTATATTTGGTTTTGTATATTTTTGATTTCTTTTTGAGTTTTTCGTTTTTATGCAGATTTTATTTGACTTGAATTCATTCCCTTTGTGGCAAGCAAAATTGAAATAGCAAAACTCTCATCATGTGTATGTTTAGTTGTGAGTGTTTGTATGGGTTTCCGTTGATATTGCTACTGTGGTTGATATCCGTTAAATCAACCCAACTGCGCCAGCAATTTACTTGAAAATGTGGTGTGTGGAATGGAATGGAATGGAAGGTAAAACAGCCCTTCTATCATATATGTGGGATTGCCTGTATTTGTTCATGCTTGCTTATTCGATATATGCTTGTATGCTATCTAAAGTGTAGGTAAAGCAGCAAATAAATATTAAATAAAAAATAATGTCTTTTCTTCGAAACAGCGAATATAACATATTTTGTTTCGTCTTATGAGCCATTAGATGCGAGTTATGGTTAAAATGCTTGTAGAAGAGTGTGTTTGTGAGCGTGTGATTTTTGTTTTTTGTTTTATAATTCAAAATAATCAGTGAATATTTTTTTTTGGTTTTTTGGAAGCAGTGCTTAAATTATATTTTTCATAAATATTCATTTAATATAATTTTTAATAAAAATATTTATAAATTCATCCAATTAAAGGAAGAAACAAAATACATTTTTTACGTTTCAAATGTTTAAATTAACTGTTCCAAAACGAGTTTCAGAAGGCAATGCAGTTAATTAAACTTGAATCAAGGTTAATCTCAAATATTTCCAAATTGCCTAAAATAGATTTTCAAACAGACTCCGGACCAAAAAAAGTACACAAAAATTATGAATATTTACATGATTTTCATGAACCGCATTCAGGAATTTTGCTCCAACAACCAATAACATGAGTCACATGAACTATTCGTGACAAAAGACAGAAAAAAAACTCGAAAAGTGTTTAAAGTTCATAAAAAGTAGGTACAAGATACATAAACAAATAACAGATTTCATAAAAGTCATGAACAAATACAAGGATTCAACATAAATGCATTCATAATTCTTGTGAACAAAATTCATGAAATTCATGTACATATAACAGGAGAACAAGAAGAGCCCATGAGATAAGTGAATAAAATGCATGTATCTCATGTACATACATATACAAGGAAAATGTGAATTACTTTAAGAGTTTTGAGACAAATACACAAATACACAAAAAAAAAAACACGAGAATATGAATATTTCAGAAGCCAAAAGTGTACAAAATACACGAAATAATAAACAATTCCATGAATGCAATGAAAGTATACAAAGGGAATATGAAGTATTCATAATTTTTGTGAATAAAATACATAAAATTCATTTAAAAATACGAGGAGAACAAGAACAGTTCATGAGATAAGTGACAGAAATGCATGAATCGCATGTACATTAGGCTGGGTCGATTTTTAAACCGATGTTGTTGATTTTCGGTTCGGGCATGAAGATAAGGCGGATAGCTGCAGTGGTTCAGCCATGATGATCACAATTCCATACGCACCAACGATAAGAATATGCTTTGAATTTAGTGAAATTTTTTCTGAAGAAATTTGTTACGGTAAATTTTTGTATGACGTTTACGTTTACATGTAAGGCCATTTTTTTGGTTGAATCGGGTGTGACGATTTCAGATCTGGCGTTAGTTTTGCCTTAGCTGGGCACGTTTTAAAAAAAAAAAAAATTTGGAAAAAATTCCTATAGAAAAAATTCACAAAATTGAGGGTGCGATGAGGTAAAAATGTACCTTCAGCCCCCTATTGTTGTTTTTTTTGTTTAATAACTTTTCATGCCCGAACCAAAAATCGCCCAGGCAACATCAGATTTTTTGCCTTCATACAAATCGACCCAGTCTAATGTACATATACAATAGAAATGGGAATTACTTTATGAGTTAAATGTTCGAAATTCATAAAATCCATGTACAAATACAAAGGCAGCAAGAAAAGTTCATAGTTACTTAACCCGTATCTAAATTCTCGAAGATAGTATTCGCATTTAAGGTTTTTTTTTTGTACGACAGATTTGTGTACGTTGACATAACTTATTCTTGTATTTTACATGAATTTGTGTATGAATACACTCAGGTCATGTATGATTACTTGAATCTTATGTACAAGTTCACATAGATTTTTTATAGGTTGAATCAAAATATGATATTTTTTAATTTTTTTCTTACCTTTTACGAGGCATGCGATTGATGTAAGGGGGGACATGACATTGGTCTTTTTTGTAATCGACTTTTTTAAAATTTTGTATTTAAGTAAATATTCTTAATATTCTAAGAAAAAAATTTCATGGAAAAATTCTGACGGGTTCAACGGTTCAGTAACAGCCGGATTAGTGAGAGCGCATTTTTAATTTGCGCCTTTTTTTCTTTGTTCACAAACTTTGAACGCGTTTATCTCGAAACCATGTTTTTCGTACTGGTTGCGGCACTAGCGGGTTCATTTTTCTGACGAAATTTTTTTTTTGTATTTTTTTAAACTTAATTCGCTATCGTATGACACCAGCTTTTTTTTTAATTTTTTTTGGATTTTTTATTTATTAATATTTAAGTAAATATTTTTCGAAAAAACACACTTTCAAATTTGGAACATCACCAAAAATTGAAAAAAAAAAAAATGTAAAAAAAAGCTCCTGTCATACGATAACCAATTTTGTTAAGATAATGTTAATAAAAGGGTCATTATTTTTCCAAATCGGACAATTTTTTGCGACTCCCAGCGCTGCAACCACGAGGCCCCGTTTTTTCTCTACCGCCAGTTTGGAGCTCTATAAAATCATGTTGGAGTGAAAAATATATTTTTTTTTAATTGTTATTCTTCTAATTTGTTCAATTCTCTACAATAATATTTTGGAAAAATGTTTGTTTTTGACGGAGTTATGCATTTTTAAAAAAAGGTCTGTTTTCTCTGCCGCGAATGTTATGTCCCACCTTTATAATAACATGAAATAATTTTGTAAAAGTTTTGGAAACTGAGCTCCTTATCACTTCAGAACTGATATCTTTTTAGGTGTAGTCAGCGTAGACAAGAAAAAGAGGACCTTCAACATTAAATTAATAAGAGTACGAATAAGAACTCTTCCAGAAAAATCTCAGTTCATTATTCTGTTGCTGCCAAATACATAAAAAATAGTGCCCAAAAAACAGTATAAGGCATTATTTTAGTGCTCACAAAAAACTCTTGCTGACGTTTGATGATACCAAAAGAAATCAAAATTTTTAATCTGCACTACGTTTGACTATTATTCGTTGGAAAACTTTTGCTATCTTTTGAATTTAGTTCGCAGAACTAAAACTCATTTCAAAACTCATATCAGTAACAGCTAAAATTGTACAAATTTAATGTGCGTTTTGAATATATTTTTTTATATACCAAAAATGTAAACAAAATTCAACGAATTAAATTTAAATGCAATTTTCTATTTTGTGAGCTATATCTTGGAAATAGTATTCCGACATTACTTCTGCGTTTTTAAAAGCTTTGAGTGAATTACTCTGTACTTCTGTTTTGACCGCAAATTTTTATGTACTTGTTTGTTTGTGCTTCATTGAATTTGTTAGATTTTTCTTTTAGATTTTGTTAACGATATTCATCTCTTTTGTGTACTAGTTCGAATGTCAACACAAAAAGTTTTCGTATTGAATGGAATAAGTTTTGGTATGACTCAACAGCTTGCATTTTTGTTTTTATTTCTTTTTTGTCTTATTTTTTTTTTGCCAACCAAGCTCGCACACTCCCTGCTTTTGTATGTGAAAAATTCTAGATATTTTTTTCTTAGGAAAATACTTCATTGTTGTACATAAAAGAGATATTTTAATGACATTAAGTAAAGGAATGGATAAAATCAGTTTTAGACATATTGAATACAGTAGACGTTACTGAAACTAACCGAAAATATCAGCTTCGGTTTGAAACTCAAACATATCATAATTCAATAAAAAATCTACACTAGAAGAGTGCAGCTTGGAATGTTAGTTCAGGAAATGATTTTGATCAAAATGGAGATTTCCTTTAAAATTAAAAACGTGCTTTATATTGCATTCACTGGATTTTGGCACTTAATTAAAATAATATAAAATAACTGTAAAATTGAAATACTACATAAGAAATAACCGACTTATTTTAATTAAGCTTAAAAAAACTTTTACCTTTTTTCGACCTAGATTTGTCAAAATTGAAGAGTTATTGTAGTAATTAAATAATAATTAAGCTGAAAAATCCCGCATTTTATATAATTGTGGTTGTTGGTTTTGGTCAAAACACACCATAAGATATGTATATCAATGCATAGAAGACCTCAATACTTTTCCAAGAAACATAGCTATAAGCAATAAAATACATATTAAATACATAAGTGTTTAATTAAAACATATTTTAAAAAATGATGAAATACCGACTTATTGGAATATCAATAGAGTTTGTAAATATGCACAAAAATTTCAAAATTTTTTACTACTTCGAAATCGTCACTTTTATCTCATCTTGGGTCTTATCTTTCCATATATTCAGAAGAATAAAGCTTTATGCAAAAAACAAATATGTAGACAAAAAGTATAGGTTCCAGGAGAACCAAAACCGCACCATGGGGATTTCTCTGATTCCAAAAAAAAAAATGATTAAAAAAAAAGTTGCTAGAAATAGTTAAATAGTTGTTCCTCTAACTTTTGAGGCGGTGTACGGCGAAATGTAAATTTCGATCCGTGTTAATGGTTAGCAATATGATTGTGGATATAGATATGGATATGGATTTGGATATGGATATGGATATGGATATGGATATGGATATAGATATAGATATGGATATGGACACGGATATGGATATGGATATGGATATGGATATGGATATGGATATGGATATGGATATGGATATGGATATGGATATGGATATGGATATGGATATGGATGTGGATATGGATATGGATATGGATATGGATATGGATTTGGATATGGATATGGATATTGAAATTGATATGGATACGGACATAAGCGAAACCAAAGGGGGGTTTCGGGGTTTAAACCCCCCCCCAAAAATTATTGTAGTACCAAGCAAAATAGTATTCAATCAAAGGAGTCACATGAAAAGCAACACACGTTTTATGAAATGAGTGAAAACCCCAAATGTATATTTCAAATCGATTCTGGTTGATGCATAATCTGCTTAATCAGTCGTATTTTATTCCTTCAGACTGCACATTAAGCCAACTCAAAAGTAAGAAGAACTCTTAAAAACTAGAAAATATTTTTTTTAAACACCTATCAAAAACTTATTTTTCTTGATATTCAAATGCATTTAAGATTATTGGAAAAGTACTGAGCTCTCCTTTCTTTTGGTGTATCGTATGGTGTTGTGTAATCAAAACTGAGTACTATGAAAAATGAGTTTTTTATAAGTGTTAAAAAATATAAATAGTCAAATCATTAATTTTGTACTGGAGCGCTATCTGACGCACATTTAACTAAAAACTGGTTAAAAGAAAAAAACTCATATGTACCCACTAATATATATATAGCCACCAAAATTTGCCAAAATCAAACAGTAAAAAAATAATAATTGAGCTGAAGGAAGCTTTTGAATATCGATTTCTGACATTTTATATAATTGTGGCACTTAGTTTTGGTTAAACCGCACCATACGATATATCAATGGAAAGAAGAGCTGAATAATTTATCCAATAAATTTAAATTCATGTGAATATCATGAAAAATACATATTGTACACGTATTTAAAACAACCTCTTTTCGAAAATGACAAAATATGGATTTTTTGGGGTCTCAATAGAGTTTGTAAACACAAAAAATTTCCAAAATTTTTTTAGTGTACCATGAAAATGTTTAGTGTTTTGCTTATCTTGGGAATGCATTCTGAAGAAAAAAGTTTATGCAAAAATTCGTTTCCTACAGAAAAGATGTTCAGAAGAATCAAAACTGCTCCATGGAGATTTCTCCGATCCAAGCAAAATTATACAGAAATTGTTTTTAAGAGTCCCTTTAACTTTAAGTTAGTCACATAAGTCACATGTTTAATTTTTGTTATATTCTGATTCTGACCACTTGAAGGGTTTTTGGTAATACTTCGATTTGAGTTATCTTTTCAATTTCTAGCATGGAGGAAACTTGAAATATTTGGAAACAAATTAATTCAAAAGTAAGACATAGTAAAAAAGCCAAAATTTGAGGAAAATCGGTTGAGTCACTCGCCACTGAAAAAATCAAAGAAATTTCCTGTTAAATTGTTATTTTCGTCCTTTTTTAAAGTCATTTTTTAAACATCGATAACATAAACTCTACAGAATTAAGTTTATAGTGAAGTCATGTGATTCATTATAAAAATAATTCCGAATGACTTCCGAAAGTGGGAAAAAAAATTTACAATTTCTAATTTTCCATCGTTTTTTCCAAATCCTGTTTCATAAAATTTCTCTAAATTTTTAAATATTTTCCGATATTAAGGAATTATGGCTTATTAGGTAAAAATATGTTGGTTTAATTTTCCTTCTGTTCGCCCATCCAGTGACATAATATAGTTATATGCCTTATTCATAATCTTCCATTGGATTTTCAAAATCTGTTTCATGAAAATCCCTCAAAATTGCGCAAATATTAACCGATTTTGGAAAAGTGTGTAGGAAAGACCTATGTTAAAAATATATTATTTCTATTTCGTCAGCATTTGCGCATTGGACAAGTAATACCAAACGATTTTTCAAATTCAGACTCTTTGTTTTTCATCCCAAGGTGTCAGAAATTTAGCGGTTTTTACTTTCGGAATTGAGCATAATTAGTGCTCACTAAAGGACGAATTGGGTATTTTTACAACGAAGTGATGTATGGATAAAAAATTTTCACTGCACTCAAATATGTTAAAGAGTTTTCTCTAGAGAATGCTTTTCTCTAAATGTGATACTAAAAAATCCTTAAAAATGATAAAAAGCTTCCATGAAAAAGGGAAATATATTAAAAATATATCGTTTTATGAGAATAAGACTTTTTAATTTTTGAAAAAAGATTTAATTTTATTTAACAAAATTCTTCGCACAATGAATTCTTTATCAAAATTTAGTAAACATTTTTCATTTTCCTTAAATTTTTCTCTACACTGAGGGAAATATGTGTTAAAATTAAATGAAATTGTGTTCATTTTAAACGAATTTGTTTTTGAAATAGAGCTTGAAACAAATTCATTTAAATTAAACACAACTGTTCTTAAAGTTAAATTTAAAACAAGGGTTTTTGTTTTTAAAACAATGTTTTTAAATAAGAAAACAAATTTAAAACAAAAATTTTTAAATTTAAAACAAATGTTTTTAAGCATAATTTTTTCGATGCCATTTTTTAAATTTTTCCGAGTTTTTGATGACAGATTCGTAATCAGCGACCCTTGGGACCCTCCGAATACCGAATCTCAACTCCTTTCAATGAAGTTTGCATTTTAAATATTTCAATATTGAAAAACTGAATTAGTTTTTATTTTATTTTATGTTCGATATTTTTCAAACCAATGAAAATTCAAAATTCAAAAAATGTCAAAGAAAATGCGTTAAATTTATATTTTAAAAATTTTTGTTTAATTTTAAAGTATATTTTTTTTCTCAGTGTATTAATGAGAATTTTTTGTGTGAGAAAAATACTTATCATTATTAGAGACATTGAAATATTTCCATTTCCCATAAGTGAAGAAATATTTATTTGAAAATGTGAAAATTTATTCTAATTGAATTATCGAAAATAGAGAAATTTTTTCTCGGAGAAAGGTAGGTATTTTTTTCTGAATGTGGGGATAAAAATATTGAATTTTTGCTGACCTTATTGGGACTCGAGTAAAACTGAAAATATTTTAGCTCAAGCCTTATAACCTCCGTATAAATGCGAAACATGAAAAAAATCCATTAAACGGCCTACAACTGGTGTTTGCAAAATATTTTGCCCGAACCGATCCTAAACAACGTTGAAGCCAGTTTATTTTAAAATGACCGCTACCACTGCTGTTCACCTTCTGTACGGATAGAATGTCCTGACATTCTAAGTGTGTGGCTTAGCACGCTCGGAGCCCGGGTTCGATCACCAGCCGCGGCGAAAATTTTTTTTCAATAAAAAAATTTTCTGATCGGTCACCACCTCTCTGCAGACAATGGCAAACCTCAGAGAGTAAACAATGCCATGTAAAGCTTCTTGAGAACATGAACTTTAGCCGTTCGGAGTCGGCATAAAACATGTAGGTCCAGTTCTCGGTCAATTGTGTGCAAACATTTAATAACACACACAACACAATTGATCATAAGAAGCTCGGTCAAAGTCCTTTCAAGGGCTGAAATGGCCAATTTGTTTTGTTTTTTGTGAACAGAATTCATGTACAGAAAAGGGCATCATAAATATTTTATAAGATAACATTTAAAAATATATGAAACTCATATACTTTTGCAATGTAATTGTGAACTACATTATGCATTTAGTGACCACAATTAAAAAATCCTAAAAAAAAAATAAAAACTGATAAGCGGGGTTAAAAAATTCCTTGGATCATTAAAATAACCTTCACAAAATAATTTCGCTATGCATATTACTTAGTTATTAACTCCTTGGGCTTCATTGAGTCTTTTGGAAAAGTGCCTTTATAATTTTTCAACTTTGAGTTGCATGTCCGCACAAGAGTCAACGTGAACCTCAAGCAAATGGAGGTTTTATGGCTGTTGCTAGCAATATTTGTGAATAATAACATATACATATGTAGTGTGCTCATTCATGACCTTACGTACATATGAGCTGACTGTAATCATGCACAGTTGCATGATGATGGCAATGCTTTATACACTGATTTATATATGAGTACACACAGCTCATGAACAGGAACACAAAACTAGGTTTAGTCACTCCTTAAAAGAGCGTTAATTTTTAATGATTGTTGTAATTTTTATACCCTAAACCTGAAAGGTGAGGGTATATTAACTTTGTGCAAACGTTTGTAACGCATAGAACGAAGCGAGTCCGGTATAGAAAAGTATATATATTCTTGATCAGCGTCACCACGTGAGTCGAGCTATCCATATCCGTCCGTCCGTCTATCTGTATGTCCGTCCGTCTGTCAGTCTGTCAGTCTGTGTGTTGTTCGCATACACAGGATAAGAAGAAGGAGTTGAGATAATTGGATGAAACTTGGTAGACATGGTCCCAAGAACCTGCACTATTGAATATTTTTGCAATCCGCCTACCTCATATAAATAAGCTCATAATTAGTCTACAACAATAATATTTGGTGAGTATGTATTCTGTATCAACACAAAGATGTCTTCGTAAAATGGATGTCATCCGCCAACGGACACGCACACCTCCCATACAAACCAATAATTGAAAACTTAATAAATAAGCATCTGTTTAACCTACAGAGATAAAATTTGACACGTGTGTTTCTTATAACAAAACAAAAATGATTTTAAAAAATTGATATCATCCGCCTACGGAACACGCCTACCTCCCATACAACGCAAAAATTTAAAACTCAATAAATAAGCCTTTGTTTAACCTACAGAGATAAAATTTGGCACGTGTGTTTTTGATGAAAAAAAATATGGTTTTGGAAAATGGACGACATCCGCCCACGAACACGCCTACCTCCCATACAACGCAAAAATTGAAAACTGCATAAATAATCTCATAATTAACCTACAATAATAAAATTTGGTGTGTATGTGTTTTGTATTAACACAAAAATGTCTTCGAAAAATGGGTGTCATCCGATTACGGACACGACCACCTCCCATACAACCCAATAATTGAAAACTTAATAAATAAGCCTCTGTTTAACCTACAGTGATAAAATTTGGCACGTGTGTTTTGTTTATGACAAAACAAAGATGATTTTTAAAAATTGACATCATCCGCCTCCGGACACGCCTACCTCCCATACAACGCAAAAATTGAAAACTGCATAAATAAGCTCATAACTAACCTACAATAATAAAATTTGGTGTGTATGTGTTTTGTATTAACACAAAAATGTCTTCGAAAAATGGGTGTCATCCGCCAACGGACACGCCCACCTCCCATACAACCCAAAAATTGAAAACGCAATAAATAAGCCACTGTTTAACTTACAGAGATAAAATTTGGCACGTGTGTTTCTTATGACAAAAGAAAGATGGTTTTTAAAAAATTGACATTATCCGCCTACCGACACGCCTATCTCCCATACAACCCAAAAAGTTTAAAAGTCAATAAATAAGATTATGTTTCTCTTAGAGAGATCAAATTTGGTATGTATGTATTTTATATAAAAACTGAGCTGTGTTCAAAAATTAGGAATAATCCGTCCATGAACACGCCCATCTCCCATAGCGAAAGCACAATTAAAGCATTAACTGTGAGCTACAGGAATACAATTTGGTATGTGTAAATTTTTCATCAACATTTAAATGCATATAAAATAAAGGCTTCATCCGCCCACGGAAATGTCCATTTTCAATAATATTTTATTTTATTTATTATTATTAAATAAAAATAATAAATATTATTTTATTATACATATTTATTTTGTTTTTTGAAAAGTAGGTTTAGGTTATTTCATAGTCGGCCTAGACCGACTTTAGACTTTCTTTACTTGTTTTTTTTTTTTTTGGGTTTTCGAAATGTTGTATAGGTCTTCTACATATTATATGAAAAGCGTATTCAATCGTTTATCGCAGCCAAAATGTAACTATCGGAATTTTTTTACATAAAATGTGGATTCCGTGAATTATAACAAAACAAACAAAATTATATATTCAGTTTTATCTCCTTACGTTTCGCTTTATTAACTTTTGTGAACAAAACAGATTATGTAAAATCTGTATCTTTGCTAGTTGAAGATATTACAAAAATTATGCAAAAACAGCTCTGTTGCAAAATGTTTCCTACAGTTTATGCAATTTTTAAATATTTGAACAACAGAATCGGTATTACGATGTTATGTTATTTATAGAAAAAGTACAAAACATGATAGTGCACATTAGGTATCTATCAATAAATCAGTGTGCGTAGGATGGAGAAATGGTTTGTTCATGCTGGTATTGCGAGTATCAAAACAAATATTGCTTCTTTTGAAATGAAAATGTTGAAAGAAAAAAGTGCGTGTCGGACGGATAGTTCAAAGATTAAAGCAAGTCATTTGAATGAATTATGTTTTGTAGAGTTACATAAAATCAGTGATGGTGGTGGTCTATGTTGACAATATAGCAAAAATAAACGCATTGAAAGTTATTATAAAAATATAGACCAGGATCCTGGTAAATAACGAAATGGGCAATTTTAAATGTTTTTTAAGGACTTCACTTTTTATGTTTTAATATGCACTGCAATTTAGTAACAATTTTGTATAATTTTAATATTGCATTCTTAGCTTCTGCTCAAGTTTTGAAGTCTTCTTTATAAATTCTTCTTGAAGCTCTCTATCAATCAGCTGATTAACTGTCTAGCACAACTTCAGTTATGCTTGCAACTTAGTTCCAATTAAAATTGTGTCTATCTTCGTCTGGCTGTCTGGCTGGCTTGGTTTGCTCTATATATTGTGAAGCTTGAGCTTGGCCTGGCCGCCCGGCCCGTTCTAACATGGCTTTGTTTAATTGCCGATGTGTTGTAGCCGATTTCATGCTTTGTTTTTCCTATGTTTTCATAAACTTTGCTGTTATTCTAATAGTTGCTGTTTTATTTACTTCTTTTTTATCATGTTTTTTTTAATTTTTTTTTTTCTGTTTTTCATTTACAGCACAAGCCTCTACTTTGCGCTATGTTCAGTCTTCCAGCTGAATAATTTCTTTGTTGTTGGCAGCTAGCTGTGTTTAATGTGCACTTTTTTAAGCAATTGGAACGTATCAGCTTCGTATTGTTCACTGTTGTTGTTCTTTTGTTGCGTGTTGCTGCTGCTAATGTTTTCCTCCTATGTTGTCTGTTTATACATGAATTGCTCCATTAAACTATTTCTTCTTTTTTATTTTTATTCTTGCCTCTTTCTGCTTTTATCACACACGTCGTCGCACTATAACACAAAAGTTTTCTTAAGTTTACAAGTTATCATGTAATTAGCTTTCAATTGCAAATATAAATTGATGCACTTCGATGCAGTCGAGAAGCTACTACAAGAGATGAGTGTCTGTTGTTGGTTTCGCTAAACAAGCAGCAAGATGGCGAAACACTTTTCGTCGTTGTGGCCACAAGGCGTGATTCAGCCAAATGCACTGAGGTGTGTACAAAAAAAAAAAAAAAAAATAAACTTTTTTTGGCTTTATGTGGTGTGAAGCGCTGTGTAGTATACTGTGTATTACCTGCTAGACGTTTACACATTTTTACAAAATTGGCTATAATGGTTGTTGTTGCTGCTGTTGTTTTAGCTGAAATTGTTTAATTATACGTTTCTGGGTCACATTGATTTTCTTTTTCGTTTTGTTTTTTGTTTTTATTAATTTCGAAAATTTAATTAAAATTTTTGCTACACTATTTATCTAAACTCATTTCGCAGTTTATATTTTTTTCATTTCTTTAATATTTTTTTTTGCCATGTGCCATGACATAGCGTCAAAAATGCCGAATAAATATGTAATTTCTCATGTTGCACAGTTGTTGCCATAAAAGCTAATGAAAATGTCGTTAAAATAATACTGTTAATACTGCTGCCATGTCCTTCTGATAAAATCATCTGAATGACTAATGCTTTTAGACATTCATTTTTAGTCCTGCATTTAATTTTAATTTGATGTGTGCGTTCGTTTTACTTCATTAGCCTTTGACACACACACATAAGCAAACTGTAAATTAAATTAAATTCTTTTTCATATGTTCCAAAATTCGTGACTGTAACATATTAAGGTTGATATCATTTGATTTTTTGTTTTTTTTTTTTTGTAAAAAAAAAGCTTTTCATAATATCAAAGCTTAAAACATTAAAACGTTTTCATAGAGCAACATAGCTTTAACCTAATGAAAGGACATCAAAAATAAAAGAATATCAAAGAAATATACATTTTTATTGATGCGAAGTCATACAATAATTTCAATCATAAAAATATGATGGTATGAGTTGGGGTAAAAATGTCTCTTCAACAAAGTTATTTTTGCAAAAAAACCCCTTCACGAAATCTTCCCCTTAACAACATTTACCTTTTCGAAACTCTTTGCAAACAAAAAAAAATAAAAATAATATTTTGACACTCATATTTATTTAAAAGACTTTTCTCTTTTTATACATTTTAAAAGGAGAATTAGGTAAAAAAGAACTTCTGTAAAGTGTAATTTTGAAAAGGGGAATTTTTTAAAGAAAAATTTCTTTAAAAGGTCATTTTGTAAAGGTGAATTTTCAAAAATATGAATTTTGATAATGGTGAATTTTGTACAGTGGTGACCGTGGCATGCATGTTAAGTGTGTGGCTTAGCATGCTCGGAGCCCGGGTTCGATCCCCAGCCGCGGCGAAAAGTTTTTCTCAATAAAAAATTTGTCTGATTGGTCACCACCTCTCTGCAGACAATGGCAAACCTCAGAGAGTAAATAATGCCATGTAAAGCTTCTTGACAGGAATCAGACTCGAAAATTTTTCGAAAAAATAAGACGCCTGGCCGATGGTTTTAAGACCGGAGCCTCTTCCTGCAAGGACGAGAATGGGAATCTAGTGACAGATATCCAGAGTACACTGATGTTATGGAGGGAGCACTTCTCTAGACTTTTAAATGGTGACGCTGACAACAATCCCTCCCGCCAGTGGAGATGATATCCCGGAAACCCCAATTATGGATGAAAGCTCCAATTATGGATAATGCTTTTCATAAGCTATGGATGAAAGCTCCATAAGCTTATGAAAAGCAGCTCCGCTGCCCGACTATAATGAGGTCTTAACAGCTATAGCTCGGCTTAAAAACAACAAAGCCGCAGGAGCCGATGGCCTACCGGCTGAGCTGTTTAAGACCGGTGGCGAAGCTCTGTTTAAATGCATGCACAGACTTCTATGCAGAATATGGTCGGAAGATGCATTCCAGATGATTGGAACCTCAGTGTGCTCTGCCCAATCCACAAAAAAGGCGATCCCACCATTTGCGCCAACTACCGTGGGATTAGCCTTCTAAATATCGCATATAAGGTCCTGTCGAGCGTATTGTGTGAAAGACTGAAGCCCATCGTCAACCAACTGATTGGACCTTATCAGTGTGGCTTCAGACCTGGAAAGTCCACCATCGACCAGATCTTCACGCTCCGACAAATCTTGTAAAAGACCCTCGAAAAACAAATCGATACACACCATCTTTTTGTCGATTTCAAAGCCGCCTTCGACAGTCCAATAAGGAGTCACCTATATGCCATCATGTCTGAATTTCGTATTCCTGCGAAGCTAATACGTCTTTGCAGGATGACGCTGAAGAATACCAGCAGTGCAGTGAAAATTGGGAAGGACCTCTCCCTTCCTTTCGATACCAAGCGAGGTTTCAGACAAGGTGATTCGTTATTGTGCGACTTTTTTAATATAGGCATGGAGAAGATCATCCGAGCTGCTGACCTGAGACGCAGCGGCACAATTATCTATAAGAGTGTTATGCTGCTGGCGTATGCAGATGATATTGACATCATTGGCCACAATACGCGCGAAGTCAGTGCAGCATTCTCCAGGCTAGTAAAAGAGTCGAGTCGAATGGGTCTTGCAGTGAACGCAGATAAAACGAAGTATCTCGTGTCAACAAACAAACAGTCCCAGTCTTGGAAACCACGTCACTGTTGACAACACCTCCTTTGTGGTAGTGAAGGACTTTGTTTACCTGGGATCCAGCATTAACTCCTCCAACGATATCAGTATTGAGATTAAACGAAGGATAACTCTTGCCAACAGGTGTTACTTTGGGCTCAGTAGGCAATTGAGAAGCAGAGCAAAACGTCTCTCGACGAACAAAACTGACGCTCTATAAGTCAATAATCATGCCCGTCCTACTATACGCATCACAAACCTGGACGTTGAGCAGCTCTGATGAAAGGACTTTGGGAGCGTTCGAGAGAAAAATCCTTCGCAAGATCTATGGTCCAATCTGCGTCAATGGCGAGTACCGAATACGATGGAACCATGAGCTGTATGAGCTATATGCCGACATCGATATAGTCAAGCGTATTAAAATTGAGCGGCTTCGCTGGCTAGGTCATGTCGAGAGAATGAACGACGAAGCTCCAGCGAAAAAGATATTGGATTCGGTACCCAGCGGTGGCCAACGCAGACGAGAAAGACCGCATCTCCGTTGGAAAGACCAGGCATTGGATAACCTGACAACGCTTGGAGTTTCCAACTGGCGCCAGCAAGCGCACGACAAAAGAGGCTGGCGCAAATTCTTAGACCAGACCAAAACCGACCAACGGTTGTAAGCGCCATCTAAGTAAGTAAGTAAAGCTTCTTGAGAACATGAACTTTAGCCGTTCGGAGTCGGCATAAAACATGTAGGTCCAGTTCTCGGTCAATTGTGTGCAAACATTTATTAACACACACACAGCACAATTGATCATAAGAAGCTCGGTCAAAGTCCTTTCAAGGGCTGAAATGGTCAATTTGTTTGATTTGTTTTGAATGTTGTACAGGGAATTTTACTGAAATTGAATTTCGACAAGGGACATCTTGTAAACATGATGAATTTCGACTAGCTCCCAAAAGAAAAAGTCGGCTCGAAAAAGTTTAAAAAAAAAACAAACAATATCGACAGTATCGTAAGTGTAGACGTTGAATTCTGTTTAAATATTAACCTTTTCTGCTTTGTCTCTTTGGTCCGATAGTTTTGACCATTTTACATATATTTTTTGTAATTATCTTCCGAAAATTAACAAATAAACACTCGAAGTCTCAGTCGTCTCTGTCTGATGTATAGTTTGCGAGTGTCGCAATTTGAAATAAAATGAATGTCCCCGATTTTTCAAGAAATCGAGAAATCTCAAGCTGAGCAAATTTTTTTATTGTTAATTTTTTCATAAGAGTTAATTCTAATCGGATCTCCCTCTTAACGTGGAGTAGAGAACCAATGCTGCCAATGCCGACAAAAACAAAGAAATTAGGAGGCACAGCATAAGCAGCTGATGATTGATTTTCTTATATAAATACATGCTTTTTTCATCTTATATTTTACTATTTTGTGACTTTAATATAATAGTAAAAAAATCCAAATATAGATATTCATTCAGCGCAGAATATATATTATATTTTAGTTTATATATTATCTTTGAACGATGAGTACTAAAGGCTGTAGGTATACTCTAAAGTATTGGTCAAAAAAGTTTCATGGCTTTGAAAAAATCTGTTTTCTGTTGAAAATTCGCTTCTCAATTGTTTTGAATAATTTTATATTTTTCTTTATTAATTTATAAAGTGTCGCACTATTTTATTATTTAAAAGTGCTGATATTATTGAATTGAAAACACGTACTCGTAATATTAAATGCTTAGAAAAGCATGAGTTTAGATCTTGTCATTTCAGTCCCGTCATATCAGGATGTTGGACATTGTATATCTGTTTTTAGTCAATTTGACCTTTTTGAGGAATGACCTTGCAAAAATCTTAATATAGACCAAATTGACCTCAGGTTCGAAATTAGCCACCCAAAAACGTATATATCTGGATGTTTGACATAGTTTCTCTGGTTTTTAAAAAGTTTCACCTTGAAATATTCTTCATATAGACTAAACTGAGGTCTGATTCGAAATCAGCGACACAAAAACCTTACAAACCATACAAACCGCGCGTAAGACGAATTCTACGTCAAATAAAAATATTTATGAAACATCGTAGTTACTTTTTCCTAATTAAACAATAAATATTGAGCTTATCTGTATTGAATAAACAATGTTTAAAATTATGTTTAAAAGTTAAACAGATCTTACTCCACAATATTAAGTCCATTATAAGTCTTCACCCAATTTTTATTTGAACCAACAATTTATAGATTCTTACCTGAAAAGAAAATAAATTAAAATTTGTTAATCATTTTTTAAAAATAAGAATTACAAATTAGAATATAATTAAGGAATTTTTTATATGAAAATAATTGGTTAACTGAAAAGCATGTTTTTTAGTATATAAACAGTAGACCGGATCGAAATTTAGATTCCGCCGGTCGGGGTCTCAAAAGTTAGAGGAACTCATTAAAATGATTTCTGCATACTTTTTTTTGAAATCGGAGAAAAACCGCCGAAGCAATTTTGATTCTCCTGAAGGTCCATTTTGGTACAAAAAACATATGTTTTGCTTGTAACTGTTCAGAATATCGCAAATAAAACACAGAAAAAACTGTATTTTCAATCATAAGACCCGGGTTCATAATATCGCAGGCACTTCCATAGTATTGCTGACATATGTGTTTATTATTAAGACCTCGTAAGACCAGAGAAAAGATTTAACTCAAACATAAGAAAAGCTTTGCAAAAACATTGAAAGTCGAACT